>CM077159.1:145348974-145776597 GCA_039583875.1 Platanthera guangdongensis
TCGAAGACCGAAAAGAGGCATCTCCAAGAAAGATTCATGTGTTTAGTGCAAGGAAATCACTTTGCACAACAATACGAAGTGAAATTCTCCAACTTAGCTCCAAGAAAGATTCTTGTGTCGGCAGTAGCAACAGTAGAAGCTCGGTGCCTGCATTTTCAGGAGGGCTTGCATGATTATATTCAAGTGTCTGTGCTTCTATTTGATATTACAAACTATGTCGTCTTAGTTGAAAAATCTCGAATGGTGGAGCTGGATTGTGACAAGAGACAAAGAAGGTCAAAAATGAAGAAAAGATTTAAAGAAGGTGGCACTCAAGATAAGTTGGGAAAATAAGGTGAAACGGCATGGAAGAAAAAGAAGCAGCGGCAGTCTGCGTCCACAATTAGCACTCAAGTATCCTAGTCAACAATAACAACGTGCGCTAAATGTGACAAGATGCACATAGGGGAATGCTTGACTGATGTTTGTTTTTATTGTCGTCAGCCGGGGCATCAGCAAAAAGTGTGTCCGAAGCGGCAGAGGGATGAAAGTTTGAGGGGAGCTTCAACCTTTCCTACTCAGAAGATTTATCACATTGAGACTTCCAAGTAAGGGAAGTTGATTGCGTCTGTACCCATTGAAGGAGACATAAGAAAGGCTGATCCAACCCCAAGCTTTCAACTACGAACAACAAGAAGCGAAGACTGATGATACTGTGGTGACAGGTATGCTACATGTGTATGATCAATCACTGAACGTCTTTTTTGATACTGGTGTCAGTCATTCCTTTATTTTATCACAAATTTTGATTTTGTTCCTACATAACAATATCAAGTCCTCTGAATGCGCCTATACCGAATAATACAATTTTGATGACGCAAAAGCGAGCCGTGGTCTCGCTGTCCTTTAATGACAAGCAAATTAAAATGGATGTTGTAGTTCTGCCTCTAGTTGAATATGGCATTATCCTCGGTATGAACTGACTTTCAAACCGAGAAGCCATCATCAACTGCAAATCGAAAGAGGTTGCATTCAAGTGCCTAGACGAAAGTTTATTTGTGTTTAAAGATTTGAGAGAAGTCTCCAGAATTATAATTTTGGATATAAAGGCATTGAAGAAAGTACAAAAACGTTGTGATTCTATTTTAGTCATGATCAAGGACTTAAAAGAAGAGAAGAAGGAAATTACGGTCGTGCCCGTAGTGTGGGAATACGTGGATGTATTTCCAAAGGATTTGTCAGGTGTGCCTCCAGTTAGAGAGATTGAATTTGAAATCAAATTGACCGAAGGAGCTACTCCAGTGGCCAAGACACTGCATAAGATGACACTGAAAGAATTGATAGAATTAAAGATGCAGTTTCAATAACTGCAAGATAAGAATTTTATCTGACTAAGTACTTCACCTTGGATATTTTCAGTTCTATTTGTTAAGAAAAAAGACGGACCCTCCGTCTGAGCAATGATTATCGTGAATTAAACAAGCTGGCGATTAAGAATAAATATTATTTGTCTCACATTGATGATTTATTTCATCAGTTGGTGGATGCGCACCTATTCACTAAATTTGATCTTCAATCAAGATATCACCAGCTGCGAATTAAAGAAAATATTTTCAAGGCAGCTTTCAACACTGCGCATTAGCATTTTGAATTTGTTATAATGCCTTTTGGTCTGACAAATGCTCCTGCAGTCTTTATGGACTTGATGAATCGAGTCTTTAAAGAATTTTTTGACCAATTCGTGATCGTCTTTATCGACGATATTTTGATTTATTCGAAGTCGGAGGAAGAGCATGCCCAACACTTGTGTCTAGCTTTGCAGACGTTACAAGAACAATAGTTGTATGCCAAATTTTCAAAGTGTGACTTTTGGATAAAGAAGTAGTATTTTTGGGTCACGTTATTAATGCAGAAGGCTTGTTGATTGATCCGACAAAAAATATAGGCATATTGAAATATGACCGTGTTTTCAATCAATCACGCATAAAAAACCTTGTTATCAGAAAGCGACGAACTGATAGCGTATAACACATAGTGATCATTGATCTGTTACATGCACGAAAAAGGGAGGTGGATCGCGCGATGCTGACAAAATTCACGAGGGTCTCCTATATCGTCTTGTATACGACCGAGCCCCTCTCCCACACGCTCACTACAATAAACTTGCATCTCCTACAAGCCATATATAGTTCGAACTCTCTCATTTTCTTTTGATAACTCTACGGCCATCTTCCTCCTCTCCTATTGCCAACCTCCCTTCTCCTCTCTTTATTCTTCTGCTTCTTAGAAAGGGCAACAAGAAAGGTTTTACTCAGCTCTTCTTCCCCAACTCTCTTCTTTTCCCCCATATCTTTTATATGTCCAATGATGAGAGAGCACATAAATTACTATGAGAAATGAGAAATATAGAGCACAAAAAGAACTTGTGAGTGTTAAGCATCGTGGACGGTTTGATTCCGAGCAACCCGAGCAGGCTCTATGCTCTTCTTTTCCTCTAGCTATGGTAATCTCTAACATAATGCATTGATGTTGTTCTATGGACGGATGTTGTACCTCGGTGCATCGCAAAAAATTTGCTCTAATGCATCGATGTTCTGTTTTATGGAGGTGATGGCTTGAGGTGCAAGTTCATTGGGATCAGGATTAATGACAGGAGGATGCATGATGGGGTGGTGCATAAGCTTGAGATGGTGCATATAATGCCTAATTTGCATAGAATTTGACATTATTGAACAAGTTAAAAGTCAGGTGGCTACAATTGGATGGCTTGGGGTGGAGTTTTGACGGTGAATTAAGTGAGGTCACATCATGCATGGAGAGCTATGCAGTACAGTAGTCTATACAGTCTTATAAAGGTCATGATGCGAGATGGTATACCCATGATTTTTGAGAACGGACTGGTGAAGTTTTTGTGGTTGTGCATGAGATTGTCCTTTTAGGACTCTAGCACCATGAGTCGATTTCAACGATCAGTTTGCAACAACATTCAGAGGTTTAGTCAGAGAAGATATGAAGTCGATTAGATTAAGTTAGCTGATGCCTCGAGCTTGAGGTTGTACTTCGTGCATACTGGTTCTTAGTGTGTGCATTACTTAATGCATGCAATGCTTTGTGTAGATGATGTTTTGTGCATATGATGCTTCATGAAGATTGTTATGTTTAAAATAAAAAAAACAAGGTGGTGATTGTTTGAGTTAGATTGTCTTAAAAACTACATTTAACACACATGTTGGAGAGAAAAGAGAGAATATATAGAAGAGTGCTTTATTCATCCCACAGAGGGAGTATTTAAAGGACATAAATGGACTCAATAACTCACATACACAATGTGGGACTAAAGACTTAACCAAACCTAAAAACTTAAATAATACGATAAAACTAATAACCGTGACCACTCACCGGTGATGATTGCTTTTGACCGGGGGAGGATTGATGATGCCGACCCACAAATGAATGAAGATATCCGCCGCTACAAGCTCTGCTCGCGGCCACCTCACCACAACAATCAAGAGAACAAAGATGTTCGCCGCTACGACCACCATGCACGGCCGCGCGCAACCACAGAACTCTTGGTTTGTCGTTGCGTAGCTCTTGGATATAGTTTAATGTTGCTTGTAGTTTAAGCTTAATGTGGTTTCAGCGGGTTTAGTTTTAGTTCTAATTTCACGTTAGTGTTAATTGTTATTGGTGTTAAGTATTTTTTAATTTCATCTTAGTTGTAATACTAATGTAAACTTTATAAAAGGGCTGATATGAGGAAATGAGAAGGAGATTGATTTGGAAATAAAAGTCGTGAAGCTTCTTCTCCCTAGGGTTTGCCCGTTTGCGAACAGTGAGACGTTGTCGCCGCCCTCCCCGCCCAGCGTGTGACTCTCCACCTCCGTCCGTCGCTGCGACTCCGGCGACCCGCCTCCGTCCTACCTGAGCTGCTACCTATCTGAGCTGCTGCCTACCGGAGCCCCTACCCGAGCTGCTTACCCACGTCCCTCCGTCCCGATCTGCTGCCCGTCGGGACTCATCAACGTGATTCTGTGGAGATTGACGAGTCTTTGTCTCCATTCGTTGGGGGGGAGGGGACTTATTTTCACCGGTCAAACGGTTACGGCCGCATGAACCGGACCAATATTTTTGAGTGATTCTTACTTGATAAGTAATGTATGAAATTTTGTTGGCCATGGTCAAACACGTGCAGTGTTGACTCTACTCTTGACTTTGATCAACTCTAGCAGTTCACACGTAGTCAAAAGAAGATGTGAAAGAAATAAAGGAATCATTAAAAAAAATCAAAGGTTTAATATAAAAAAATAGACAATTTGATTCATAGAAATAAATTACAACCAAGGAAATAATAGGAAGAAAATATTTAAGAGTTAAATGTTTAATAAAAAATATAAATAAATATAAATGGTGCCAGTGCTTGTTATTGGCGCAAAGGAACCATTAAGCAATGAGATGGTTATATGGGGTACATAATTGGGTGGGCTGGGACCAGGCCTCTCTTCTTCAAAAGTTTTGTAAAATTATTAGTGAATTTAGATTCCTCTTATCGATGGAATGAATTTTAATTATTTACATGTTAAAAATGACAGCCAGGTGAGTGAGAAATACCTCTGATAAAATGGAGACGTTTATATTTTGTTTGAGTGGAGTAAGATGATGTCTGACTCCCCCATTATTGAAATTTCTGGATCTGCCTCTGCATGCAGTAAGTGTCAAAGCGGAGACCCTGCTGGATCACCTTCTTGTGTATGTAGTAACCCAACTAAAAATTACTTTTTTTTTCTAAAATAAATTATACAAAATTAATTAGGATTTTTTATCGTCTTTTTTAAATTTTATTATCCTATACAAAATTACTTTTAAAAAAATTGACCGGATATCACGCCTTTTAAAATCCGGCTGAATATCTTTTTTAAAAAAATTGTGATTTTTGATGGTGGTCCAATAAGTGATTCCACGGCCAGATCTCACCCGGACCTTCCTTTAGGCCCGCTCAGCCGACAAAAAAAATTTCCACTTGAAACTTGAGAGATTCGGCTTCGTCGAGTGACTTTGACTTGACTCGATTGTAGCTCGGGTGCGGCTCGGAGGTGACTTTCAGCAGAGCTTCAACTGGGGAAAAAGAAGACTCGGAGGAAAAAGGTGAGAAATGAGTAGGTCTAAGACTCCATTTATAGGTTATGGGTGATGATTATGGTGGTTACGCGGCTATCTGCACACCATAACCACCATCATAATTGTTTTTAGTATAGTTTTAATGTGAGTATTTTGTTATTTGAAGACCACTTAAATAAATTATAAAATATCAATTAAATCTCCCCCACTAGCCCGATGGTCAGTGAGTGGTTACGCGTAAATCAGACGGCCGGGAACTCCTCCCTTGATCGGACGACGGGTGTGGGATTCTGCGGGCGGCTGACGAACTCGCCGCCCAGTTCGCCGGTGAGGGGAGGACCGCCGGCGGCGGCCGGGACGGAGCGGCCCCTCCCCTTGGCTGTGAGCCAGATACCGAAGAAGGGGTGGCCCGGGCGGCCGCCCCCTTGGCCGGGAGGGTGGCCGAGGAAGGGGGCGGCCCGGCGGGCCGCCCCCTTGGTCGTGAGGGCGGCCGAGGAAGGGGGCGGCCCGGGCGCGCCCCCCTTGGTCGTGAGGGCGGCCGAGGAAGGGGGCGGCCCGGGCGGCCGCCCCCTAGGCCGCGCCGACAGCCGAGGGAGGGGGCGGCTCGGGCGGTCGTCCCCTTTGACGCGCCGGCGGCCAAGGGAGGGGCGGCCCGGGCAGCCTTCCCCTTCGTCGCGCCGGCGGCCCGGGCGGCCACCCCCCTTGGCCGCGCCGGCGGTCGAGCGAGGTGCGACCCAGGCGGCCGCATCCTTGGCCGCGGCCGCGGCCGGCGTGGCGAAAGAGTTCGGGCGGCCGACATCCGGGGAGGAGGCAGGCCGCCCGCCGCCCGCCGCCGTCGAGGTGGGGCTCGCGGCGGTTTGATCATTCCTCGTAATGAGATCGTTGAGCGGGAGATCGGACGTGGTGATCGCGCGCGCGGTCAATCCCATGATCCAACTTCTTTAGAGGGGGGATCATGAGTGTGTGATTATGTGCACACCCATTTTTTATAAAATGGGGGTCATGCCCAACAGAGATGATGAATTTTTCATGGAGTATGTAAGAGATTCGAGACGCGGTTTTTTGGGTGTGATTATGATGATTCTTTCGTGCTACAGAAATAGAATTCTTCCAAAATGTGGTGGATGACAAGTTTGACGAAAGAATATAAATAGTTGGAGACAAGGAAGAAGAAGATGGTGGTGAAGAAAATAGACATCATATCTTATTATGTTCCATAATACTTAAATTGATGAAGATACATAGTAGAATAAATTAAATTTTAAACATTGTCACATTCATTTCCATCTAATCTTATTTTTCACATTTCCACATATTTTACAGTCTCACTTTTTATGCTTCTGAAGACTCTGTTTGGCATGGTGGTGGCGGTCATGAACACTGGCTCCGTTTTGAAATCTATGTCCGGGTGCGAGGTCGTGTTTCCGCGTAGAGCTATCAATGGACGAGATTCAGAGAGAGGCAAAACAAAAAAGTCAAAGGCGAGATCGAGGTGGCGCGAGGTCACACGCGAGCACTTTCGTTCGCTCCGGAGCCCGGACGAAAGAACTTCCTGTTGAGTGCGCCACGTGGAATGGACGGCGATGTTCGAGCGTGTGTCGCGACTCGTTAAAAGGGATGGTTTAGTCCAACACTGCTTAGCGCGCTCCTTGTTCCTTGGTATATAAGCGGTGTGGCCACTCCTCCCCTAACCGCGTTGTTTTGGAGAGTGACGACACAATGCTTTACATGGTATCAAAGCAAGGTTGGGCACGTGGGGGGGGGGGGGGGGTGTTTAATGCGTCATGTGGAACTGATGGTGATGTCCGAGCGTGTGCCGCGACTCGTTAAAAGGGACAGTTTAGTCTCACACCGCCTAGCGTGCTCCTTGGTCCATGGTGTATAAGCGGTGTGGCCACTCCTCTGCTAACCGCGTGGTTTTGGGGAGTGACGCCACAATGCTTTACACTTACTCATGAACACGGGGGTTAAATTATCAATTGTTAATGCTCACCTATGGAATTTCATTCACTTTTATGTTCAAACAGATGATGTTTGTTAGGTGATCCTTAACGAATGACATTTTAACCGATGCGTTTACGACCTCCACCACCATGCCAAACAGATTCTAGCAATATTGTAATCAACAAATCAATGGTGAATTTTCCACAATTGGGCATGTCCCAATCATTTTTCCCCCCTTCTCTTCATTTTTCACATAAAAATTTTGTTGTCGACTTTCTTTTAATTGCATGTGCATAGGATTGGCTCGCGCGATAAGACGAATCTATTTTACCAAACACATACCTCTAGAAGACACAAGCTTTAAGAAAACATCACATATCTCCCACAGAAGAAGTGATTTTATTTTATTTTTTCACTTGTTTTTGTTAAAGTTTAGAGAAGCACGCCATTACAAAATACTAGTTGAAAGGCACAGCTCAATAACAGTAAACTACCCTCACTTCCAGCTAGAATACGAGCTATATCCGCTCCTCGGCAGTTTTTCAACCGCATTTTCGTCGCCAGCACCGACGCAGGCGGATGCATTATGGCTGTCTCCGCCGTCGTCTTCGTCGGCCTTCAGCGGCGACGACCCAATTAGAGTCCTAACTATATGAGCCTTGACTTGACCCCTCTTAGGCAAAGGCTTACCATTTCTCCCCTCCTTGCTTGCTCCACATCCCATTGCTGAATTTGGAACTCAAATCTATCAAAATTTTGAAGAGGGGTTTTTTAAAAGTTTTTAGTGCTCTTGTAGAATTGGAGGGGAGAGCTCAGGTATTTATAGACAGTTTAAAATAGTTGTAGCTTTCAGTGGGAATAAATTTTTGTGGTTAGTGAGTGAGTGAGAATGTGAAGTGGGAATGGCTGAGAAAAAGTAAAAGCTTGAGTGGGACCCTAAACCTTTAAATAGAAGAATCAGGATCATCTCCATTAAGGTTTTGTTCGTTTCGCAGGAATTGAGATGCAAGAGTTGGAATTGAAGTCAATTCCAACTCTTCGTCTGAATGCGGAAATTTTGTCACGGAAATTGAAATTGGTAATTCTGATATTCAATTGTATCTCAGAATTTAATGGACAAAATTGAAATTTTAAATTTAAAACAGTACATTCAACTAAATTGAAATATCAAAATAAAATATAAGTGCATATTATAAAAACATAAGTCCACAGATTGAAAACATAAATCCACAACATACAAAACAAAATTTACGACATAATCAATAGAGTAAATGTAAGCGGAGTCAGATCCTCTTAGTTGGCATCAGTAAAGCTATGAAAACGTCGCTTTTCGTGTCATCAACACTAAACATATCGATAGCTTGTTTGACCTCAACCTCAGTCAGATCTGTAATAGCTGCAATGTCCACATGTATCCTATCTGCCTTTGAGATCGGCAGCGGCGGCGGCCGCTGGGAAATCGCACTTCTCACATGCTCCATGTTTCTCGCTATTACAGTAACAACATTAGCAATAATATCTATTGTAGATGTTTTCTTCTTGCTTGCTTTATGGCTCGACCTCCTCAACCACATTGTCGTCCATCGAATCATCAATGTGGATCTCATTCATTGACTCAGATGCAGTAGCAGCATATGCTCCAGTAGCTCTATCAACCCCACATAACATAGCTAAGTCGCCCCAATTCACGATCAATTTGATTTGATAATGTTTTACTGTCGAGTGTGCCTACAAGTTCAGTTTAAGGCTTCATTTGGTTTAGCGGTGGCGGTTGTAAAAGGAGCTGCTGTAAAAGCAGGTTTGTAAAAGGAGCTGTTGGAAACTGGATGCTGCAAACGGAGTTCTGTTTGGCTAGTCTGCGTTTGCAGAGATGTTCAAAACTGAGAACTGTTTGGCAATACTATGTTTGGAAATGTAGATCCGTGGTTGAAATGTTTTTCTTCTAAACCATTAAAAAAAATTAAACGGAAACAAACAAATTCTTTTTATTAATCGTCTGCGTTGCCCGTTACTGTAAGGTCCAGTTCAAACATATATAGATATTCCAAATTACATGTAAACTTTTTTAAAATATGAAAAATGTGGTCAAGCTCGGTGCAATTGATCGGCAATTGAGTCACGCAATGCCACCATCTCATCCACCCCCACATGAATCCCTATAACATGTTCTCCACCTGAGTTTTCATTACTCTGACCTGTTCTTCTCTGAATGCCCGCTGGGTATATGAAATGTTCGTCTTCATCACAAGCACGAAAATGAGTGTCTGAGCGTGATGGGTGTCTGCGAATGTAATTATGCAAACTCATCGTTGCAATAACAATGTCTCGTTGCTTTGTCAAACTATATGGCGGCATATCTCTTAGTATCGTCCACTTTTTCTTCCATACTCCGAATGAACGCTCTATGACACTGCGCAAGGATGAGTGAGCTTAGTTGAAGATCTCTCGGCGCCCTTGTATCGGCCTGCTGCCCCTCCTAAAATCTTATAAATGATCACATTTATTCTTCATTTGATTTTGATCATACGATTTACCCGTCCGAGCAAAGAAATTAGTGGTTAGTTTTGACCACCCCTCCATACTGAAGTGTGTAGTTGGGCGATTGCCTAACTCTATCTCCTTCAAGCACAAGTCGCAAAAAATCATAACATCGTTCGCCTCCCAGTTTGCACTAACACCACCTTCTTTATGTTTGCCCATAATCCTACAAAAATCTCAACAAATTCTATAAAAATCGGGAGTTGGCGACCCATCTGTTCAACATTTCTTCATTTTTTGAAGAGAAGCGCTTGTTGTGGTGTGGTATTTCTTCGGACTCTGTGTAACACCTCTCCACTACACTCGAGTGATTTATTAACGAGCATGTTACCGGGCTGCAGCCCAAGCACCCCAACCCCGGCCCTCTCCCTCCACAGGCGTGTTGTTGGTGGCCGCAACCTCCCTTTGATGAGGTAAACTCGATAGTCAAGCCCGCACAACGGGGACTTCCCAGGAGATCACCCATTCTGGTACTACTCCAGCCCGAGCACACTTACAGCTCAACTGGTGATGACAGTTGAAGGAAATCCATAGTTAAGCGTGCTTGGGCGAGAGTAGTACTGGTATGGGTGACCTCCTGGGAAGTCTCCGTACGGCCCAGCTTAACTGTCGAGTTCGCTCATCAAAGGGAGGCTGTGGCCACCAACAACCCTCCTGTGGAGGGAGAGGGGTTGGGGTGCTTGGGCTGCAGCCCGGTAGCGTCGCCTAGAGCGGAGCCGTGACGTTGTCACGTTGTATCGGCTAGGGGCGTTACACTCTGGGCGGACCGCTGAGACATCTTCGGTTTGCAATCGGAAGCGGAAGGCCATTGTAGTTTCTCAAGGTGGCGGTAGTGCGGTGCCTTGCTCATCTTCTCCGGGCGTGGAATCTCCGTTTGGCGGTTGTCGCGGTTCGCCTCTCGAGATACAAGTGCTTAAATCATCTGCCCCCCAGTCTTTCCCTACGGAGGCGGCGGCTCCAAGGCTATCTTCTTCCTTGAAGGCGATGGACAAAGTGGTAAGCGAACTTGGTTTATTTTTGGCTCTTCTTTATTGTTGTATTATACTGACTTCTCTTCATCTTCTCTTTTGCAGATCGAGGCTCGGGCTCAAATTGTTATCACATGGAATAATCATTATGTGAGCTTGAAGGACGGGTATATGGACCTCCAAGTGAAGTTTCGAGCTATAGCGAGCTCTCTTGTTGCTTTGAAGGATGATCATGAGCAGGACATTTCTCGATTTCACCGGATTGGATCGGAGCTGAAGGCAGAATTAGAGGAGACTCAAGCATCTCTGGAGGTGGAGAAATCTCTGGTGGTAACAACTACTTCGATGCTGAAGCGTGCTCAAGAGGAGACTTCTCATTTGGAGATGGAGCTTTGTGCGGTGAAAGCCAAGTGGAGGTGTTATCTTCTGATATCTGTGTGTCAGAGTTGAAGGCTGCTGGTCTTGCGGAGTACATGGAGTGTCCTTGGATTACATGTGGGATCGGCGCTTGATCAGCGAGGAAGTTCGTGATGAGATCTGGAGCAAGGAGGTGGAGCCTCAGATGGAAGATGTTCGAGAGTTGGCCCTCAGGCATGGAGTCTCGATGGCTTTTCTTCTTGTTATCAGGAGCTTGCGATGCGGCATATCCGGCTTTAACTTTGATGATATCTCTGACGACGAGAGTTCTGATGTTGATGTGGCTGATGTGTAGCGGCGCTATTTCTTTGCATTCGTGTGTGTTTATATTTTTTGCTTTTTTAGTCTGGTGTCTTGTACGTCGTCTTTATTATTTGACAGTTCCTGATTGGCGCATTTGCGCATGTACTTGTATATTGTTATGATGATTGTGTCCTTTTTCATCTTTTTTGTCTGAGCACTGTTTGACTCATGATGTGCAAGCTCCTGGTGGCATCAGGGAGTGTCTTAACTCAATCCCAGGGTCGGTGAATGTAAGGATTCTATCCGGTTGCGAGGCCGAACCTGACCAAGAGAGTATTGTTGGAGAATGTGAATATTCAATCCAGGTATCGGAGAATGTAAGGATTCTATTCGGTTGCGAGGCCGAATCTAGCCAAGAGAGTATTATTGGAGAATGTGAATATTCAATCTGGTGTCAGAGAATGTAAGGATTCTATCCGGTTGCGAGGTCAAACCTGGACAAGAGAGTATTGCTGGAGAATGTGAATATTCAATTCAGGTGTCGGAGAATGTAAGTATTCAATCTGGTTGCGATGCCGAACCTGGCCAAGAGAGTATTGTTGGAGAATGTGAATATTCAATCCAGGTGTCAGAGAATGTAAGTATTTAATCCGACGACGCGATCGCGAGGGGGTCAGGCTATGGCGATGGCGAGACGTTAGCTTGCAGTATCAGAGGAGAATGTGAGTATTCAATCTAACAGCCGGAGAATGCGAGTATTCAATCCGGAGGTGCGATCACGAGGGGGCAGGCCCTGGCGATGGTGGTGTGTTGGCCTGCAATAGCAGAGGAGAATGCGAGTATTCAATCCAACTGCTAGAGAATGTGAGTATTCAATCTGGTTGCACGACCTAGCCTGAGAGAAGAGGCAGCTTCCAAAGAATGTAAAGATTCAATCTGGAAATGTCTGAGCCTAGTCAGAAATGGCTCACCGGAGAATATAAGTATTCAATCCGGGGAGTGGCCTACCCTGGTCGAAGAAGCGGCTTCCATGGAATGTAAAGATTCAACCTGGAAGTGTCCGAGCCTTGTCGGAAATGGCTCACCAGAGAATGTACGTATTCAATCCGGGTAGTGGCCAACCCTGGCCGAAGAAGTCTCAAAGCAAAAATAGAGAAACATAATGCAATATAATTAAGTCAAAGATAGTCTGTGTGAGTCACAGCTCGTAACTTTTACGTCACTCGAAGTTTAAGAAAATAACGGGACAAATATAAAGTCTTGTTCTCAGCCGGTGTGGGGCCGCCTTCGTTTACGGAGAGTTTTCAGGTTGTATGGCGGCTTTGTTGTGCAGGTTAATATCTCCGACTTCAAATGCGATTGTTGCTTCCGACTGAGCATGCTTTAGGTAGCAAGCGCGGGCTGTTTCTTGACTTCCGTGTACAACCCCTACATCGCCTAGGGTCGGGAACTTCATGGATTGGTGAGGAATTGACGGGGTTGCCCCAAAGATTGACAGGACCGGTCTTCCGAAGATGGCGTTGTAAGGTGAACTTAAGTTGATGACGACGAACTGAATATTTTGGGAAATCTGTCTCAAAAATTCTCCCAATGTTACTGGTAGAATGATTGTTCACTGAACGGAAACCGGCTGGTTTCCAAAGCTATATACGGGCCCTGTAGTGGGACCGAGATGCTGTGGAGTAAGTTTCATACTGCTGAGAGTGGATAAAAACAGAACATCGATTGAGCTCTCATTGTCTATTAAAATTCTTTTAACGTTGAAGCAAGGATCTCCTATCCCTGCGGTAATGACAAGCGGATCTTGATGAGGAATCTGCACCCCTTGGAGGTCTTCTTCTCCAAAAAAGATAGTGGAATCTAGGTCGAATTCCGGATTCTTGCGGGTTTTATTTGTAGTTCCTAGTGAAAATATCCGGGTAGAGAGGAGTTGGAGTCCGGCGATGGTTTCGATGTTACCTACTATTTGCTTGGCGCCAGGAGCCCCTTACGACGCGTTCTGTTGGTTTCTTTACGGACGTTGTGCTTGTTGGCCTTGTGCTTGTCCCTGTAGAAATCTTCTGAGGAGCCCTTGGCGGACAAGGCATTCGATTTCATTTTTCAGCTCGGAACACTCCTCAGTGGTGTGACCGATTGCGCGGTGAAACTCACAGTGTTTTATTTGGTCGTCTCTGGGGTTTTGAAGCGATTTCCTTGGTCGTTGGAATATTGGATCGTCATGTATTGCATACGTCACGTTGGTGCGGGTTGTATTTAGTGAAGTGTATTCTTGAGGCGGACCCTGATCCCCATTCCTTAGAGGTTTCCATTGGCGGTTATCACTCTAGCGGTCATTCTGGCGTCGCCCTTATTGCCTTATGGGGACTTGTTCTTGCCCCTTTTTCCTTTTCTGTCTGCCCTAAAATTGCTGGCAATGCATTTCGATGGCCTCGTCACTTGCTATTTGCACCTCTATGTGATGTACAAGGTCTGGATAACTGGGTACGGTTTCCCTCATCAGTGCCGAGTAAAAATCACTGGGGCGGAGCCCTCCAAGAAATACTCCCCTCAAGAGTTCTGGGTCTACTCCTGAAATCTGGCGGGCTTCTACGGTAAACTGGCGGAAAAACTCCTTCAAAGACTCCCCTTCATTTTGTTGAATCCCTGAAAATGCGAAGGGTCTCAGAGGATTCTTCGGTTGGCGGTGAAATTGTCAGTGAATTGTCATGTTAATTCTGTAAAGTTTGTGATAGTTCCCTCCCTCAGAGAGTGGAACCAGGTCCGAGCTTGGCCTTTGAGAGTGGCTGGGAAGACTTGGCAGAGTAGCTGATTAGGTGCATTATAAATCCTCATAATCGTTGTAAAGTGGTTGATGTGTTCTAACGGGTCGTCCGTCCCATCGAAGGTTTTGATATTCAGCAGTTTAAAGCTATGTGGGATTAGATGATACAAAACTGGGGGTGCAAGCATGGAGCCTTGGTGAAGTGATTGACGGGGTATAATATCTCGTCGGCCAACCTGTCTGCATTCCTCGGCGATCACTTCCCATATCTCTTCCCGAGTGAATCTTTCGCGTGGTGGTAAGCGGGCTTCTTCTTCCAAGATGTGATTATGATGACCAGCTCCGGTTCCCCTACGAACTGGGTGAGTGATACCAGCGACGTCGTAGAGCTCTTCTGACACTTCTTCTCTTTGCGGGGCTTCTTGTGCCAAGCCATGATTCGACTATGGTGGGGAATTGGCCGGTGTTGGTGGCTAAGGATTCGCAAGAGGTGCTCCTATGTTTCTAAGCAGCGCAGGCATCTCAGTTTGTTGTTCCTCCATCTGCCGAACTCGTGTTTCTAAAGCCGTTACAGGTGCAAAAATGGTCTCTACTTCGAGGAGCACATTCACGAGTGAATGGGAGTGGACTGGTTCAGTACCCACCCCCTCCCCCACCCACCCCCATCCCCCCCCCCCCGGATGGATGCTTCAGCTATGCAGGCGCTTCTCTTTGCCATTAAAGCTGCTCCTTGGAAACTGTTGGGTTGAAAGTTTTATCTTGAGTACCGCTGTGCCGGGAGTACAGTTCTCTGAGGATGTTGGTAATTCGATTTCCACAGACGGTGCCAAACTGTTGCTGTCTAACTCGACGTCCCAGTCAGACCGGAATAACGTGGACCATCTTTGCTCTTAGAATAGTCGAGCGTGCACACATTCAATAGAGTGGGTCGATTATACACAAGATGTTTTAACGTGGAAAAACCCCTCAACTGGGTACATAACAAATAAGACTAGAAAACAAAAAATGTCTACAGATAAACGTGTAATAATTCTACTCAGAGAGTATATCATCATCATTTATGTCAAAATCCACTTTCTCTCATCCATCTTCACCAGTGCTGCAAGGAATTTCATGAGTCAGACTCTATGAATTCATAAACATATGTAGTGATGTATCAAAGTAAACTAGCTCTACCTAAATGAGCTTAGCACTTGTAGTAGTAGTGAAGTAACACTGTCAGCATCTCTATCCAGTATAGCTAGGACCAGTCAAGTTTTGATTTTAATAAATCAAACGTTGTTATCTTACATATTAGTGACCACTATGTACCTCATCATATGATTTGGCACGCCGTCATTTGCAACATTATCAAATATGAAATAATGTGATATGATCACTAATGTTAGATTAACTCATACAATGACTTTCTATTCTCAGTTGAATAATTCTCAAATAAGCTTATAACGAGAAAAATGTTAAGTCATCAGGTGTAGAATGACTAGTATCTAACCATCTTGGACTTTCATTAAGAAATTATTTGAGGTTTTCAATCTGTTATTAGACGCTTGAATGTTGAGACTATAAGTTCTTACTATGAAAACATAAACATAGGGGGAAGTTTCATATTTTTATGAACTTTAATCTCATCTCCCCCGATATTTTAATTGTGAGAACTCTATTTAAGTCCTTTGTCAAGGTGTCTGCAACATTATATTTTGACCTCACATCAACGAGGTTCATAATCTCTTGACTCGTAAGGGAGGTCAACCAGGCTTGTTTCATCCGTAGTTGCCTTCTTTTGCTATTGAACAAAGTGTTCATAACAATCGTTTTAGTAGTCTGATTGTCGCAGTAAATTGCAACAGAACTCAACTTCAGGCTCGACAGTGGAATGTCCATCACCAAATCTCTTATCCACTCTGCTTCTTCTTCTACTGAAGCTAGAGCGTAGAGTTCGGATTCCATAGAAGACAGTGCAATACATGATTGTCTCTTGGACTTCCAGGCTACAGTTGCTCCTCCTAGTGTGAATATAAATCCACTAGTGGACTTGCTGTCGTTTAATTTTAAGCACCATGATGCATCAGAATATCCTTCCAAAACTGGAGGATGACCATGGTAACATAAAGCATACTTTTGGGTGTGCTTTAAGTATCGCATCATCCTATCGAGGGCATCCCAATGGTCTTGGCTAGGATTATTAGTGAATCTGCTTAACATGCCGACCGTAAAGGCTATGTCAGGTTTTGTACGGACCATAACAAACATGAGACTACCAATCAGTTTAGCATAATCTAACTGTCTAACCGCAGCTCCATCATTGGGCTTCAAGTGATTATTGTAATCGTAAGGTGTCTCCACTGCTCTACATTCACTGTATCCTCACGTATCCAACATGGACTTTATATAGTGGCTTTGACTTAGGAAAATGTCATTTTTCTCAAAGCTCACTTGCATGTCTAGTATATTCTCAGCTAAACCTAGGTCTTTAATGCTAAACTCCTTCATTAGTTCTGACTTAATGTCATCCACTATGGATTGATCAGAACCAAGAATCAGCATATCATCCATATATAAGCATATTATAATGACTTTTTTCGATCTATGATGTATGTAAAGATATTTGTCCGAGAGATTCGACATGAATCTCATGTTCCTTACACTATAGTCAAACTTCTCATGCCATAATTTTGGTATTTGTTTGAGTCCGTATAGCGACTTGATCAACTTACAGACCTTACTTTCGTGACCGTGCACTATGAAACCTTCAGGTTGGCTCATGTATATCTCTTCGGTCAGATCTCCGTTCAAAAACATAGTCTTAACATCCATTTGATGAACAATAAAATTCTCAATAGACGCAATAGCAAGGAGTATCCTAATGGTTGCTAAGTGACATACTGGTGAATATACATCAAAGTAATCTACCACACTAACTTGTGTGAAACCTTTAGTCGCCAGGAACGCTTTATACTTAGCTATGCTACAATCAGGATTGAGCATATTTTTCAGAACTCACTTACACCATATAGTTTTAGCCTCTTTTGCCTTATCAACCAACGTCCAGATGTTGTTCTGAAGCAAAGAGTTCATCTCTTCATCAATGACCTCTTTCCAGAGTAGGGAATCCCTTGATCTCATCGCGTCCTTATAGGTGGATGGATTAGCCTCAATGTGGTAAGTGACGAAATCACTACTGAAGGTTCTGGGAGTTCTCTCTCTCATCGAAGTCCTTCTAGACTATAGGACATTGTCTACCGGGACTGAATAGGAGGTGCTCGGTACTGATTCAGGTTCTTTCTCAATAAAAGTTGCTTGCATGCCTGGGATTGTCAGATTTTTATCCTTAAGGAACTTATCCTCAAAGAACACAGCATCCCTAGATTCAATAATTATATTATTAGAGATGTCTAAGAATCTATCTGCAATACTATCTTCAGCACAACCTAAGTAGACACATGTGTTAGTCCTAGGTCCAAGTTTAGACCGTCTAGGGTCAGAGACCCTAACATAGGCTATACAGCCCTAGGTCTTAAGTTTAGTTAAAGTCGGGGGTCTCTTAAACAAAAGCTTGTAGGGTGTGATGTCTAACTTAGTATGAGGGACTTTGTTCGGAATGTTGTTTGCAGTTAAAACTGCTTCTCCCCAATATGCAGTAGGCATACCAGTAGTGAGCAACATAGAGTTCAACATCTCTGTTAACGTTCTATTTTTTCGCTCGGCTATACCATTCAATTGGGGTGAGTAAGGAGCAGTGGTTTCTGATATGATCCCTTGAGAGGCAAGGAAACTCTGGAACTCACTGGACATGTATTCTCCTCCTCTATCACTTTTAAACGTCTTTATTCTCATGTCTAGTTGGTTTTCTACCCTGGTTTTGAAAAGACAAAAATTTTCAAACGCTTCATCTTTAATTTTAAGAAGATAGATGTGACAGAACCTAGAGCAATCATCTATAAATGTGATCATATACTTCTTTCCTCCTCAGGTGACAACTTTTAAAGTCACATATATCAGAATGTAAAAGCTCTAGGGGTGTTGTACTCCTAGTAACCGCACTAAAAAGTTTTCTTGTGATCTTAGTCTGAGCACACACGTCACATTTCTCAGGTTGTGATTTAATGTCTAATGTGATCTGGTGAGTTCTAGCTATTTGGAATATTTTCCTATAGTTCACGTGTCCTAGTCTCTCATGTAGAGTCTTAGGGCTAATTAAGTTTGTTTAAACTTGTTGAACTAACTCATTTGCTAGACTTAGTCGGTACATCCTATTTTGGACGTATGCACATCCAAAAAAGTCTGAGTTAACTGACAGTGTTACTCTACCGCTATAAAAAGTAAATGACATATAAGCATCACATAATAGACTAATAGACACTAAGTTAGTAGCTAATGAAGGAATAAATTTGATGTTCTTTAAAATTAAAGACTTACCTGAGGATAGCAGCAAAGTTGTGTTCCCCACCTTCAGTACGTCAGATGTCTCGTCATTGGCCACCGTCACAGACTCTTTCACAGTAGTGAGCTCTGTCATAAGATCAGAATTGTTGCAAATGTGGCATGTCACCCACGAATCCAAGTACCACTTCGTGTTGGCCTTAACATTTCCGACCATTGCAACAAAGTCAGAAGGCTCAGCTTAGCTAACCATATTGTCTTGGTTGTCATCCTGTGGTGCTTTGGTTCTTTCCCTTTTAGGGAGCCTGCAATCAGATGCGCTGTGTCCCCACTTGTTGTAGTTAAAACACTTGTCATTGAATTTTTATTGCGTTTATTAGGGCCTGCAACTTGGGAGCTACCATGGGAGGGTCTGGTCCTCTTAGGGTTCGACACGCGTTTAGAACTAAGGAGCATGTTAGCCGCAGCCTTCTGCTTGCTAACAGTTTCTAAAGTGTGTCGAATCTTATTTTCATCCTCAATACGAATAAATCGCTTGAGGTCATTAAGACCGACCTACATCTTCTTGCGGTACATTTCAGTTTTAAAGTTGTACCACGTAGAGGGAAGTTTAAAAATAATCGTGCCAGCAATAAAGCTGTCTGGCGGAGAAATATTCTCACTATGTAAAGAATCTACTAATGCTTCAAAATACGATACCTGAGGGAGAATCGTCTCCTCCTCGTCGAACATGAATGAGTGAAATTTGTCCACCAGGTGCGTCTTAGACAGATCCTCCTCTTGCCTGAAATGCTCCTCCAGTGCCTCCCAGATTTTCTTGGCGGTCTTTATTTTGATGTATGCCTTCGCCAGACTGGAGGACAAGCAGTTCAGCAGGTAGTCGCGGCAGAAATCCTCATCAGCAATCCACTATACTTCATCGTCAGTCCCCAAAACGTCAGCACGATCAGACTGAACTGTGTAGAACATGTTCAGGTACTTCATTTCAAACTGGGTGTTCAACTTCCAGTCGTTGAACTCGGTCGCCGTGAATTTCTCCAATTTTATCATTGGCACCGGAGAGGAAAAGTTGTTCCCTTTCAACATCTTGTGTGAGAAGTTCTACCCAGCAAGAGTCAAACAACAGCAACACAAAGAAACCTTCTCCTGACTTCTCTTACGAATCCGTGAATGGCGAAATCGGTCACAGTCCCCGCTTGGTAAAATCACCGTCCTTGTTTAAGCTTGATCTAGACAACAAAAAAAATCCAAAACCACCAGATCTGGGAGGGTTCAGCGACAGGCTGCTGTACTGATGAGATCCACAACAACAAAGATCATTAATTTTTCAGACGGTGAGATCAAATCCACAAGAGAAGAAATCCACAATTTCTTCAGGCGTTGGTGGCGCTGTATTCGTGTGGAGTGACGGAAGCGGGCTGCTATATCCCAGGCGGCAGAAAAAGGTTCTCTTTTGTCCTTTTGATTTCGCTCTGCCGGCGGTTTTAGTTCTCCTCTCTTTCCCAATTCCGATCCCAGCAGAGGCAACCACGGCGGCTAGGTTTCCGGCTAGATTCTCCTTCAAGATCTGCGACGGCGAGAGCCGTTCTCTTCGCGAAACCAGGCAGCAATAACTCCGGGGGCGGTTACGGGATCGCGAAAAAACAGAGCGTAGGAGCAGCGGCGCCTTCTTCCTTCCCGCTCCAGGCGACGGTTACAGGATGCTTGTTCTCGCGTGAACGGAAGCGGCGGAGAAGGAGAATGAACGCAACTGCTTCGGCGGCTTCCCGATCCCGGCGGAATTGATTCCTGTAGACGCGATTTGAGCAGTTACTGGATGCACGAACGTGAGCGACGGGGGGAGTGCTTCGAGAATGATAAGTCGCTCGAAGCATCCGAGTGGTGATCAAAGTGAAATCCCCTACCCGTTGCCCCTAGATGGGTATAAATAGGCAAACTCTTATGAGTTACTACGGGTATGGGTTAACCGTGTACCCTAACTGACCCGTTAAGCCTCCAAACCCGTTATTCGTCCAATTATACACTAACAATACACACACAAACATTCATACATACACTCATATACACACGCGCGAACACACAAAAACATTCACACACACATACATGTTCCTGTGGGCAAACCCACACATTCACATATTCACATACGCAAATACATAAAGATATACACACACATTCACATAATGTAAACATACAAATATAGATACATGCAGGTTAAGACGTATTCAAGAGAAGCTGCCATCCTCATATCTAATACATTTCCAACTTGCAGTAATTTCATGTTGTGTCAAACACATGATTAAATAAGAAAGGGGAGTAAAAAATACAATTATTTAACAGAAATAAGCTTTTCAAAATAATGAAAAGATGAGGGATTTTGGATTTGCTAGCAGCCAACTTACATTTGCTAATAACAAGTTAACAACACTAAATTTAAAATAAAGGAAAAAAAAACTAAAATCAGGTCTGTCCAAAAAGCCCGATAGGCACGGGCTTTTGTCAGCCGGGGTTGGGCACATGCCTGGCTTTAACCGGGCTCGGGCAAGGCTCAAGCCCCCTTTCAAAGAGGGGGTCTGTCAAGGCCCCAAAGGCCGGCCCGGATTTTCCCACCTGCTCAGAAAATCCTGCCAACGGGAGAGATTCCAGCTGGCCTTGGTGTCGATCCCAGGCAAGGTTCGGTGCTCAAGCTTAGTCGGGCCTGGCCCGGGCCAAGTTACGAGCTGATATGGAGGGGGCTGTTGGGCCCCCAGACCACGATCTGAGCTCGGGGCAAGCTTACCTGGGTCGGGCCCGGGCCAGCTCCAGGCCCAGTCTTTTAGAAAACAATTCTACGTTTGAAAACGCCTTTTTCCTTACATTTATGGATTTTTAACTTCAAATATATTTGTAGTCCTGTTCAAAAAATCCGACCAGGCTAGGCTTGAACCGAGCCGGTCGGGCCCGGGCTATTAGCCACCCTGGCTCGGGCCAAGCCCGACGTGAGCTGGGCTCGGGCCCCCTCTCAACGAGGGGGCCTGCTAAGGCCCTAAAGGCCAGCACAGTTTTCCTATATGCGGGGAAATCCCGCCTATTTGCTGGATTTTCTCCCGCCTATAGTGGAAATCCAACTTATGCGGGATTTGCAAGAGGAAATCCCTTGTCCCAGATGTCGGGCTCAGGTAAGGCCTGGCACCTGGGCTTATTTGGGCTTGGCCCGGGCCGAGCAACGAATCAATATGGAGCCCTATAAGAGGGCCTCGGCCGGGCTTTTTCCGGGTTGGGGCCGGGCGGGGTTCGCCGCCCGATTTTTTTGGGCACCACTATATATTTGTAGATAAACTATACAAATTTAAATTACTTTTGAATTTAAGGCGATTGTTATTAGCACTACACTTTTGGATATTCGCACTATATTTACTTTTAATTTTTCGCGCCTTTTGAAAATACTTCTTGTATATGGATTTTTAGGAAAAGTGTTAAACACAAAAGAGATCTACAACTTTCGTGTTGAACAATTTTCGTAAAAATTCATGTATAAGGCGTATTTCTAAAGACGTGAAATCTGAGCGTATTTCCTAATGTACGTCTTGTACATGCATTTTTATGAAAAGTGTTCATCACAAAAGTTGTAGATCTCATCAAGATCTAAAACTTTCATGTTAAACATTTTTCCTAAAAATGCATGTACAATAAATATTTTTAAAAGACGCGAAAAATTATGAGTAAATATTATATGAATATCCAAAAATATAATGCTAATAAGTAATAACAATGGCGTTAATGAACTTGCTCCTCTTTCACCTGATAAGATCAGATCTGTTGTTTCTTCCCTTCCCTTCCCCTTTCTCCACTTCCGCTAAACCATCCATCCCTCAGTCCTCCAGATGGAGGCCTCTCTTCGCTTTAACCCCTCCATCTCATCATCCCAACGCAACCAAACCCTAACCTCGACCCGAATCCGCATTCTCCCTAACCTCCCGACCTTCTCCGCTTCCCGGCGCCACCGCTCGCCGGCGATCCGCGCCGCCATCAGTCGTACGAAGAAAGAGCAGACAGTCGATTCCGTCAGGACCCAGCTCGAGAACTGTCATCTCGTCGCCGGAATCCGGTATAAGGGCTTCACCGTGAGCCAATTCCAGGAACTTCGCCGATCCCTCCCTGAATTCGTCCACCTCCTCGTCGCCAAAAACACACTCGTCGGAAAAGCTATCGAGGGCACCCCATGGGAGGCGCTCAGGCCCTGCATGAAAGGGATGAACGCGTGGCTCTTCGTTCATGCCGAAGAGATTCCGGCGGCCATCAAACCCTACCGGAGATTCCAGAAGGAGCGCAAGCTTGAGGAGAATGATTTCGTGGGCGGGGTGTTTGAGGGGAAGTTCTACGCGCCGGAGGAATTTAGGGTTCTGGAGACGATGCCGAGCCGGGCAGAGATCTATGCGAAGCTGCTTGGGTCGCTGCAGTCGCCGGCGATTGGGATTATTGGGACGCTGCAAGCTCCGGCGAGAGAGATTGTGATGCTTCTTAAGGCATATGTAGAGAAGCTCGAGGAGGTTGGGGATGACGGCGCCGTAAATGCCTAGGTTTGTTTTAAGCCTGTTTGATTTTTTTTCTTTTTACAATTTCTGAGGGGGATTAATGTAAGTAGAATTACACAATTGAAAAAAAAAACGTTTTTTTCCCTAATTGGCATGCCAAGGCTAGGTTTAGGGTTAGAACAAAGAGTTTGGAAGTGATTGGAGTTGCGTTTCTCTATTGTGAGTTTAGGGTTTTGTTTGGAATGGTGATGGCACTGGTGGGGAAAGTTCTATTCCCACTTCCATCTCTATTTTAAGAGACGGTTTCTTAACAATTGGAAAGGTGCTTGTGTCAAAAATGTGTTTTGGAAAAATGCTTGTGTTAACGCTAGGTTTTTGTCTAGACCACAGTGTTTGGAAGTGATTGGAGTTGAGTTTCACTATTGTGAGTTTTAGGCTTTGTTTGGAAAGGTGGTGACTGTGGGAAAAGTTCTATTCTCACCTCCACCGTTATTTTAAGAGACGGTTTTAAGTGGTTGAAAATGTATTTGTGTTAAAAATGTGTTTTGGAGTGTTAGGTTTGGTCCTAACTCGACCTGAAAAACCAGCTCAACAGGTGAGGGTTGTCTCGCCATATAAACAGATCAGAACATAGTGGATTGACAATGTGAGACTATTATTAACATCCCCATTCCCCCCACGCCCATAGCATGGATTAACCGGACGGAACCGGACTACAGCGCTCATGGGCAGACCGGACGGAACCGGACAGAAACTGGGTGGTACCTGACTCTGATATCATGTTAGGTTTGGCCTAACTCAACCTGAAAAATCAGCTCAACGGGTGAGGGTTGTCTTACCATATAAACAGATCAGAACAGAGTGGATTGACAATGTGAGACTATTATTAACATCCCCCCTCGCCCATACATGAATTTACCGGACGGAACCGGAATACAGAGCTCATGGGCGAGGGGGGATGTTAATAATAGTCTCACATTGTCAATCCACTCTGTTCTGATCTGTTTATATAGCAAGGTAACCCTCACCTGTTGAGCCGATTTTTCAGGTTGAGTTAGGTCATACCTAACATAAAGATTTTTTTAGAAAGGAATGAATCACTTCTGGAAAAGCCAAAATGAGTTTTTCGCATTTCATACTTCTGTTTGGCACCACCACTTTTCCTATTGCAACAATAGCCCTAAATAGAGCCCGACTTATCTTGGATTGTTTACTCCTCTAGGCAGGATAAATATAGAGCCGACTTGAGTCAAGCTCAACTCAGATCGAACTTAATCTCAAGCAAGCTAGAGATTATTTAGGCTCTGTTTTACATAGTCATGTCCAAAAAGTCTGACCGATGTAACACCTCCATCCGTCACATGAAATATAACAGAGGGTCCGGCCGGGGCCCCACATCATATTCCACAAACAGTCAACGGAGTTACTCATTGAAACTATATTATCTTATACGCATCCTAACACAGAGCGCATTCTAACGGAAACAGTTTAAGTTGTAGAACTCATATATCATGAATGTCCCCTACACAAATATAGGAATGATAAAACCAAATACACCAAAAGTTCTGGTCTTAAGTCCTTACAACTGTTTCTTTTACAAAAAGTGTTTTCATACATCGGCACACAGGCCGACCATACATGAAACAGTAAAAGTTCGTCTTTGCGCCTTCAAGGGCCAGACAATTGCAGCATAAGGGACTTCAGCCCACTACTTTCCACTTGTCTCTCCAGCACCTACATAGCACGACCCACCAAAATGTGGAAAACAAAGCAACGGTCAGCATTAGCTGACCAATTTATTAACGGCCTCATTCATGATTCGGGGCGGCGGTTCTCCTTCCCTGCAATCAGCAGCATATATATATTTTTGGCAATAACCATGTGCGTTCAAGCACTATTCACCACAGACGCAGGCTCGATCGGCTACACGCCCCGTGCACTCAGGGCACATTCTCCGTGTTCCGGATCTCTCGGGTACCACCACCATCCACAGTCCCAGACTTGATGGTCGAAACTTGAGCATTTCTCTTTTCTTCCTATGAGTCGACAAAGTCAAAGGAGCTCTATTACCTTGAGATTCAATCCAGTGATCCACTCCAAGTCGATCGTCATAAGGTGGGTGCAGGTTAGCCAAAGCCCGTTGCTCAAATCGTCAGGCCCTCACGCCACGACGCGGGTCGGCGTCCCCCTTGTCCCCAAGCAGAACAATTTAAGTTCCTACTCACGAATAGTGGAACATTTTAAGTTCTCACTCACATCATTACGCAAAACAGTTTAAGTTCCTACGCACAAAAGGCCCCCATGTCTCCGAGAGACGGGCCTCACAAACGTAGCTCACTGGAAGCTATCGTCGGCGGTAGCACTACCGCCGCGCGGTAGGGACATAAGTCACTTCTTCCCTATTTTGGGTGTTTTCCTGGAGATCATCTCCAGTACTATCGCTGCAGCATCCTGCACACCCCCAGACCCCGAATTCTACACGTTTAACCACACGTTTTATCCACGGAGTCTTCTCCGGCACGCAAATCAATTCATCACCAATTCAGACCAACCTGTGCAGATGAGCTTCACACAGCATGCATATTCCGTACTTCGATTTCGGATCTAAATGCAAGTTTTATTGGGGATCACAACGATCTACCCGCTAGAAACCACCATTTTCTTCACTTTTGATGAGGGGTTCCATGCACGTATGTAAATTGAGGATTTCACTTGTCTAAGGAGAAAGTCGTTATCCTCGTAGTTCGTTTTGAAGCCATGAACAAGCTTTCTATCCGGCTGGAAAGGAGCGCATCATTTTTCTCTTCACGAATCTTGCTTCGGTTCTTGATTCCGACCACGAGATCTCCTTCACTAAGCTTGCAAAGCTTCAGCCTTCAGCCTTATTCTTCCTTAGCTCTTTCTTCTAAGAATTTGATGAAAAGGAGCAGAGAGTGTGAGAGAAGAGAAATGACTTCTCTTTTCTCCACTCCTCTGCTTAAGTGACCTCGGGATTTATCTCAGTCACAGGATCCTCTTTTCAATAGGAATGAATGGCTACGATTTCAGCTGACCAGTCAAATTTAACGCTATCGTCGGGCGATACCCACTGTCGCCCGGCGATAGCAACCCGTGAGTTTTGTTTTACAGTTTTTGGGGTGTTTACAACCGGCCCGAGCTTTTTGCCAACCGGGCTCGGACGGGCTCAGTTTGAGCCGGGCCAGGCCGGGCTCGGGCTCCCTCTCAAAGAGGGGGCCCGATTAGACACTTCAGGTCGGGCCAGGCCCAGGCCGGCCTGAATACAAAAGGCGGGATTTTAATCCCGCCTATGATTAGGTAGGATTTCTGGCTTAGCCCGGTGCCGGGCTCAGGCTAGCCCGGCGCCCGGGCTTTGCCCAGCCCGGCTCGGGCCCCGGTAAGGCCCCCAAGCCCGGCCTTGGCCCGGGCCGGGCTTTCCTGGCCCGGGCGTTTTGCCCACGACTAGTTTGACACGGTGGTGGCGGTCATGAACATAGGGGTTAAATTGTTATTCGTTAACATCCACCTAAAGAACTTCATCCGCTTTTATGTTCAAATGAATGATGTTTGTTAGGCGATCCTTAACGAATGACAGTTTAACCCGTGCGTTTACGGCCGCCACCACTTAAGGCTCCGTTTGGCACTGTGGTGGCAGTCATGAACATGAGGGTTAAATTGTCATTCGTTAACGTCCACCTAAGGAACTTCATCCACTTTTATGTTCAAACTGATGATGTTTGTTAGGTGATTCTTAATGAATGACAGTTTAACCCATACATTTACGACCGCCACCACCGTGCCAAATGGAGCCTAAATCAAAAGGTACGTGCATATCTATTGGTGTAAAGCTCAACAAAATAATCTCATATAAATGAGCATGCGATTTACGTGATTCGGTGAAGAACGATCTACGTTCACCAGTGGATATTAAGGCTAGGTTGGGGTAGCGGATAATGCATGGTGTGGATCAGGGAAACCTTAGTATGAAAAAAGCTTGTGCAAATTCTTTCTAGCTAAAGTATAAAACATAAAATGTTATATCTTGACCATGATATTAATATCTCAACTTGTAATAGCTAGGAATATGTTTCAGCTGCTTTTATGATGATAAATTCACATAAACTAGACTAATGTTGTAGATAGTGGCTGACATGTCCGCTGCTAGGGTGTTGAAAAGGAAAATTAGGGCACTTGCATTTTATGTGGCAGTGGCCGCCGATATTTTGCAGTTTTTTTGGCGCGCTTACAAAAGAATATCATTGAATGTTTAGATGAAAGAAGGATTACATTGTGAATTGTATGAGAGGTTGATGACTGTTGAGATTATATTATCCAGCTTGACTCGTGTGTGTGGGACCACGTGTTTGGCTTCCCCATCGCGTTTCAGGTCTGAGTGTTGACCCCGGTGGGCCCCTTGTGGCGGAATATCCCTGCGGTTCTGTGGTTGGGATTAATCTCACACCGCCTGCAGTCTTCTCCATTTTGTGTTCATGTACCCCGTCACCTTCATCTCAATACCTGGGTTTTGAGATGAACTAATGGGTTGACAGGTTCTAACTTGGTATCAGAGCCAGGTTGTCCTGCTGCGGGGGTGTGTTGAGATTATATTATCCAGCAGGACTCGTGTGTGTGAGACCGCGTGTTTGGCTTCCCCGTCGCGTTGCAGGTCTGGGTGTTGACCCCGGTGGGCCCCTTGTGGCGGAATATCCCCGCGGTTCTGTGGTTGGGGTTAATCTCACACCGTCTGCAGTCTTCTCCCCTTTGTGTTCATGTACCCCGTCACCTTCATCTCAATACCTGGGTTTTGAGATGAACTAATGGATTGACGGGTTCTAACTGTGACAACAAATTGAGGATATTATGGATGCAGATGTAGTGACAACCAATTATATTTAGGTCGCAAAGAAGGTTGTTGTTGAAAGTTCAAGAGGAAAGTGAAAGTTGTTGGAGAGGCATGATGATGAAGAACTTGTGTCATCAAGTCCGTCTTAGTCGGGGGTTCATGTTAGACCATAGTAATTGTTTTTGATGGCTCAAGACGCAGACGTGCGCCTGACGAGTGCGAGACACGCACTTGATGAGTGCAAGGCGTGTGTCTGACATGTATGAATTTGTAATTTTGTAGAATTATTACATCACAAAATTACACGTCGAAATTCATGTTGCATTTATGTTATTCTGTGCAGACATTGTTATCATTTTAAAATGACATGTTTTTGTTATGATCTCATTGCATCGATGATGTCATCCATTTGCAAGGTTGTGAGGATCGAGATTCTGGGTGAGATCCTTTCGAGGCAGGATTGGATCAGATAGTAGGGACGGATCGAGGATCACTTTACAAAATCATGCTCGATTTACAAAATCTGAATCGTAGGATCGTAAGATATTATGATCCGGATCGCGATCCTGACAACTATATTCATTTGCGAAAGCGA
Organism: Platanthera guangdongensis; assembly: GCA_039583875.1. NCBI lineage: Eukaryota > Viridiplantae > Streptophyta > Magnoliopsida > Asparagales > Orchidaceae > Platanthera > Platanthera guangdongensis. The sequence goes on from CM077159.1 coordinate 145,377,266, forward strand.
CTCTACTCTCCCATGGTGAAATGTGATTAATGTAAAGTAAAATTGGAGAGATCAAGTAACATAGAGTGATTCGACCTTCGAACTACGGTTTATGGGTGATGGAGTGAAGGGAGAAGATGATCCATTGAGCGAATAAATTGTATAAATAATTATGTATAATAGTGATGCTCGTGAGCATATTTTGTAATGTGTGTACTCTCATTTCCCGGAAGAAGGAAATTCAAAGCTCCTATTCTCATACATAGTTCATGCCCTAAATCCAATTTAGTTTTGTTAAAAGTTTTCAAGGTCGATGCCGTCGGTTTCTACATATGCAGGGATTGCGATTGGGTCCATGGGCACTTTTATAATGCTTTAGATCGAATCCATGGCATTGTGGAAGGTCCGTCCATCACTACATGTGTGTGCGCGGGCATTTGTTGTTGTTGGAACTCCCGCTATCTCGTGCCACACTTATTGTAATGAGGCACTTGTCTCAGTAATTTCTCAAAATGGATGCAACACGAAGACTTCACAAGAGGTCAGTCCATCTCAATACTAGTCTGGCCCATGCGAATCTTCCCTTGTTAACACCTCTACAAATCAACTTTCCACTATCTCAAGCTCGCTAATTCTCTGCTTGACTCGAGTATTCTCATCTCTTGTAACGGTAAATACTCATACCCCATAAATAGTTCGTGCAACAAATATTATGTAATCCACGCAACTCTAACAGATCACAAAATACTAAAATCATAATTCTGTCTCATTATACTTCTTCGATGGTTCGTATTCATAAAGCTGACTAAATTTTATGCTGACCGTCTACTTAACATAATCCTCGCCATATAGCTGACACCACCATAGTGAGATAAAGGCTCGAGTGTTGTTGTTTGTTGTTGTATGCTTGTTCCATGGGCGATTGCATGAAACATTGCAATCTGATGTGCACTTCCTCACCTTCATTTTCTTTTTGTTGATGACATGGTGAGATCTTGTCTGGCCAAACTGCTATTAGACAAAAAAATATAATGATTTATTTTTGCCAAAATTACTAGAAGGCATCAATTTGGACTATTACAAAAGAGAGATTTTTACATAATCATGCAGGTGAGATTTTGGCTTCATTTGGGAGGGCTTATTTTCACCGGTCAAGCGATTACGACCGCATGAATCGGACCTTAATTAAGGCTCAGTTCATGCGCTCGTAACCGCTTGACCAGTGAAAATAAGTCCTCCCAAAAAGAGCCTTTGTCCGTCCAAACTGCTATCAGATGACCAGTTCGATGTTCGATCCGATTTTAATAAAGCCAGATATCTGACTGTATGCTTTTTAAAAAATATTTATTTTATTCATAAGATCTTAAAATATTTGTAAAAGGTTTCTAATTAATGTTTTGTTAATTTTTTTTCATAACTCACTCATACCATTCTCCCATACTCTCCCGTTGGGAAAAAAATCCCTTAGAAAAGGGTAAATCTCGCAATAAACTAAGTGACAATTGACGGAATGAATGACACGAGATACATATACGACCACTATCACATTCGTGCGCGGCACGTCGTTGAGATCAACAAGGGACAACACGAAAAACAATTTGCAATTTGTTTCAAATTTTTACTGGATGTATAAATTGGTGAACTCTCAAGCTGAGACAAATCACTTAACTCTTCAGAACATAGCTAGATGAAGATGTGATGGTTCAATGAAGGTTGTATCGACTTTAAGGTGGGCGAATGAGGTATGAGCCAAATGCGTGTACGGCGACACTTCAAGCGGATGACATGGTAGTAAACATTACTCAACGAGATCAATAAGATCGAACGAAGTGGATTTTAAGGCTCTATTTGTTTAGGCGTTTCACAGCTCCGTTTTGGGCAAACACTGCCGGAAGGAGGGTAAACAAATGAACCTCCGGCAGCGTTTGCTCCGTTTCCACCCGCCCGGCTTGAGAAATGCCCCAAAAAGTTCCGTTTGAAGCAGCCACCTCCCCCCTCCGGTTCGAACTCTCCGTTTCCACCCGCCGGATCCACCCACCACAGCCGAACCAAATGGAGCCTAAGAAGGGTGTAACCAAGAGAGGATGGTTTAGGCTTAACCAGAGCTCAAACACGATGCCTGCGTGAGCATAGAGCCTAAAATCCAAGTGAGCATAGAGCCTAAATATATTTCTGAAGAGCAAAGAAATTTTTTTCTCAAGTGAGCATAGAGCCTAAAATCCACTTTTATATAATCAAACTACTGAAATGCATTTCAAGATGTAGCTGAAATAATGTTTTTCTCAAACTATTGTGATGTGTTTCGACCGGTGAGGGTAGGCACGCAATCGGTGACAAGCCATAAAAGATATTCCTGTGTGAAATGGAGAGCGAAACACCGCTCAGCCGGGCACTCGCCTAGACTAAATGGTCCTCATATATACCACCTTGATAAAATCAGTCATCAATTCAACATTTTCCCTGCACTACAAAAACCTACATCATCCAAAGCTCTCATCAAAAGTGTGACTGAGTTTCAAATTGCCACCCAATCAACAATGGCAGGTAAGCGTCTTCGTTCTGGTCTCCGATCCGGCCTACAGGTGCTGTGAAAATATGGACTCGACCACACATCGAGCAATGGGATGGTAGAACTCGCGGGCTTCAGCGAAAATCCTACGAGCGAGCATTTTCTCCTCGTCCTTGCCGTGCCCCCGGACGAGAGCGGTGTACAGCGGGCGAAGATATTTCATCCTTCCCACCTGCTTCACAGACCTCTCGACGGCGCCAAAGTACTGTGTGCACCCGGAAGAGATTGCCAGCTGAAGGAAAGCGACCTTCACCTCCCAGTCTCGAGATTCCGACAGCCCATAACGAGCATCGAGCGCGGCCACCTACGGCAATATGTAAACAGCATCAGGTCATGGATATGCAATATTCAAAAAAAAACACACAATACATATTGAGAGGATTGTTACATGCACATCAAAGATATATGCGCACCACGAAATCTTACATGCCCAAGTCATTTTGTTATGAGCCAAAAAAAATTCTCAGATTCTCTTCATAATAGAAGAAATCTTTAAAATGAGGAATTAAAAGCGCAAAAATCATACAGCAAGTTTAAAAAATAGCTTCAACCTGGAAGTAAACAGTTTTGGCAAGTTTTCCTTATTATTCAACTATCCAATGAACGATTTATTTTTAAGTTCTATGTTATACTTGATTAAACTTCATTGCAAATTTCTTCTGTTTACCCTTTTTAGAAGCTTTTGTACATTCTTTTGGTTCATACTGATCATATAATCTGCATCTACTTAATAAAACCTACTTATCACAGTGCAATTGCTCAAGACTAAATGATGTAGGGTAAGGTCCTAAGGGAGCTAAGAGTAAATGGAGATAATTTCCAATGGAGTTGAGCTTGCAATAAAGTACTTTTACAAAACAATTTTCTATGATTTGCCACAAAAAAATAAAGCAATTAAATTAAGGAAACAAAAGGGAAAGTACATATGCAAGAGTGCACAAAGATAAATGACTAATCAAATGAGAGAATACAAAAACTTACATAACTGAAATCAAAGCTTACAATCCAATATCTCCTCAAGTAGAGACAACACGAGATTCAACTGAAAAGAAATAACAAACTTTGGACTCGCACAATACTGAGGGGGGGGGGGGGGCAAATTTGGGCTGCAAGAAAAGTGGGAGGTGGGGTTGGTTTTGGGAGAGGAAGGGGTTTTGTGGCTCCACGTGAGGAATGGTGAGGGGATAGTGGGATCGGCTGTTATGGAGTGAGTGGGGAGGTGGAGGTTATATTTTAGGAATATATATCCTAAAATTTAGTGAGGTGGGAAAGTGGGGTTGAGGAAGTTGGAAGGTAGTTATGGGGTGGTTGTGGGTAGTAGGGAGGTGGTGGCTTCGGATTAGGGTCAACGGAGATGGTGGTGATGGAAGGTATTTTTCCAGTAATCGCCGGAAAACTTAAAATTGGAAGAAATGCTTAGGGGATGGCGAGAGATCACCGAAAGTGACCGGAGAATGACTCCGGTGATCACCAAAGGCAAAACAAAAGGGGATTTGAGTGAGTGAAAAGGCCTGTAAAGGGGTTGTAGAGAAGTGGTTCTACAGGAAGCAGGGGTGGGTGGTCGGCAATGGATTAGGGAGGAAGGGGTGGTGGCCGGCTGCTTTGGAAAAGGGGTTGGAATGAATGTGGAGGGAGTCAGCAGGGGGATGTGAAGGAAGAATTAGTGGACGGCTGTTTTGGAGAGAGGCTGGAATGGAGGTGGAGGGGGTTGGCGGTGGGATGGAGAGGAGGGGAGTGTCTCACGGCAAAGGGGAATAAGAGGAATTTGAGGATTCATGCTCGGGGTTCGGCTTCGGAACCGAAATGACCAAAGATATGACTTTAATACCAAATCTTCAGTACCTCCAAAGCAGACCACTCACCCACGGTATATAGACATCAAAGGGGACAACAAACGGCCATGATTTACCGATCGTTGTGATCCCCAAAATAAACAACATACAAATTGAAATAAAAAAACATACATAACTAATATTAAGATCGGCGATTCACTCATGATGAGCGGTCTCGATCATCACTGTGCCCAAGGTCGGCATGAGTAGACCCGAACAAGTCGGGCGGGCTGCTCCCCAGAAACTCCCTACATCTCATAATCATTTATCTCCATAGAATGAAGATGATCATAGTGTCGTCGTAGGGTGAGGGCAAGTCTCTCTAACTCAGTTGTTGAGATCCATGTATCATCAGTAAAAGGGCAGCCCTGCCAATGGACCAAGTATCGAACTCTGTTTGGTGCGGGTACAAGCTCATGGACAATGATCTCTGTGATGACATCGAATGGACTGGCGACTAAAGACGGTGGAACTAGTAGCAACGGATGTGGTATAGAAACAGAAGTTGTAGGATCAATCAGTGTCGAGGACTCGGGATGAACCAAAAGCTGAGTGGTGGACGAAGGTTGTGGCCGACGCGCTGAAGTGGAAGGAGAAATCGGTGACAACTGGAACTCTGGTGGAGTAGTGAACGAAAACGGAGACTGGGGAGCTGTGGTAGTAGAGGGCGAAGGTGACATGTAATCATGCGGCTCAAAGAATGGTGTTAACTCTTCTATGTAGAATACAAGTGAAATTTTCATACTTTGTGGGATATTCAGCTCATAAGCATTTGTTCCAATTCTTTTAAGCAATGTATAGGTACTCATTCTCTTAGCATTTAATTTTTGAGTTATTCCTCTTGGGAACCTCTCAACGTATATGCGAGCCATCACTTGTTCCACTACTTTAAAGCTTTGCAATCTCCTATGGCTATTAACATATGATTTATAAATTTCATTACAACACTCAAGCCTGTATCCCACTACAGTGGGGTCGGCTATATGGATCCTTTGTCGTCATTGTGCCCTACCTTTTGTCATAATCTCACTAATACCTAAGTACATCATGTCTTTCCTTATAGTTTCATTCCAAGTCTTTATTGGTCTACCCCTCCCTCGTTTAACATGCCTAGTGACTAGACTCTCACAACGCCTAACAGGTGCCTTTAATGGTCTCCTTTGTACGTGTTCAAACCATCTTAGTCGAGCTTCTCGCATTTTCTCTGCAATTGGTGTTACTCTTGTCTTATCCCTGATACATTCATTCCTAATTTTATCCAATCTCGTGTGTCCACACATCCACCTAAGCATTCTCATCTCCGCAACTCCCATTTTTTGCTCATGCACACAATTCACTGCCCAACACTCAGAACAATAGAGCATCGCGGGTCTAGTTGCAGTACGGTAAAACTAGTCAATATCTGTTATTGCAAGAAATTTTTCGTCGCACAAACTCATACATGCTATGTAGGTGTCTAACAAAAGACTGAGTAGACTCGCTAGGACGAGATTTTACAGGCAGAGGAATGAGATCTATGGGCTTCCTAGATTCATAATCTAAGACTAACTGAAATGGACTCACCCTTATCATCCTATTCACATAACTATTAAATGCAAACTCTGTCATAGGTAACACGGAATCCCAAGAGGTGGTGTGGTCACCAACAAAGCATTGCAAGAGATTTTCTAAACTTTTGTTTACTACCTTAATCTGGTCATCCGTCTGTGGATGGTAGGCATATGAGAATTGCAGTGCAGCGCAGGGTGCAAGATAACCTGAGCACAGTCCATACTAATGCCCACCAAAGGTTGATGTGAACCGGTAGTGGTGTATATAGACATGTGTTATGTCGCAACCGTTTAGCCTTCTGGCATATGTAGCAATGTCAGATGACTCGAGCAACGTTCCTTTTGAGTGTTGGCCAATATAAACGATCTTCTACAAGTGCAATGGTTTCATCTCTAACAAAGTGACCAGCTGCACCGCCGACATGCATCTCCCAAACTAGATGATCTCGGATGAATGTCTTGAGACTGCACAGGAGTGTGCCGCGAAATAGATAATTATCGATGATCGAGTAGTTATGGATGATCTTACGTGGGTCCTGAGACAATGCGGAGTATATAACCGCAAAGTCTGGAATGGTCGGATACTCCGTGACCAAATGCTCGAAACCCTTGATCTTAGTAGTAAGGGTGTGGAGTAGCCCCACTTGACGGCTAAGCGCGTCGGCTAGTTTGTTCTCAACACCAGCTCGGTGTTTAAGAACATAATGGAAATCTTGCATATATTTTACCACTTGGCATGACAGTAACTTAACTTCTTCTAGGAGTCTAGATAACATAAGGCCTGGTAATCCGAATATAATACAAACTCACGAGGGGGAAGATAGTATCTCCAATATCACAGAGACTGCATGATTGCGTATACTCTTGGTCGTAGTTGGAATATTTCTATCGGGTGTCGTTCAATTTCTCAGTAAAGTAAGAAACTGAGTGACCTTCCTGACTGAATACTCCTCTTATGCCACGACGGAAGCATCACAAGCTATCTTGAATGCTCGGCTGAAATCAAGTAATTGGAGTACCGAGACCGTGGTCACTTTTTCTTTAATGTCCTCGAATGCCTAAGTGGCGGAGGATGTCCACTGAAAATCTTCCTAACGTATGCAACTTATGTAAGTCGTGATGGTGCTAAAACCTCTGACAAAGTGTCTGTAAACATGGCCAACCCATGAAAGCTTTGAGCTTCATGGATATTAATGGGGATTGGCTAGTCTTGAATAGACTTAACTATGTCAAGATCTACAGATACGCCTGAGGCAGAGATGATGAACCCTAGAAAGTGTACAGGCTCGGATGGGAAGGTGCACTTCTTCAAGTAAAGTGCTCCTTTAGGAGGGTGTCGAAGAGCAATAGTAGGTGTGTAAAGGTGCTCCTCATGAGTCTGACTGTAAAGTAGAATATCGTCAAAATAGACTACGAGGAGCTTGCCCATATACGGGTGCAAAATCCATTTCATCACGCGCATGAATGTACTATGAGCGTTGGGTAACCCAAGGGCATAACCAACCACTCATATAACCCATCCTTCATCTTAAATGTGACTTTCCATTTATCACCCTCTCTGACCCTGATCTGGTGGTACCCGCTCCGTAGATCTAACTTGAAAAAATTTGGGCACCTGACATGGTGTCTAGGAGGTCGTTGAGTCGAGAAATGAGAAATTAATATTTGATCGTGATCTTATTGATGGCCCGGCTATCAACGCACATTTACCAGCTACCATCCTTCTTAGGGGTAAGAAGGGCATGCACGCCACAAGGGCTCGAACTCTCTTATAAATTGCTTTCATAGGAGGTTAGCAATTTGAGTCTTGTGCTCTTTGTGCTCGTCGGGGTTCATCCAGTAGTGTGAAAGATTCGGTAGAGATGACCCCGGTATGAGATGGATCGTGTGTTAGATATCCAACAATGGGGGCAGCTCATCAAGAAGTTATCTGGCATAATGTCACTGTATTCACCTAGGAGGTCTCGAACATCAGGGTAGATGAATTCTAAGTCTGTAATGTCCTTTGTAGTCTGAGATGCAACAACAACATAGATGATGTTGGTATCATGACTCTTCCGAGTGAACTCACTACGTCGTAGGATATGGATAGTTCTCGGGGTGCCTGTAGTAACTGAAGGCCCGACCCTCCCCTTTGGGGAATCATTGGGTTAGGTCGGGTATAATGTGATCTTGTAGCCCTTGTCAAAGAATACGCAAGTGTTGGACCGTCCATAACAAGTCACATCCTTATCGTAAAGTCAAGGTCTAATAAATGTGCGATGTTCGTGGGAATAACGACACACCAAACTCGAAGCATTTTAGAAGTTTTTTAGAAATGTCTTGTGTTTATTGCTTTTGAGAAGTTTAGTCAGGTTGTTTGTGATGTTGGGTTCACTCGAAACTCAATCGACTTCTCTCTATTTACTTGTCATCCTCTGATAGGTGCAGTGATTTTCTTGGTTTATGTCAATGATATTTTGATTATAGGTGATGATTTAAAAGGAATACACATGATCAAATAGCGCTTGACCTCTGTTTTTCAAACCAAAGGCCTGAGAAATTTTCAGTACTTCCTTGGTCTCGAGGTAGCATAGCGGCCTAATGGTCTTCTCCTATCTCAACGGAAGTATTGTTTTGACCTTCTTAATGATGTTGACTACTCCGGATGCAAGCATGTTGATACACATATGGATGTCAAACACAAGCTCTGCGTTCATGACTCTGAATCTGATCTACCCATTCCGAATCCAGAGTACTATCGTCATCTTGTAGGGAAGTTGGTTTATCTTACAAAATTACAAGACATGATATATCATTTGTTGTCGGGATTGTCAATCGATACATGAATGCTCCATGAATCTCTCACCTCCAGGCTGTTGAGCACATCCTCTGATATTTAAAGACCGCTCCTGGACAAGGGCTTGTATACAAGCCTTCTTCATTATCTCTTATTGTCTACTATAATGTTAATTACGCTGGTTTCCTAGATGATCGTCGTTCCATAAGTGAATATTGTACATACTTTGGTGGGCATTTGATGCAACCCACGTCGCGTCGTTTTGTTTTTATTATTTTTAGTGCACGTCTTTTATTATTGTAGCGCACGTTTTTGCCCATTTTTGGATTATGATGTAGCGTCAAGTTGTATCGCGCACGTATTAGCGCTTTTGATGTAATTTTGTAACGCGTACGCTTTCGCGCAATTTTTGTTTGGCTCGTTGGTGTGACCGGCCAACGTGACCCTAAATGCATAGGTTCGGTATATCAGGAGATAGGTCAGTTTAGGGCAAGCTTAGGATAATTAACTATTTTAATTTTCAACTTTCCCTATTCCTATAGCCTGCCCCTCCTTTAAGTTTCTCCACATTTCCTTGAATTTGTCTTTGTAAATCTGCCCATTTAATATATATATATATATATATATATATATATATATATATATATATATATATATATATATATCCTTGGTTGCCATTAGTAAAGTTCTCGAGGAAAGAAAACCCTAACTACCCCCCCCCCTATAAAAGCAATCCTCCTTCCCCATTGAATCGGGCATTGGAAAATAGAAACTGAACGAGTATATCGCTCGCTCGGTTTCTTCTCCAGCCGCTCAATATTCGCTTTTCCCGCACCCTGCTCGGCAGAATCTGCGACGTCGCCGCTCCCTCCTTCGCCCTCCAGTGCTGTCGGTGCCGACGCCTCTCCTAGCTGCCGTCAACCCCCCCTCCGGCAGCTGCCGACGAAGCCGTTTGTACTTCCTTCGGTGGTTTAGACGACACATCCGACGCCGATCTGCAGTCTCCCTGAACACCGGCGTCTCCTTCCACAGCTTCCACGGTCGGCTTCAACAACACCTTCGCCTGGCTTCTCCCTCCAGTTGCCCGACGCCATCTCCAGCACTGCCATCCGACAGTTCCAGCCAGCCGCCGGCATCCTCCCTGCTTCCAGTTAGTAGCAGTCGCCTTCCCTGCCGACAGTGCCTCTCACCCCCATGGTATACCTCTCCATTTCCACTCGCACTCACTAGTTATTTTGTGCTTGAAGTTTAAATGAATGGTTAATTATGATGAGCTTGCCCTAATTAGTCATCATCTCCTAGTTATCGTTATTCTCAAACACGTGAATGTCACCATAATCTTTTGCGCTTGTGGAATTGTGACTTGTGACGTTGATACGCTTGTGCAACAGCGTTTACGTTCGTGTGCGACGCTTAGGGTCGTTTATTTTGTTAGAAAATAACCTGCCAAAATCTCTTGCGCCGCCTGATTTTCAAAGTTCTCTATTTTATTTTATTTCAAAACTACACCCCACCTCGGGTCACATCAGCATTTCATCACCTGACACAACAAAAAGCGGTCACTGTTGTGTATGAGCTTATATGGTTAGAAAATCTCCTAAGTGACCTGGGTGTTAAACTCACCTCGCCGGCCACTCTCTTTTGCGACAGTCAAGATGTTATACATACTGCAAAGAATCTCGTATCTCATGAACATACCAAACACATCGAAATCGATTGACACTCAATTTGGGAGAAGGTTCAACTGAAGAAATTGGAATTAAAACATGTTCCTGCTGCAGTCGCCAGTCCCTCCGCTCACCTTCTTCCTCCCAATCGAACACACCTGAGTGTTCTTCCCCTGTTGTCGCTACCAATCGAACCACCCAACTCGTCATTGCTCCTTCTGGACAGAAGAGGGCACAGTCTCCTTCGCATCTTCTTTGTTCTTCTTCCTCATCTGAATCGCAAACCTCTCCCGCTGCCATTAACCCTACCTGATGCAATTCCTCCAAGTGTCGTAGCTTCCCTCCGTGTGAGCTACCCTGTTCCAATCCAGTCCCTCTTCACCATTCATCTTTTGTGCCTCTTGTCTTCCTATAGAGCAAATTTTGCTGCAATCCAGTCAAGCGTACCCGCACTCAGGTTAACCTCCACAGCAGCTCACCTCCATTACGTGTTCCATCGCCGCCAAATCTCGGTGTTTGTGAGTATTATGGCATTGTGTCGTAATTTTCTGTGTTAAATGATAGGTGAACATACCATGTTAGCATGGATTTTATGATCGATCCTGATATTGTTTCATTTTTTAAATCCTATAAACATTTTATTCATGCAAATTTGTTGTTGAAAGCACCACTTGTGAAAAGAATGTGATTACTTGCTTTCACGCGCGAAAATTTAGTGAACATTGTGTTGATTTGCTAACCGTCAATAAATTCATTGCTAACGTTTTAATTCCGGCTAATTGTTAAAAACATGCATACATAAATCACATTGGGTTCATTACATTCATTCACATATTCACGTAGGACAGCATTAGCGTGCCAACACACATATTTTCACATCGGGCCGTTTTGCGTTTGTTTGGTATCAGAGCCAGGTTAGGGCTTTCGCTAAAATTCGTGGGAGTACATGTTTTGTCACCCAATGTCTTATCATAGTGGTCGTCGCTACCCTAATCCTATATTTGAGGATCACGAATCCACTTACACTCGCTCCCATAAATCCCCATCAAGGAGATTTTTGCAATATCTTGATAATTATCCTCGATCGCAGTACACCACTTCTAGAGATCGTGTTGATCCACCGATCTCACTATGTTAGATACGGTCAGTATGATGATTATCGTCATCCTAATCCATGTACTCGAGTGGATCTTATTAATCCTTTGACATGATATTATGATGATAGAGATCAGTATCGCTCAAGTCGTCGTTGTTATACAACTCTATTTGAGGAACCTGAGTCTACACATGTTGAATCACCATCGCACGTTTGTAGGACTTACGTCCATCCACGAGTACGATGTGATTACGTTGTGAACGACCGTCACAATGAGCCTCTAGAACCCTATAGAGGTCACTCTCACCAAGATTATATCATACCTACTAATCTTCCTAATGTTCCGAAGACGGACATGACTGAGGCCGAATTTCAGCAATGGGTTCTTAAGATGTTTGATCAATTAGATGCACAATTTGATGATCTACGCACCCGCATTGCTGCCATTGAGGGTCGGCGAGAGCATTCTATTACGGGCCGAGGATTGTGGGGGGAGGAGGCGGAGATACAAGGGGTAAACCCTAGAATGAGAGAGGAGATGAGAAGAACTAGAGAGGGAAAGAGAGGGCTTGAGAGAGAAGAGAACTTGATTAATACTTTTCATATTCATTACATGACCCCAAGGGTTTATTATATACAACCTAGATGGCACAGGTGTAAATTCCTGATACCATGAAACTAAACGAAATAATAAAAACACATAAAAGACTACATGACTTGACTTGACTCATATGATATTAAAACACTTAATACACTTAATAAAATAAAACTCATAATACTAGATAACCAACAGCGTGAGCTCCATAACACTCCACCCGTCCTTGACATCGAGCTTGACCCCAAGCTCAAACTCCACCTGGATGGTTGGATCATCTGGAAGTTTGATCTCCCTCCAGAACATGGCCCGATAGTGCGTAGCGGCGGAGGTGTCGGCAAGTAGCGGCGACACCGTGGGAAAGACGTGCGGCGAAAGTAATGGCTTTCGCACGGCCGGTGGAGCGATGGTGAGCAGCAGCAGTAGGGAAGGCAGAGAGAACGGCCGGTAGCAGAAACAGGTCCGTCGAGGTCATCAGAGCATGGGCCGGCAGAAGAGGCGGCGCTGTGGCCGGTGAGTGTGGCAAGGCGGGGGCCGGCGGGAAAAGAGCCGGGATAGGAGGCGGGAACAGTGGAAGGACGACCACCGTGAAGAGAGGTGGTACATTGGCGACGCGTGGTGGCGGTGCGGCGGCGGTGGCAGCGACGACGGCAATGGCGGGAATGACGGCCGTGACGGGGACTGCATGAGTCGAGCTGGTGGTGACGGCGATGGCGGCGATGGCGGCGGTGATGTGGCTGGAGGGGCGGCAATGCCAGGGTTGGCGGAGTAAAGGCCGGTAGAGGAGGCGGCGGCGGCCTTGACGACGATGGACGCGGAGGCGGCGGCGGCGGTGGCGGCGGAGGCGGAGGCGGCGGTGCGTCATGAACGGCGGAGGACGGTGGTGGCACCATCATTGGAGGGGAAGGCGACGACTCCAGCTCCGGTGGTGGTGGTGATAGAAAAACCACCAATGAGTCGCGAGACATGCAGAGGGCGTCGAGCGTGAGGTCAAGTTGAGCATCGACGTGGCCGAGTCGAGCCGCGCGTAGAGCAATGCGGCAGTCCAACTCGGCGAGTCGGGCAAACAACGCGGTGCGGTCGGCGGCGCTAAGGAACATGAAGAAAATGATGTCATAAGAGTAAAAGGGGGAAGAGTGGTGTGGTTGGGACTTGGTAGGTAATTAGAGTAAAATATATAAATAATAATAATAATAATAAAAGGTAATGCGAGGGGCGGATGGGATGTGTGGTGTACAGGGCTTTATGGAATTAAATAAAAGAAGAGATGGGGGGCGGATTGTGTTAAAGCTGGAGGTGGCTTGAGGGGTACGGCTACGGTGAGCTCAAGGAGAGAAAAGAAAAAAAAAGAAAAGAAGGGGTTTGGGGGCGTGCGGATAAAATAAACAAAAGTAAAAAAAGGCAGGGATGGAAATGAATAGGGCTGGCGTGGCTTGTGTGTCGAAACCGCGGAAAAAGTGGGGATGTGCTTGAGGAATTGGTGACGGCAGAAAGAACCGACGGCTCGTGCCGAGGAATTGACGGTGGAAAAGGCGGGGATGGAGTTGCTGGGTCTGAAACAACGGAAAGGTGCGTCGTCGCTGGCGTTGTTGGTGTCGCGGAATCGACGACGATGAGGCGGAGAGCAGAAGGGGCATGCACAGGGAAACTGATGCGGCTGACGGAGCGGAGATGACGACCTGCGTAGAATTGAAGCAGTTGGCAAACTGCCGCTGAGGATCGAAGAAGACCGTGTCGAAAACCTGTGGGAGGAGTCGATCTGGTTCTGTTCTAGCAGAAGCACGGCGTGGCGTTGGGGCTCTGGATGAGGGCAGCGGAAGGAGATCGTGTAACTGAGGGATATTTCAGAAGTAGCGTGATGGGGCTGGGCGTTGTTGATGTGCGACGGCCGGAGGGGGGCAACGGCGGCTGGGTGCGGTGAAGAAGCTGCGGGAACGGCGACCGGAGGGGAGGAAAGGCCTCTGATACCAAGTTGTTACGGGTCGAGGATTGTGGGGAAAGGAGGTGGGGATACAAGGGTAAACCCTAGAATGAGAGAGGAGATGAGAAGAACTAGAGAGAGAAAAAGAGGAGCTTGAGAGAGAAGAGAAGTTGATTAATACTTTTCATATCCATTACATGACATCAAGGGTCTATTATATAGAACCTAGATGGCACAGGTGTAAATTCCCGATACCATGAAACTAAGCGAAATAATAAAAACACATAAAAGACTACATGACTTGACTCATACGATATTAAAACACCTAATACACTTAATAAAATAAAACTCCTAATACTAGATAATCAACGATGTTAAGAGCTTACATCAAGGAGGTCTGGGTATCGAGCCCCAGCCTCAGCAACCCGCAGCACCGAGAACACGTGCTGAGAAGGGTTGGGTGTGCTGGGCCGCGGCCCATGTTGTGGCGCCGGCCAGAAAGGGCGGGACTATGGATCCGAGTGAGCATCTCCCAGGCCTCCGACCCATTACATCAAAATGCGCATTTTGATGTTGTGGGTCGGAGGCCTGGGAGCTGCTCCCTTTTGGATCCAGAGTCCCGCCTTACAGCCGGCGCCACAACATGGGTCCACGGGGCCCATACGCACCCCAACCCATCTCCGCAAGTGTTCTCGGTGCGGCGGGGTGTTGAGGCGGGGACTTGATCCCTCGATCTCCTTGATATAAGCTCTTAACGTCATCTCACATCACCAACTGATCCGCGGACACATGTTGCGGCGTCGGCTGTAATGGCGGAACTCTGGATCCAAAAGGGAGCAGCCCCTAGGCCTCCGGCCCACAACACATTCCACTTCCCAAAGTTGGAAAACTTCACTCACTCCATCTAATATTCTATTAGAGGCAGAGCAGGTTGCCCTCCCAACACAGGATGTGTGGAATCAACCCACACGAGAGTCTGCTCCACTTAGAGAGCTCGCCCTCAATTCTATATTTGTTAGCTCTCTATTGAGTGTGGATTTTTCGCACTCTTCACCCGATGACGCACCGAGTCACATCACGATCGGAAGTCGAGAGTCTAGAAGTGATCTCGAGGTAGCCACCTCTTCCCTTTCGGGAAACACGATCCCTTCTTATGACTTGCTTCTGGAGGATCGTCACTCTACTAATGGGTTCTTTGACGACCCTCCTTTTGAGCCTCCGGATGAGCCACCCCATCCTTGTGTGGATGAGATTCATGTGAGTGACACACTAAAGTCGCCTTATAGTATCGATGCCTACAATTCTTTGGTGATCATTGTTTATATAAGAGCATTCTAGATATTTTTGGGACACACGTGAGTACTTGTTACCTTTGTGACGAATTTTATTATACCTCTCCCGGAGAACCCCCGGATGAGCCACATGTCGATCCACTGCTCATTTAGAAGATAGTCATCTTTAGCAGGATATTCGAGTTTGAGAGTGCGCTCACTGGCTTGATGATCTTATATCCTCCATCCTGCACTTGCAGAGACAGTTCACACACCACATTGACACATCTTTTCACTGATGTCTCAGATGTTCATTGGAGTGCACATCGCCCCCGCGATGAATTCTTCTATGATCCATCTTTTGAGCCTCCTGATCATGTACCTATCTCAGAAGTTGCTTTTAGTACCTAAAACCACCGGTTTTTGGAGTTATTTGTGTTAGTAGTTCTTCTTTTGCATTTGTTATTTGTTTATTTACATTTAGTGCATAATTAATCTGTGTTGTGTGCCACACATGTTGTTTGTTTTACATCATTTGCATGAAATACATGGACTAATCCGGAAGAAAACTGCTAGCAATATTGAATTATATAAGGCATGAGCAGATATGCACAAACATGAGCAAGATTTTCGGGTGTGCGAGCATATCATGGTCAGACTTTGCAAGGAGGGACTCCCAAAAGTAGCTGCTACTAAACTACAAATTAAGAGAATGAGTGTTTATAGGGTTATAAAGAAAGATGGGACAAATGCCTGCGAGATCGATTTCCCTGCAGATATGGGTATTCATCCTGTATTTAATACGAAAATTTAGCACATAACTTTGAGCCTCTCAAGCGTAGGGACCCACACCTTGAGCTTCTTTGACACCCTCCCATGGACCCATACCTTGAGCTTTTTCTGCTATCTTCCCAGTTACAGCTTGACACTTCCCCTCTTTACCTTATATGAGCACCCAAGGATTAGCCCGCACCTCCTATGATTCTACCGAATTTTCTGGATCCACCAGCACAAGAGGTGAGAGTTGAGAGCATGAGTGATATTGTGACGAGTGCACCACTACTACAGACGGTCCTTCTTACCAATAGTTGGTGCACTAAAGTGGACACCACCATTACACCTTTGATGATGCTTGGATATCGGTGACAGCTTGTTGGACTTACCCCCGATCTTCGACTATAACATATTCATTTTCATTCCTCGAAGATGAATGCTTTTCAGTTGGGGGGAATTGATGGGGATCGACTGCATGTTCGTGATCGGATGAGATTGAGCCACCACGTGGAGGGACCCACTTTTGCTGATTTGCCAGAGTTTATTTGATCGGATCGGCGATCGGAGACCGCAAGCACGTCCGGAGCGTCCGTTTTTATTTTATATGTATTTTTATATTTTTTTATGAAGTTGTATTTATATTTTTTAGGACACCGGGCGTAACGGACAATCGTAACCGTTCACGTCGGGTGCCCAACCGCCCCCGCTCGTTATAAATAGGGGCGGATGTCAAGGTTTTTCAGTCATTGCTGATTTTGTGAGAGAATTCAGGTTTCGGCAATCATTCGTGGTGCGACGCCGCGAGCCAGGGGTGCGACGTCCCGGTTTTCATTTATCAGTTTTTTTTATTTATTTCTTCCTTCATTGTACCGTGAATCCACATTGCTCTCCCCCCCCCCTTAAACCAACGAAATCTCCTGTAACCGCTACTGTTCATCCTCCCAGCGTCCACGATTTCGCTACTGTTCATCGTCCCCTTCGCCGGGAAACTGCGGGCAGAAACCACCCGGCGCTGCTCTTGTTCGCTACCCTCTTCCTCGACAGAAGGATTGAAGGCCCAGTCGCAAGACCCAAGCCGCTGAAAGTTTCCTGTCTCTTCTCCGACTCCATTGTTTCTGCCAAAACCACATGCCATTTTCATTGTTCACATCTTCGCCTGAAACCGCAGCCACACCCATTTCCATCGCAACTTCCCTGTTTAACTACCTCGCCTGAATCGCATTCTTTCCGTTGCCATTATACCTTCTCCCGTCCACCACCACTCTACAACAAACCAACTTCTTGCTCCCGTCAACCACTAACCTTAATCATCCTATTCCTCCAATTCCTGATCTCTGCCTCCATTCTCCACTTAATTACAGCAAACTGCATACTAATCTTTGCCAAGCACTCCTCCAAAGCCGTTGTTTCCCTGTTAACAGTCATTTTAGTTTTGCCAATCCTGCTCTTCAAGTCCTGACAGCCCCACAAGTACTCCTACAGCAACTTCTCAAATTCTGTGACCAAATCAGTACAAAATTGGGCATTTCCCCTGACTCTAACAACAATCACTAGGTTGTCCAACATTCTGTTCAGTATCACTTACCTTCCATCGCAGCCGTTCCGTTATTTGTTGTGGAACACCGCCAGCATAGTAACACCCCTTCTCCAATATCACAACATCCATAATTGAAACCTTCCTCATTTTCAGATTCCATTATAATCACACCCAGCATCCCGTAGAGCCATGCCTACCATCGTTGTCGGATTTACTTTGCTTGGAAAGGTATTATTGTTAAGTGTTTAAATATTTTGTTATTGAATATCGAAGAACATCACATATATGTTTGGGTTTCGTAATCGCTAGTGTTACTGTTCTATTTTCTTTAATCCTAAATTTCATTTGTGCCGGTTGTAATGGAAAGCAGCTCTTGTGACGACGAACGTGATTTTGCTCGTGCGCTAGAAAATTAACAAAATTCATATTGTGTACACTTGCTAATTAATATAATTTAATTTTCCTACGTTTAATTCTGGAATATTATAATTAAAACATACACGCATCATTGGGTTCATTCGCATTCAGTTTCACATAGCCTTTTCTTGCATCAAAGACCCGGCTAGAGCTCCTTACTTCTTTAGGATTTGATCCCACATCTTAGAATGAGATTATTGCTCTTCTCTCTTCCTATATAAATGTACAAATAGTATGTATACATAGTATGTATGCATATGAGAAATCTGTTGAAAGAGCCCAAAGCTTGTATGTATTATTCAAGTATGTAAATACAAGGAGAGAATACAAATATATAGGAGAGAAGAGAGAAGAATAAATCCTATACATGATGTGGGACTAAAGAAGGAGGAGGAAAAATGGGCCATCAAATGGGCCTTTTACATGGGCTTTTCTAATACTCCCCCGCAAGCTGGAGCGTACAAGTCGTATGCGCCAAGCTTGGATAGGCACTGATAGAAGAGGGTACTAGGTAGAGCTTTGGTGAGAATATCGGGCAATGGCTGCTGTGGTCTCTGAACTCACATGGATTGAGAGTCTCCTTACCGACCTTGGAGTTAAACTACCTTCACCAGCTCTCCTCCTTTGTGACAGTCAAGCTGCCATACATATTGCTAAAAACCCGGTCTTCCATGAAAGAACGAAGCATATTGAGGTAGATTGTCATTTCATCCGAGAGAAAGTCCACATGAAGAAGATCGAGCTCAAGCATGTTCCGGGTACTGAACAGGTTGCTGACATCCTCACCAAAGCTCTACCTAGTACCCTCTTCTATGCTGTTCTAATAAAATCAATAAAATATTTCAATTATTTCTCTCTTTTCTGTGTTTTTCTACATAAATCAAGAGCCCAAACCAAGGGTCATCAATTAAAGAAGGTTTGTCCATGGAACAGATAGGGTTAACAGATACTATTTTTAATAAAAAAAAAAACTTCAATAAGTTTAAAAGATATAATACATGTGCAACTGCCTTAAGGAATAAATACAGTTAATTAGTCAAACAAAAAGTGTTTACACGCAATGGCTGCGGAAATATCAAATATCTTAAGCAAATATTATACCTGTGTAGGATCAACATAATTTGGTAAATTCTCCAGGTAAAGCTCCCATTCCTGCCCATTCCATTCTGCAACCTCATCCTCTCTTGGAATTTTTCCTAGCTTAAATTCTTGCGCGAGAGACACAATTTTTGTGTAGATTGTTGACTCTGGCTCCATTGCATCCGGGGGGATACCAGTGCCCTCAACCCAAAGTTGAAGATTAATCTTGTTTTCTATCCCAGGCACATTTGCCTTAAGAAATTCAAGAAATGTCTCTGTATCTATAGACTGAAACTTAAAGGTGGCAATATACTTCTTCAGGAAGTCATCAAAAGCCAGACGACCAATCTGCATTTTCCACTCAATAGGGAATTGATATGTAAAAACAACTAAAATAATAATAATAATAATAATAAAACATATATTGATAAGGTTTTGAAAGCTATTTATACAGAAGAAGAAAACTCTCAATCAAACTTGCACCTGGCGTTCAATGCGCCATAGGAATTGGAACCCCTTCTCATATGGCACCTGAGAATAAAGTTCATCAGGGTCCACACCTTCCTGTTTAGTCTTCAGTTTTGTGAACTGCATGTTGTCCTTGAACCTGTCCATTTCCTCAATCAATCCCTTCCACCCAATTCCAATATTCAGATCTGCTTGTTCTTTTCCCTGAACAACCTCAACAATTCTCCTCTCTGCATACGTTGTAAAACCCTGAAAACATGGAGGGTGAGGATTAAGAAGAATCCAATGCAAGAAAAAATGTGGAAACATGGTGCATAATGGTTAGAAGCTACAACACAAGTCAATAGACAAGCTTTCCTCCCATACTAAGTGATCCTATAAATACTTTGAGGTCTCATAGTTAGATAGAACCTCCAAAGGAGCTCGAGGCAATCTGGGTCAATATAAGACAGTTTAGTTGTTTTGTTTTGTTTCTTTCCTCAACTGAAGGACTCACGAGTTAGTCTTACAGACAGCCGTGGAAAAGTAAGAGTTATGTTTTCTTATTCCTACAGAATAGGAAGAAGGAAGATGAGCTCGACTGCAGAACAGTGAGCTCTCGCTAGAGTGATCCGATAAATACTTTGAGGTCTCATGGTTAGGGAGAACCTCCAAAGGAGCTCAAGGCAATCTGGGTCAATATAAGACAGTTTAGTAGTTTTGTTTCTTTCCTTGTCGGAAAGACTCACGAGTTACGGGCAACCTTGGAAAAGTGAGCTCGATTTTCTTATTCCTACAGAATAGGAAGGAAGAAGAGCTTGACTGCAAAAAAGTGAACGCTAGCTAGCTATTGTAACAATAGTATGACAGTGTTCAAAGTAGAAAACTTTATTTTTTTTTAGTATGCATAAGATAAACCCAAGTAGTGTGAGAATGTCAGTCCATACATGTTACAATGATGACCATATAGAGAACGGGTGTGACAAGACTCCCCCAAAAATTAGTATGAATCAAAGTAAAGTGTTGTTCAACTTAAGGTAAAGATAAATGACAAAATGAGAAGCATTTATACTTAGCAAGCTCACAAACATTACAATGAATTTTTGTTTAACATCTAAGAAACTTTCATTTCCATCCAAAACACTGAAGTGAAAAAAGGAGTGGGGCAGGGCTTATAAGCACAGGGGATACTTCGTGGTAGGCAATGTGGGACTAATCAACAACACGGACCATCGAGGATAATCCATACATGAAGAGGTCCCACGCAACGCTGACCCACTGGAATCAGGTCAACCAACAAAATAGAACAAAAAATAGAAGGTAGAAGGTGCCTCATAGACTCAATGGAAGGATACACAAGGCAACCAAGGCGAACACATGAAACTCATGGAGAGGGTAAAAATTATAGCATGTGAGGGAGAACGATCCAAAACGTACAAGTCATATTGTGTTACGGGTCCAAATGTTACGAAACTACAAGACGACGAGCCACCGCGACAAGTCTACACGCGTCGGGAGCGTATATCGCAAGGGCCGCCAAGACCGCGGAGAATATTTAATAATAAATAGGTTGTTATGTTTGTTGACGCATTTTTAGTATTTCCAGCATTTCCTAATTTCAGTATTTCCTATTTTCTTGTATTTCCTAATTTCAGTATTTTCTTTTATATTCGCTCCTCGCCACTATAAGAGGGTCGGCGGGCATTGTAATTTTTATCGTGGAATGTATGAAGGTTTCTAGGGTTGCTCCCTAATTTTGTCTCTTCTCGTCCTCCTTAATTCTCGCTCACCCCCGCCGGCCCTTCCCCTTGCTGGATTCCTCCTAAAATTTTTTTGTTATCATATCAATTGGTCTGACCTGCCGCACCGCCCGCTCACGCCGCCGGTGCTTGAGTTTGCCAATTCAGAAATCTATCTGCCTGGTACACTGACCCGCATAGCACCCGATCCCCGCCGACCCGCGTCATCGCGACACAGCCTTGTTTCTGCGACACGGCACACGATCCCACGTCGTCAAAGGAAAGACGAGCGGCCCAATCGTTGTTGCCGTTCCGCACGACGCGCGACCCAGCCGACGCGAGGTTCACCCTTGCCGGACATCCCGACCCCAGTCCGCCTTCGGCATCATGCCTTCAACGCCGATCTGTCGCGTCTTGCCCTCCAACAATCGGATCGGCCCGCTCCACCTCCTCCAGCAACTGAATCGGCCTCTGGCGTCCTTTCCGCACCCGTTCCGCCCTGATCGTCATAAAGCCTCCTCCAACAACCAGTTGATCCAGCCGCACCCCAACCACGCCATTGCAGCCCTCCGGATCTTTCGCCGCCCAGGGCCTCTGTTCTGCATCGTTCTCTTCTTGGCGTCTGGCCCCGCTCCACTCCAGGTATCGACCGTCCTTCACTTGTGTCGCAGAGCTTCTGTCAGCTGGATCTGCTTCCCCTTTCATTTCTGTTGCAGGAAGGTCGCCGCCCCGGGCCTCTATTCCGCTGTGCCGACAGTTGTGCCGCCACGGACATCGCCGACATCACATCCAGCCTACATCCTGGGCACCATGGCCGCCGCCCAATCCGCCGCTCTCGGGCCGCCGTTATTGTTGTCGCTGACCACCAACCCTCGGTTAGATTTCTCTGACCTAGCTGCACAAATTCTGCCCACATGCGCCTCCTTCCACGCCAAATTAGATCGTCTTCTCGTGTACCGCGTACGGGCTTCTGCAACCCCACACGAGGTTCCCTGCCCTAAGCCGTCTCCACCACGGCTGCCTCCTACACCATGCGAAAGTTTTCCGGCCAAGCCACCTCTCTCCACGGTCGCTACTGCACCACCTCTATCTACGGTGGTCGTCCCACCGCAGCTTCCACCAGCCACATCATCGCCTTTTTTGTCGCCCCATCCGGTAAACTCGTCGCCCCCTCTACCGGCACTTATTCCGCCGGCTCCAGTCTTGCCACCCCCTCCAATCATCTTACTGTCTCCTTTCCCAGCTCTCGCTCTGCCGGCCCCTGCCCGACCGCTTCCACCGGCCGCATTGCCGCCTCTTCTGTCGTCTCGTGCCCCGCTGCCCCCGACGGATCCGTTCCTGCTGTCGGTCGTCACATCTCCGGCATCCTTGTGGCAGTTGTTCACCACCGTCCCACCAATATTGCGGAAGCCATTACTTATGCCGCATGTCCTTCCGATTGCGCCGCCGCTACTCACCAACATCGTCGTCACTGCTACGTGCTACCTGGCCTTGTTTTGGCGGGAGATCAAGGTACCAGATGATCCGGCCACCCGCTTGGTACACGAGCTTGAGGGAAAGCTCGTTTTGAAGGAAGGATGAAGTGTTATGGGTCCAAATGCTATGAAGCACCGACACTCTCGGGGAGCCAACGTGTCCGTGTCGTACTCTCTGACACGCGTCCGACACGCCGACACGCTCGGACACGTGTGTCGGAGAGCCGACACGTTTTTGATTACACGGGACACGCGTGTCCCCTGGGACACGCGTGTCCCGCTGTTTTTTAAAGCAACCCGAGCCGTTGTTTGATCTCATTTCTCCCGCAGAGCGTGCGTCGTCTTTCTCCCGCAGATCTAGGGCATCAGCTTTCCTTGCTCCATCGTGCTTCGATTCTTCGAGCTCTCACTCCGGCGACGATCCTCTTCCTCCCACAGAGCTAGGGCATCAGCTTTCCGGCGAAGATCGTCTTCGTCCCGGCTCCCGCAGAGCTATGGCATCGTCGTTTTTCTTGCTCTTCTCCTACGAGATCTAGGACATCTTCGACTCTTCGTGCTCTCGCTGCTTTGAGCTCTAGGTATGTCATCTTCTCATCTTCTACTCTTCGTGATTGAATTCATGTTCCTCTACCTAACGGGCTCAAGTTTTTTCTTCCTCAGAGCTTGGTTGTTCGATCATTTCCTGCACCCGTAAGTCTATCTTAAGCTCCATTCTTATACTTGGATCTTTTTGGCATCCCGTTATCCGCCCAACGTGTTGACCGAAATGTGTTCTGGTGCGGCAAGCGACATTCACATTTAGGGTGCTCTCAGTTCCTCCACATGCAAATGCCAAAAATGGCGTTTGTGCTGGAAGTGAGAACTAGGGAGGCCCTCCCCCACGTTCCTTGTCACGAAAGAAGTGGATGTGGGGCATTGTTTTTTGAATCATCTAATATATTTCTCCTTTTTATTACATTGAATATGAATCGATAAGTTTGTTATCTTCTACCCTAGTTGATAGAAATTACCAATGAGATACATGAGCCAAATATATTATTACTTTTTTTATAATTTCAGAATGGTGCTGGCATTGATTCCTAAAAATATAGCAATTTACTATTATCTTCATGATGATAATTTGATATAATGCAATTTTACAATTTACTATTATCTTCATGATGACAATTTGCTAAATAAGAATAGAATGCAATTTTACAAGTATGTAGCATGCAGACAATATTAGAAAAGATAAACATGACTTTTTTTCTTTTCTTGGTTTTAGGTTTTAAATAAAAGTACTTTTTTTTCTTGGCACTCTCTGATTCTTCTTGCTCTTGAGCACAGGACTCTCCGATTCTTATTGCATCAGCTTTCCTTGCTTCTAATCTTGCTCTTTTTGCTATGTTAACATTTTAATTTACTTATACTTTTTTGTCAAATTCTCAATATCGTGTAACATAATTTTAAATATTTCATGTTATTGTGAATACCCATGGTCAATTTACTATCTAGGCAATTCACATTGATAACGGAAAAAAGAGCATTTTTCATTTCAATTTGAGGTGTATCTGTAGGATCACAGTATTGTTTGTAGTTATGTCCTTACATACCCATGGTCAATTTATTATCATTGCACTCTTTATTGGCAATCGCTTGCTCCAAATCCTCTTGTTATGTTATTTTGGTTTGTTTTAAAGGTGTTATATTCTTCATTTATTGGCATTTTGAAGTGTCGGTGCTTCATAGTGTGCATGAGCAAAAAATGGGAGTTGCAGAGATGAGAATGTTTAGGTGGATGTGTGGGCACACGAGACTGGATAAAATTAGAAATGAATATATCAGGTATAAGATAGGAGTAGCACCAATTGCAGAGAAGATGTGAGAAGCTCGAATAAGATGGTTTGGACACGTACAAAGGAGACCATTATAAGCAACTTTAGGCGTTGTGAGAGTCTAGTCACTAGACATGTTAAACGAGGTAGGGTAGACCAATAAAGACTTGGAATTAAACTATAAGGAAAGACATGATGTACTTAGGCATTAGTGAGATTATGACTAAAGATAGGGCACAATGGCGACAAAGGATCTGATGTGGAGCAGAGACGAGGACCTGCAGTGGAGGACGAGTTTTTGGCCCGTTCGGGGCCAATTGGCGACTTTCATTATGTTTGCATTTATTTTGAGGTATTTGGATGGCCACACCTCCGGCCAATCATAATCGTCAATGGTGAGATGCCTTAATTCTCCTTTTATTATAAATAGATAGGTAGTTGGTCGATTGAGGCATTGCAGAATTTGGAGAAAGTGTTCCCAGATTCCCGCGATGACCCCACGGTGTCGACTCCGTAGAACCCTAGGTGATGACTCCTAGGTTGGTATCTTCCTCCTCAAGCTTTCCCCTAACCCTAGGCTCCTTCCCCCTCTGAAACCCTCATCTGCAGCCCCTACAACCCCCAAAATAGCCGGTCTAACTGTTGCCCAGAAAATTCTTATTTCCAGTCACTTTACTGCTCAAAAATGAAATTCATTGTTCATTTATAAAGTTTCCTCGGCCCCTCCAAAGCCGACAGCCAGGGTGATGCTGCCCGGCCTCTTCCTCCCGCCGACCCGCCTCCCTCAAGGCTACAATAAGCAGGCCGCCGTTTGTGCCTTCCTCAACGGCATCCCCTTCCACCAAACTCCCCACTGTCGGCCTCTTACCACATTCATGCAGGCCACCGCCACCCTCACACCTCTCCCTCATCTCCCAGCAGCCACCCCTAACTTCCAGCTGTCTATTCCCTCTCCCCACGGCCCCTCTTCTCGTGGATCCACCTCTGTTATCCTTTCCCCTTCCGATCAGCCCAGATCTGGAATTTTTTTCAACGCGGATACGATCTCATATTGTCGGATCTACCCTTCCCCGCTTGGATCTCTACCTACGTGGTCGGATCTACCAATTTTCGGTCTGATTCCACCATCTACCGCCGAGGACAGCCACCGACGCTATTTCCACACCACTGGTTCCGCAATCAATCGTCGTACACGTATCTTCGGCTCCGAATTCTTCAGTTCCTTGGTCAACCCACTACTTTGGTGAGTCCCTTGTCGTATTGGATTATTATTTTCAGTATTTATTTATTGGATTGGACATTTTATATATGTTTGGAGAAACATTATCGTAGAATTTTGTTCTAGTTTATTATTGTGATTTGCAAGGTTTATTCGTCGCGCGCTCTCGCTTTGGCCCTCCACGCGGAGGAGAGTCTAAGCTTATTTCCCCCTAATTAATTATTGTGTCTTGTTGTGAATTTATGTGTGTGGGATGCTCTAATTATTAGCCAATTGTGGTTTAATCCGTAGGGTTTTGCATAGCATGTAGCATTAGGTCGTCAATTTTCCGCCACCTATAGATTCGTCCTTCGTCAATTGGTATCAGAGTCAGATTATGTGCTCTCTTGATACGCAGTCATAGAGTCTATAAGTTCACCGTGTTTATGTATCACAATTATTCCTCTCCTTAATTTGGAGGTTTCGAGACAACTTACACTCGCGTCCATAGAGCCCCGTAAGGAAGACCTTCACAGTACTACGACGATTATTCTCGATCGCAGCACACCACTGTCAGAGAACGTGTTGACCCACCAATACGACCTCATTATACTAGAGACGATCAGTATGATGATTAACGTCGTTCATATCCTTGCACGTGAGCGGATCGTATTGACCCTTCGACACGACTCGATTACCTTAGAGATGACTATTATGAGGAACGTCGCTTTGAGAGATTTTGAGAGTCAGTTTCGTATTGTTTCCCCTCCCTTTGACGGCTCATCGAGTCTCGAGTCTTTCAGTTATTGGCTCGTGGATATGGAGTATTATCTCGATCATTTTGAGTTATTCGGTGAGCGTCGCGTCAAGTTTGCGAAACTTACACTTTTAGATCAGGCGAGATCTTATTGGTCTAGCGTTGAGAGGACCCGCGAGCGAGACTGTCTTTGCCACATCATTAGTTGGGTGGACATAAAGCGTATATTATGTCAGAGCCTCAGAGGTATCTGTCTTTGTTGTATCAGAGTCGCTTGTTCGACCAATTATTTTTCCTTCAGCAAAGATCCATGTATGTCATTAAGTACAAGAATCGTTTTGATGAGTTAGTGGTGAGGAGTGATATTCGTGAGGACCCAGTCATGACGATTTCCCGATTTCGGTCTACACTTCGGTCTGACAAACGTACGAAGGTAGTTTATCATAGCTCGAACTCCCTCGAGTAGAGATATCAGCTCGTCCTTCGTTATGAATAGTTTTTGAGATCTGCAAGAGCTGGTTGATGGGATTCTCACTTTGACCTCTGCAATACGAGTCCCTCCAATATTGAGGTCACCACGATGCCTACCATTGTCCTGTCATCCACGACATAAGGATACCTGATGCGGATTGCTCTCACCCCAGTGAGGTGCTTAGCCCAGTGAGTGACCTATCTCTTGTTTATAACCCGTCTCTTGTGACCACGACTGAGAGCGAGCCTGAGCGACCTATTGAGTCTATGGTATTGTGTCCCTCACCCACACCTCTCCCTCTGCCATACACGGGGTTAGTTAGCACCCCAACCACAGACTCATTTCCTGACACCGCACTCATAGATCCATTCTTGAGTATAGGTCTATGTCGCTCTCCCATTGTCATTACCCTGAGTCACATCACGATCGAGAGCCCAGAGCCTGGTGTTGATCTCGTAGTGACTATGTCACCCATTTACGGGGACGTTACCCCTCACGATGGTACTCATGTGGAGGATCATGACCCTAGTGACGAGTTCTATGACGACCCCCCTGTAGAGCCTCCTGATGAGCCGCCACATCCTGGTGGGGATGCGATTCAAGTGACCCGCTTGTTTACGAGTTATTGGTGCCTCTTTCATTATCGTCTTTGGTCTTGCCCTAGAGGATGAATGTTGTGTGAAGCATCCAATATTTAGGGCACCACCCACTGACACATCGCACTCTCGATAAGTTTTGGGATGCACCACTTGTTGATCCACCAGATGAGTTTTTTTATTTTCGGGGATACTCCCCACACTATAGAGTCACGTCTTCTAGTCTGTGTACACGATTTTCACCTAGGTGGTCGTCTCATTCCCCTGATGTGTTACGTTCCCTGAGCAATATTTGGCTCGTTACGAGCTCGTATTTGAGTGTAGATGTCTTGCACAGTCACCAGAACATTTGGCACACACGGGATGAGTCATTTTACACTCCCTCGAGAGAACCTCCTGATAGGACACCTCCTGTGATAGATTTTCAGGTCATTATTAGATTTTCCAATAGAGAGCATGTTGTGTCAGTCATGTTCCATTTGCATGAGTCTGTTGAGTCATTTCTTCATTATTTGCATGTGTCTGTTGAGTTGTTTGTCCATCGTTTGTGTGTGTGTCATGAGTCGGTCCAACGGAGAATCCATAAAGATAATAAATTTTTTAAGTCACATGTGGATGTTCACTGGCAAGAGCAGGTACTTCATGAAGGCGAGCAGGTGATGGTGAGAATCTACGTTATGAGACTCCGTGCGAGACTTGTTAAAAGCTTGAGTGTTAGGCGAATGGATTCATACATAATCATGAGACGGATCGAAGCAAACACCTATAATCTTGATATCTCTGCAAGAATTGGTATCCATCTAGTATTTATTGTTGAAGATAGGACGTCGTACTACGTGCCTTGCGAGTATGCGGACCCAAGAAGTGAGGACTTCCAGCCGCCCACACCTCCACTTTTGTTGTCTTACCACCTTCATAGCCCACCCACGTCTGATATCCACCACAGCTCACTCATTTCTGACACTCATACACATGAGGACTTGTCTTCTTTGGTTCCACCTCAGGCACTGTCGATCGCACCGGGATCCATCACTCGTGAGTTGAGCGTTGAGAGCATTTTGGAGACCAGAATTCGCTGGCACATTCCTACTACAAACGTTGATGACACCTGGGTACTTGCTGCAGAGCTTGATCGATTCACCCCTGGACTTCGACTTCCATATGACCGTCTTCATTCACCGGGGATGACAGCTTTTCAGTCAAGGGTAGTTGATTGGCGAGAACACTCTTCCATCGACGACACTTAGACGACTTTTGGTGGGCCTCTTCGAGTCTTACCTGACATACATCGAGAGAATTTCAATCCATATTCATCGGGGGATGAATTCTTTCAAGCCAGGGAGATTGATGCGGAGCAGAGACGAGGACCAGTAGTGGAAGACGAGTTTTGGGCTCGTTTGAGATCAATTGGAGATTTTCCAAATACGTGTTAGGATTCTTTAGTTTCTTGATCAGCCCACTACTTTGGTGAGTCACTTGTCGTATTGGATTATTATTTTCAGCATTTATTTATTGAGTTGGACATTTTATATTTGCTTGGAAAAACATTATCGTAGAATTTTGCTCTACATTATTATTGTGATTTGCAGGGTTCATTCATCGTGCGCTCTCACTTTGGCTCTCCACGCGGAGGAAAGCCTAAGTTTGTTTTGGCCCTAATTAATTATTGTGTCTTACTGTGAATTTATTTGTGTGGGATGTTCTAATTATTATATAATTATGGCTTAATTCGTTGGGGTTTGCATAATAGGTAGGTTAGGACGTCGATTTTTCGCCGCCTATAGATTCGTCCAACGTTAGGATCCATATAGTCGACCCCACTATAGTGGGATAAAGGCTTGAGTGTTGTTGTTTGTATAATTATATGTTTATTTTATTTTATTTTATACAAGTCACAATATTAATTATTTTACAACCTATTGAACTTCTAAATAATAAAAGCTATATGAAACAGTTAACATACAATATATTAATGATAGAAAATTTGTAAAATTAGTAATTTTAAGAATTCCCAACTATATATATTTTCTATAACAGCAAGATTTTAAAAATTAAATTTCAACCATACATTACTGATGCAGGACGGTGCGTAGTGTTTACGCGCATGTCGGCTATTTCTAGGAAACCCTAACTGAATGCAACGAAATATGATTTTTAGCAAATAACTGAAGCGGATGTTGCGCGGATTTATGAATTTAAACAACGTTTTATAAAGCACGAGAAAAACTATTTTGCTTTAAAAAAAAAAATTTCTTAAATTGATGGTTCAATTTAAATCCGGGGAAGGAAGCTCGCAACTTCGTTCTGTTCCCTTTATTGCAGCCAAAACGGAAATCGTGAACTCCAAATACGTTCTCGTTGGGAGTTCTCGACGTAGCGTTTGCTGACAAAATTCGGCGAAAGCCCAGCAATGAGTCTAAAAAAATCCTAAGAGAAAATGGAGACACACGCAAAGAGGGGGATAGAAGCAAATTACTCACAGAAAGAGTCGTCTTTTCGTATCTGAAGTCGATGGCGATCACGCGAGAAGTTCCTCGTCACCTTCGATTTCCGCTCTGAGGGCGGCCGCTTTCGCACACGGGCGCCAAGGAAATTAAACACTCCCTCACACGAGGTGGTTCCACGGAATCACTCAACAAAGTAAGGAGCCACAAACTAAACAAG
Organism: Platanthera guangdongensis; assembly: GCA_039583875.1. Classification (NCBI taxonomy): domain Eukaryota; kingdom Viridiplantae; phylum Streptophyta; class Magnoliopsida; order Asparagales; family Orchidaceae; genus Platanthera; species Platanthera guangdongensis. The sequence goes on from CM077159.1 coordinate 145,407,495, forward strand.
CCTAAAATTCACTCGCATTTCACGCTCAAAGTGGTCCCACGAAATCTCAACACTTACGGTGGCTCCACGAAATCTCAAACACTCAACTGTTTAGGGAAGCCACGAAACAAAACATCACAATCTTTTAGCAGCACTCCATAGCAACTGATCTTCTCAAACAGGAAAATCAATAGCAGCAGTTCATCCAAGCATTCCACGACAACTAAACTACTACAGCACAGGAAATTCTCACGTCAACCACAACTTCTTAACGGAAGTCACAGAACACAAGCAGCACACTTCAGCCACCAACTCTACAGAACTACAGGACTCAAAAAATTCAAAGCACAACTCCGACTCTCATTCCAGAGAAGCAATGGAATCAACGCAGACAGCCCTCCCAAAATTCTTTCACCATCAAGGCATCAACAATAACATTCAACTACTCTAACACTAGAAGGCTAGCAGCAAGCACACATCTAATCTCATTCTCTAATACAATACTACAACAGCAAAACGCATACAGCAACATTCAGCATCAATCAATACATTTCATCATCAACCTTCACAGAACTCAAAAGTGGAAGCATCATAAGCAACTAATTTCAATATTCAATCACTCAAGAGATCTCACGAAGCTAACTGGAAACTCAAACAGGAATCAAATACACAAGAAATCTCAAATCATTCATCAACTTCCAAAACTACAAACATATCCCCTTTTATAGGGTTTACAACAGAGAAGAGGAAACTCTGGTACCCGGCCATGGCGGTAGCTTCGTAGTATTGAACCGCCGGGAGTGGGATCGTGCTTTGCGGTTGTAGCAAACCTAGTGGCTAACGTCGTCGAGGAACGGCAAGAGGCGAGGGGTCGAGCTTGAATCCCGCTCGTTTTCGGGCCGGAAATGGCGGACTGCGCGTGCGGGAAGAGGAACAGTTGCCCCGCCTTTCTTCACTGCTTCGCTGATCGGGTAGGGTTATAAGTAACATCTATAATGTATATATATATATATATACTGTTTATATATAATATATATATTTTTTTTTTATATATATAATTGTTTTTAAAAAACCCATACTTATGTGTATATATATATATATTTATACTTTTATATATATATACACATATTTTCACAAATACGAAACAAACACAATGCGACATTCACAAATACAAAACACAATGCGACATTCAGGGCCGATAGTGGTCCGGACGGGTGCGGCGGCGGGCACTTTTGCGACGCCCTGATCTGGGCTGGTCTCCACCAACTCTCCCCCTCTCGAAATCACTCATCTCTGGTGAGTGCTCCGAACGGTAGTGTTGTAGAAGATCAGCATCCATGCGCTGTAACTCCTCGGCCAAGACCCAGCTGGTCTCGGTCTCTGGTCTGTCATGCCAACGAACCAAATACCTCTGAAATCCACCATCAGTAGTGCTCACTGTCTCGTCATCCAAGATCTGATCGGGAACCAAAATCTGTCGCGGGAGTCGATCAGTAGCTCTGGGAACTGGTAAAGAAGACTCATATGGTATCTCATGCTCAACCTGAAAGCTGTCAGTGGAAATGGGAGGAACTGCAGTGGACGTGTCAGTAGCGCAATGAATATTGGTATGTCATGAATGTGGCTCCTCACTCTCACTCACCAACCCAGAAGAATCAATTGGAGGAGAAGACAATGGAAAATCTACAGACTCATGCGGGTAATCGTGAAATAAAGTCAGATCGGCTACGTTAAAAACAGGATTTGCTCCCCAAACGGAAGGCATTTCAAGTTCATACGCATTCTGCCCAATCCGTTTTACCACTCTAAAGGGTCCAGTTTTACGGCCAGCTAGCTTATTTACGATACCCGATGGTAACCGTTCCGGATTTAGCCGAACCATCACTAAGTCATCCTCTTTAAAACTAGTAGCTCTCTTGTGTTTGTTTGCTTGAGTTGCGTAAAGATCATAAGTACTATGCAACTTCCGCTCAATCTCTTTATGCAAATCATGCAGATGTAATGCATACTCATGTGCAAACTGGCTAGTCCTAAATGTGTGTGGTAGTGGTGCTAAATCTAACGACACTCGTGCAGTGTGACCATGAACAACCTCATTAGGTGATAAACCCGTGGATCTATTCTTCGAATTATTATACGCTAACTGAGCGTATGGAAGAATTAGATCTCAATTTCCCTGGTGATCTCCTACCAAACATCGCAATAAATTTCCTAAACTTTTATTTACAACTTCAGTTTGACCGTCGGTCTGTGGATGATAAGCGGTTGAAAATAGAAGTTTAGTCCCTAAAAGTCTCCAGAATGACTTCCAAAAATAGTTAGTGAACTTAACGTCTCGATCGGTAACGATAGTCTTGGGTATTTCTCGGTGTGCGACATCCTCTTTATAGTAAATACGGGTTATATGAGAGGCGTCATCGGTTTTGTTACAAGGGATGAAATACGTCATTTTAGAGAATCGATCAACCACGACAAGTATGGAATCGTGTTTCCTAAAAGTGCGCGGCAACTCAAGCACAAAATCCATGCTAACATCATCACAAGGAATACTGGGCACCGGTAAAGGTGTATATAAACCAGCGGGTTGTTTATTGCCCTTCGCTACCTGGCAAGTGCGACAGCTACTGACAACCGGAGCGATAAATCGCTTCATCCCGGGCCAATAGAAGCGCTCTTCTACTAAGGCTATCGTCTTATTGCGTCCAAAGTGTCCACCTAAGCCTCCTCCATGTAATTCTCATACAATGAAATTTCGTAACGAGGTGCGGGGAATACACAGACGGGTCCCACGAAACAAATATTCGTCTCGAATCAGATAATCAGTCTCATCGTGATAGGGATTCGAACGTATCGCATCATAGATACCGCTAAAATCAGGACAACTAGAATAATCATCCTTGACATGCTCAAATCCTATCACCTGAGTACGCATCTGTGATAATACAAGGGTGACTCGACTGAGGGCGTCGGCAACCCTATTCTCCATTCCCTTACAGTGTTTGAGAACGAAGGTGTACTCTTGTAAATATGATACCCACTTAGCCTGTCGAGGGTTCAACTTCTGTTGCGAATTGATATAACGTAACGCCTGATGATCAGAGTGGAGGACAAACTCCTTAGGCAACAAATAATGCCTCCAATGATGTAACGTTTGTACAATCGCATAAAACTCGCGCTCATAGTTGGAATAATTCAGCTTCGGGTCTGAGAGCTTTTCACTGAAAAATCCAACGGGGTGACCCTCTTGACTAAGTACACCTCCTATCCCAACTCCTGAGGCATCACAAGATACCTCGAATACCTGACTGAAATCAGGGAGTCTCAAAACAGGTGCAGTGGACATCTTATCCTTGATAATCTCAAAGGCTCTAGCTGCTGATGATGTCCACTGAAAACTTCCTTTCTTCGTACATTCAGTGATTGGTGCCATAAATGTACTGAAGTTCTTAATGAATCGACGATAAAATGTGGCTAGTCCATGAAAGCTACGGACATCGTGAATGTTCTGAGGGGTAGGTCACTCACGGATCGCTCGAACTTTCTCGGGATCCATAGTGATGTCAGCGGAGCTCACTATATATCCAAGAAAGATGACGGACTCGGCCATAAAAACACACTTCTTCAAGTTGATATACAGTCGTTCGGCTCGCAGGAGCTCGAAAATAGTATGTAGGTGAGTCAAATGCTCATCCTCAATCTGACTATATATCAAAATGTCGTCGAAATAAACCACTACGAACTTCCCAATATATGGTCTAAAGACCTGGGTCATCATCCGAGCGAAAGTACTAGGGGCATTGGATAACCCAAAGGGCATCACAAGCCACTCGTAAAGGCCATCCTTCGATTTGAAGACAGTCTTCCACTCGTCTCCTTCGCGAATGCGAATCTGGTGATAACCACTACGAAGGTCGATCTTAGAAAAGATCGTGGCTCCAGTCAACATGTCCAACATGTCATCCAGTCGGGGTATCGGGAATCGGTATTTCACAGTAATCTTGTTGACAGCACGATTGTCAACACACATACGCCAAATACCATCCTTTTTTGGGGCAAGGAGGGCAGGCACCGCACATGGACTAAGGCTATGACGGATAAAGCCTCTATCAAGTAACTCTCCGATCTGCTTCTGCAGCTCCTCATGGGCGGCAGGATTCAATCGGTAATGCGGTAAATGTGGGAGGGAAGCTCTGGGAACGAGATCTATCGCATGCTGAATACATCTCATGGGAGGTAATTCAGCCGGAAGCTCGTCAGGGTGTATATCCTCGAACTCCTCTAAGAGTCTCCTAGCAGGTATAGGAATAGACTCGTATCTCTCTAGTACGTTAGATGACTGTAAAACTACTAAGGCATAATAAAATCCACCATCGAAGCTCTCTCGATGGAAATCAGTGTCTCGTATAATGATAAGAGTCTTCTTCCTTTCAGTGGGAGGAAGAGATTCTTTCACACTACTACTCGTGCGGGATGTTGGTGCTGTGGGTCGCACCGGGTTCAACACTACTCTCTTTCCGTCTAATAGAAAGGAGCAAGTGTTGGACCTGCCATGTATGAGTACATCTCGGTCATACAACCAAGGTCTCCCTAGTAATACGTGGCACACATCCATAGGCATAACATCACACCAAATCTTATCGGTATACGGACCGATAGTGATGGGCACTAAACATCTCCTAGTCACAGATAAAGTAGTCTTGGTGACCCAAGCTACCTGGAATGGGGAAGGGTGCGGCTCAGCAGTGAGTCCCATGCGGGCTAAAGCTGTCTCAGCTATCACATTCATACAACTCCCGTTATCTACTACTAAACGACACACTTTCTCCCCTGCCTTGAAGTAGACTTGGAAGATGTTCGTCCGCCAATAATAGGCTGATTCCTTTGGTGTAGATAACATACATCTCACCACTAGGACGTCGGGATCTATCTCCTCATCACTAGGCGTACCGTACACTTCATCATTCAAAATGTGTGAGTCCCTCTCGACTCCAACTTCTTCTATAGGCTCATCCTCCTCAGTCACCTCATGAATAACTAGTGTGTCTCTCCTCTTAGGACAATCCCTAGATATATGGTCCATCTGCTGGCACTCATAACATCGGATCTGTGAATGGGTCACAGTTCCCATGGGGGCTTTTCCTCTTTGATCACTCGTAAAGGTTGAGGTGGGCTTCGAGGCACTCTCCTTACCTTTTGATTCATCTTTCTTATAAGGAGTGTTTGCTTTATTTTGAGGTTTGAACCGGGAGGTTCTCTTTTGATGTTCCTCTATATCGATGGCGATAGATACAGTCTCAGCAAAGGAATAGTGACCATATCGAATCAACTCATCGCGAATCTCAGATCGCAGTCCACACTTAAATTTAGATAATGTATCTCGTGTGTGTTCGACTACGTTGCACCTAATCATAAGATCATTCATCTCAGCTAAATAATCAGAAACGGATTTAGACCCTTGACGTAGAGACGTCAGCTCGTCTCGCAGACGGGTCTGGTAGTGCTGGGGAATGTACTGCTCCTCCAATATGACTTTCATGTGTGCCCAATGTGTAATGGGAGGGCGTCCATTCCTCTCTATACTACGTTCCTCACCTATCCAAAAGATTTTTGCTCGCCCAGATAACCTCATCTTGGCAAACTGAACCTTCTGATCTTCTGTCATACGATACCAATCAAAGTAGGTCTCTATGTCTATAACACAGTCTGAAAAGACCTTGGGATCCATAGATCCATCATAAAGTGGCGGTTCTAACTTTACAACACGTGTAAGATCCGGTCGCCTATCCCGGGGAGGATAGTCGTAATCATCGTCGTAAGGATCACGATTCTCTCGACGTCGTGGGGGTGGCGGTCGATGCCGATCTCTAGGTCGATCATCACGATGCATGGCCGGTATAGGCCTACGATGGTCTCGTGGACGCTCTTCTCTAGCTACGTCATTATAGGGTCTCTCCTGATAATGATCTCGCGTACCAAAGAAAGGCTCGCGTGGGGTTTCAGGAAAATTTCTCGGGAAATTCCTACCCTGATTATACTCAGACTCATATCTATCTAGGGGATTTCTAATCTCTTCCTCTAGAAGAGGGTTTCTCCTAAGTGCAGACCTCTCTCCATAAGGTAGGGGAGCCTCATAATGGGGTCGCACTGAATGCTCATCTCTAGCTAAAGGTGGCATTGACGCTCGAGGGGGTACTTCTAAGCTATTCACCCTGACACTAAGATTTGCTAGCCCTTCTCTCATTTGGTAAACGCTTTCGGTTAACGTTGTCATTTGGTGGGCAAAAGGTACAAACCACGGGGGTGGTTCATTCCCTTCGATCCCACGACTCGGTTCACCATGTTCAACTCGACGCATCTCCGGGTTTACCTCGTGAAGGTGTTCAGGTGGTGAATTGTGTTGTTGTGAACTCATACTCACTAACCTATCACTACACAAATGCATGCAAACAAGTAAATAAATGCAATGATGATAAAAATAATCTCTTTTTTTTTTTGAAAAAAATTTAAAAAGCTATGCGGGTTCCTATTCTACACAGGGCAGATCCCGAAATTTAGAAAAAATTTGGAACCTCTCACTGATACCAAATTGATGCAGGACGGTGCGTAGGGTTTACGCATCTGTCAGCTATTTCTAGGAAACCCTAACTGAATGCAACGAAATATGATTTTTAGTAAATAATTGAAGCGGATGTTGCGCGGATTTATGAATTTAAACAATGTTTTATAAAGCACGAGAAAAACTATTTTGCTTTAAAAAAAAGATTTTCTTAAATTGATGTTTCAATTTAAATCCGGGTAAGGAAGCTCGCAACTTCGTTCCGTTCCCTTTGTTGCAGTCAAAACGGAAATCGTGAACTCCAAATACGTTCTCGTTGGGAGTTCTCGACGTAGCGTTTGCTGACAAAATTCGGCGAAAGCCCAGCAATGAGTCTAAAAAAATCCTAAGAGAAAATGGAGACACACGCAAAGAGGGGGATAAAAGCAAATTACCCGCGGAAAGAGTCGTCTTTCCGTATCCGAAGTCGATGGAGATCACGCAAGAAGTTCCTTGTCACCTTCGATTTCCGCTCCGAGGTCGGCCGCTTTCGCATACGGGCACCAAGGAAATTAAACACTCCCTCACACGAGGTGATTCCACGGAATCACTCAACAAAGTAAGGAGCCACAAACTAAACAAGTCTAAAATTCACTCGCACTTCACGCTCAAAGTGGTCCCACGAAATCTCAACACTTACGATGGCTCCACGAAATCTCAAACACTCAACTGTTTAGGGAAGCCACGAAACAAAACATCACAATCTTTTAGCAGCATTCAATAGCAACTGATCTTCTCAAACAGGAAAATCAATAGCAGCAGTTCATCCAAGCATTCCACGACAACTAAACTCCTACAACACAGGAAATTCTCACGTCAACCACAACTTCTTAACGGAAGTCACAGAACACAAGCAGCACACTTCAGCCACCAACTCTACAGAACTACAGGACTCAAAAAATTCACAGCACAACTCCGACTCTCATTCCAGAGAAGCAATGGAATCAACGCAGACAGCCCTCCCAAAATTCTTTCACCATCAAGGCATCAACAATAACATTCAACTACTCTAACACTAAAGGCTAGCAGCAAGCACACATCTAATCTCATTCTCTAATACAATACTCATACAGCAAAACGCATACAGCAACATTCAGTATCAATCAATACATTTCATCATCAACCTTCACAGAACTCAAAAGTGGAAGCATCATAAGCAACTAATTTCAATATTCAATCACTCAAGGGATCTCACAAAGCTAACTGGAAACTCAAACGGGAATCAAATACACAAGAAATCTCAAATCATTCATCAACTTCCAAAACTACAAACATATCCCCTTTTATAGGGTTTACAACAGAGAAGAGGAAACTCTGGTACCCGGCCATGGCGGTAGCTTCGTGGTGTTGAACCGCCGGGAGTGGGATCGTGCTCTGCGGTTGTAGCCAACGTGGTGGCTAACGTCGTCGAGGAACGGCAAGAGGCGAGTGGTCGAGCTTGAAGTTGTCCCGCCTTTCTTCACTGCTTCGCTGATCGGGTAGGGTTATAAGTAACATCTATAATGTATATATATATACTGTTTATATAATATATATATTTTTATATATATAAAATTGTTTTTAAAAAACCCATACTTATGTGTATATATATATATTTATACTTTTATATATATACACATATATTTTCACAAATACGAAACAAACACAATGCGACATTCACAAATACAAAACACAATGCGACATTCAGGGCCGATAGTGGTCCGGACGGGTGCGGCGGCGGGCACTTTTGTGACGCCCTGATCTGGGTTGGTCTCCACCAATTACACTTTAATCTTCATCGCTTACATACTCATCAATGGTCGGCATTGTAGATAGAATATGGTCATCATTTGATGAACCCTCTAGATCTGTCTCATCCATCTCAGATATTTTTCTCTTTTCTTTTCATTGATAACTAATCGTCACATCTTTGCTCTTTGATATTCTAGGAGGCCTACTTGCATAATGATCAACGTCGACAATATCTCCAAGTTGCACCCATGTCAACCCCTCTCCAAGAAAGAATTCATCATTGTCATCATCAATATCATCTTTGTCATCATCAACATTCACCATTCACACTTGTACCTTCTCTGAATCTAAGCTTTTAGCAACCAATGGATCTTGAGATGTGTCGAAATATCTTGACTTCAACAAATCATTGAACTTTACAAAAACAAGATCTTTCAATCTTTTGATGTCGAGTTTAATTCTCTTCTTAGAATGTATCTATAAAATTTTAAAAATATAAATAACGCATACAATCATATAATAATATATTTATGTTATGCTAAATCACTAAATTAATGCATATCATCTCAAAAATGTTTCAATTCCTCTTACAGCCAGAGGATGAAGTAGTCTCCACCAATGTACTATGAAAAAAATAAAATGACAACACATTTCAATTATGCATCATTAGAAATTACAGGGTTAATAAAAAATATTTAAATGTACCTGGATTTAAGTTGGAATTTTGTAGTCGTCTCTCTGTCATGTCTTTACCAAATAATCCTTGTTAGTATTGGTAGAGATCAAGCTCAACACTGATGAGATCCTGTGTAGAAGAATCTTTCATATATATCCTTGAGAGACACTCAACAAAACCACTCATAAACCTTCAAACGACCTCAATCTCCACTCGGCGGGAATAATAAAAATATGAGTTTAAGTAATCTCCTGCAAGATGCAGAGGGCTGCTCATCTTATTCTCTCGTCTGCTACTGATCAACTTCCATATAGGTAGGTATTTGTTCTTTTGGTGATCAAGAACAACATCAACCTCTTGCCTATTTTTAATATCCTCATATAACCACCACATGCAAGGTGTATCCACGCCGACTCTTCTCAAAACCTTCACAAATATGACGAATATAGCAACAACTTGCTCGACATTCGCCCAAAATATTGCACTCACCACTATCATTGCAGCCAAACATATGCACAATAAGTAAACATTATAAAACGTCAGTTTCAAACAAATATTCTAAATTAAAGTGAATAGATATACAATACATTTACCTGTTTTCTCCCGCCACTACTGGTCAACTTTGTTGCAGCCCACATTGCAGATGTAAATAGGCTCATTGACTGCTTCTTCTTCCCTAAAATACTCTTTAAATATAGAAATGTTGTAGTGAATCTAATCACACCTGATCGAATAATCACATAAGAGTCCAATTCCTTCGTCGATTCTCTAAAAATGTCGAAAGAGATGGTATGATCATAGATGAAGACAGAGAGTTGGCGGTCATAGGAGATGGCACTCTTAATTGGCTTCAACTTTTTTATATTTTGCAACAAAAGATTGATGGTATGAGCTGCACAACTAGTCCAAAAAAGCTTCGGTCTCTTCAAAGCCATAAGCTTTGTTGCAGCCATATTATTGGACACAATGTCCGTCATAATCTACAAGATATTGTCCTCTCCTAGCTCTCAGGGCTATCAATCGCCTTATCCAAGAAGATAAAAATGAACTTTCTATCATGTATAGAGGAGACATTCTTTGAAAGTCAGAATGCAAAATGAAGTTGGATAAATAACTAAAAATTGGGGTATTTTAAATCATCTATTGTCCAACAAAACAAATAAATAATTTATTGCTAAACAATGTATCAAAAACGGGCCGACATATCGCAGCAGCAAGGCATAAAGCCACTAAGCCAGAAAAATAGCAACCAGACACAACCACCAAGCAAATAGACACAGCCACCAACACGAAGACACTAAGTCACCAAGGCACCAGTGATCCATGGTCACCAAAAAACCATGCAAAGACACGAGTGAAGCAGCAAAACGGAGAGAAGAATGCAGCAAATAGAAGAATGCAGAGCGAGAGATTGAAAGGGAGAGGAAGGGAGAAGAACCAGCAAGAGATTGAGTGGGAGAGGCGGGGAGAAGAACCAGCAAGAGATTGAGAGGGAGAGGCAGGGAGAAGAACAAGCGAGAGAGGGAGACGCGAGGTGAAGAATGCACTTACAATGCTTTTGCGGAGAGGGAGAGGCAGGGAGAACCAGCGAAAGTCGAGAGAGAGCTCCAGCGAGAGAGCCATAAACACCAAAGAGAAGAACCAGCGAGGTCGCATCAACCAAAGAAAAGAACCAGCGAAGTTGCAACAACCAAAGAGAAGAATCAGCGAGATCGCAGCAACCAGAGAGAAGAACCAGCGAGGGAGAGCCCCAGGGAGAGAGTAGTAAATACTAAAGAGAAGAACCAGTAAGGACGCAGCAACCAAAGAGAAAAACTAGCCGAGAGCGAAAGAGAGAAGAACTAACCGAGAGCGAGAGAGAACCGAGGGAGAGCACTAGTGAGAGAGTCGTAAAAACTAGAGAGAAGAATCAGCGAGGTCGCAGCAACCAGAAAGAAGAACCAGACGAGAGCGCGAGAGAGTCAAGGGAGAGCTAGGGCTAGAGAATGAGAAACAAGCGAGAGCTTGGTTTATTAAATAACGGCGATTATAAACCTAAATCTAAATGGGGGGAGTAAAACGGGATTACAGGAGTTCAAAATGCTTGATTAAAATACAAACCAATTAATGGTCGTTATATCGCCCTTTTTTGGGGCACTATGGTAACGGACAATATATCGGCCTGTCTCTTTCAAAACGTCATAAGACCAAATTTAAAACAGAAACGTGGTGTTTTAGGTCCAAAACCTTTATGTCAGCCGACATCTGCAACTTTGATAGTACTTAAATCATTGGCCAACTTAATGGAGGATTGAGTGGGTAATTGAGCATTAGAAGAGGTCGTGGGCATTTGGTATGAACAAATGAATCACTTGTCCATTGGAAGGAGAACCAATCACAATGATCCTGTACAATAAGAACATTTTCATAGCTTGGAGTTCATCGGTCGATGGACTCACAGTAGAGACATCTGAATAGTAGCTCCGGGAGATGAAGAGGTATCAGTCAATTGATTAGCAGGAGTAAAGAGAAAATGTTGATGTTCAGTAGGACACCCCTGCTCCACAACCTCTACCAGGATGAATGTTCTTGGTGTGTTGAGGACAAATGTGGAGTTCAGAGTAGTTTTCTCTCATGTGGTTTATAACAATAATCATAAATAGATTCATTAGTATTATGTTGCATATGAGGTATGGTGGGAACACATGTATTACTTGCCGCTAATGCTAAACAGTCTGGTAAATTAGTCTGGGGGAGGGACTGCCGACAACCGGTTCTTATTGGACCAAGTTAAAAGTCTCTAAAATCCCCGATATCTGGACCTGAATGAGATCAATTAATTTAGTCTTTGATGCCAAAAAAAACACGAACCATGCATCTCTTTACAGAAATGTTTCATGTCATCAACACACCTAGGGAACATTGTGTTGATGTAATCAAGTTCCTAGCGCAGCTTGAACAAACTTCAAGTAGTGTCAGGAAACAAAGAATTCATCAAGAATAATGGCTGTTTGTTTGACATTTTCTCTCTGTTGTGTTTTTCAGAAAACGCAAATGCTTTTTTTTGCCCATTTGAATAGCCTCTATTTAAAACAACTCATCCCCCAAAATGTTGTTTTATGCCTGATTATAACTTCACGAAAGAGCTTCATTCAAGAACACTTCTTTATCTTCTTCTCCAACTGTTGCATCTCCAACCGCAACCACCTACCCAAACAGGCCCCTAAGGTGCAACATGAGAACTAAGTTAGTACACATATGCATAGTTTCCATGATGGGCATAAGTGGTCTTGGCTTGGGCCCAGATAAGTATCGTTGTGCCAAAAAGAACAAGTTTTTGTACATAGATTTATCTTATTAGTTAAGAATTCATGACATGAGAAAAAATATTAAAATGTACACAGATTAAAGTTGGGATTTTGTAGTTGTCTCTTTGTCATGTCTTTACAAAATAATCTTTGTTGGTATCGAATAATCTATGAAGCACGGATACTTAAAAATATTTTATGTATCGGCTCAGACGCGTATCGAATAAGGGAAACGTGCGGGAACGCGTTTTTGAAACTCTAGGAAACGCATTTTATAGATATAAAAAAAAATAATTTGGAATTGCATATCCTGCAAGCGGGATACGTGATTCCCGTGTAGTAAAGTTGCGCCATTATCTATTTCATTTCACGCCCGTCGAATTTTAGGTTTACATGATTCACAAGTTGTCGCGTTGCTTCACCCTGCTCCAGATCCCGCTCATGCTCCATGCTCTCGATCCCTCTCCAGATCCCGCTCCCGCTCCCAGCTCTCAATCCCGCCCTGCTAGTAAGCTCTTCTTCCACCTCTTCTTCTTCTTCTTACTCTTCTTCTTCTTCTTACTCTTCTTCTTCCTCCTCTTCTTCTTCCTCCTCTTTTTCTTCCTCTTCGTCTTCTTCCTTCTATTCTTCTTCCTCTTCTTCTTTCTATCATTAGTGCAAAAAATTTATGTTCTTTGTTCCTGTAGGAAGTTATGTGCTCATGACAAATTTATATATTTTTTGTAACGTTTGTGGTTAAATTTCTTTGTGATTTGTGATAAAAAGAAAAATATTTCATGTATAACTCTAAATATCAGTCTTAACAACCTGTCTATAATTTTTTTATGTGATTATTGCTAGATAATGAAAATTATGAAAGCTTTGCTATTGACTACTAATGATTAATGGATATAATTGAATACATGCTTGTCTTCCTGTATTGGGTACAACACAAATGTATTGGTAATTTATATTCACATCAATGCATCAATTTGAATGTCATGTTTATATTATTCTTACTAAATGATTGTTGCCCTAGTTTCCCATCAATTTTTTTACATGCTAGTTCGAGATTATTTGCTATTTTACATCAGTACATCAATTTGAAGTCCCAGTTTTCATATGTATGGTTTATGTTGTGGTCTTAATAAAAAAACTTCATTATAATTCAAGATATGTACAATTAGTTTATTAGTTGTCTTATTTTTATATTAATTAATATTTATATTTAAATAATTAAAAAAATTAAAAACGTTTCTCGTATCTTTATTTTTTAAAAAAATCATGTTTCTCGTATGTTGGTATTCGCAAAGACCAAGCTCATCGCTGATGTAATACTGCGTAGAAAGATTTCCATATATATCATTGATAGACACTCAACAAAACCACTTATAAACCTTTTGTCGGCTCAATCTCCACTCAGCAAGAATAATAAAAAGATGGGTTTAAGTAATATTTTGCAAGGTGCAGGGGAGGGGGGTTGTTCATCTTGTCCTCCCATCTACTATCGAACAGCTTCCAAATAGGAAGGTATTTGTTCTCTTGGTAATTGAGAACAACAACAACCTCTTCCCTAGGTTTTTTTATATTCCTGTATAACCACCTTATGGAAGGTGTTTCCCTGCTGACTCTTTTCAAAATCTTAACAAATTGGGTGAATATAACAACAACCTGCTTGACATTCGCCAAAAATCTTGTGCTCATCGCTATCATTGTAGTCTAACATATGCAAAATAAGTAAATAATATAAACCATCAGTTATAAACAAATATTCTAAATTAAAGTGAATAAATATACAATACATTTACCTGTTTTCCCCCAGCACTACTTGTCAACTTTGTTGCAGCCTATATTGCAGACGTGAATATGCCCCTCAACTACTTCTCTAAGATACTCTCTAAAGATATAAACGTTGTAGTGAATATAGCCACACCTGGTCGAATAAGCGCTCATAAGAGTTCAATTCCTTTGTTAACTCTTTAAATATGTTGAGAGAGATGGTGTGACTATAGATGAAGACGAAGAATTGGCAGCTCAAGGAGATAGCACTTTATATTGACTTTGGCTTTTCAATATCTTGCAACAAAAGATTGATTGTATGAGCTACACAACTAGTCCAAAAAAGCTTGGGCCTCTTCAAAGTGATAAATTTTGCGGCAGCCATATCATTGGACGCACTGTTTGTTACAATCTGCAAGATACTATTCTCTTCTGGAATCTCAGGGTTATCAATAGTCTCATCCAAGAAGCCAAAGATGAACTTTCCCTCATGCGTGGAGGAGACATTTTTTGAAAGGCAGAATGCAAAATGAAGTTGGATAAATAACTAATAATTGGGGTATTTTAAATCATATGTTGTCCAACAAAACAAATAAAATAATTTATTGCTAAAACAGGCATCAAAAACTGGCTGATAATCGCAGCAATAAGGCACAAAGCCACTAAAATAGAAAAATAGCAACCAGAAAAATAATAACCAGACACACAGCCAATAAGCAACCAGACACAGCCAATAAGCAACCAGCATTAGTATTGGAATTGACATTGGAATTGACATTATCTATAATTTTACAATTTCAAAAACGCTCACGTCTAACGCTTAAATTAGTTGAGTTTTAACGATCTCTACTAGGTGAAAGAGACGCGTTGGCGCGAAAACGCGTGTGCGGGCAAAAATGCGAGCCTGAGCTAAAACGTGCGTCGAGGAAAAAGCGCATGTGAGGCGAAAAAGGGCTCCCGGGTGAAAACGGATTCCCGGGAGAAAAACGCTCGCCCTGGAGAAAACTCGTGCAAACAAAAAACACGTCCCCGCAACTCCGCGAGAAAAATGTGCGCTGGGCCGAAAGTGCATCGGGACAAATAATGTGCACCCGGGAGAAAATGCACGCCCGGGAAAAATGCTCTCCTAGGAGAAAACGCACCTGAGCGAAAAACACAGACATAAGAGAAAAAACACGCACTGGCAAAAATGCGTGCACATGCGAAGACGCGCGCCTTGGAGAAACTGAGCGTCAATAAGAAAATGGCGCTCGGGTGAAAAAACGTGCGTCCAGGTGAAAGCACGCGCCTGGGAGAAAACACGGTCGGGCAAAAAATGCACGCTTGGGAGAGAACGTGCCCGGGTGAAAATGCGTGTCGGTGCAAAAAACATGCGCCTGGGAGAAAAGCGGACCTGGGTGAAAAACACGCTCCCATGCGAAAAACGTGCGCCCAAGCAAAAATGCACTCACGGGAAAAAATCATTTGCCCGCGCAAAAATGCTCGTTAGCTCAGAAAATGCGTGCGGGGGGAAATTGCTTGATTCTGTGGAAAACAGATGAGGGGTAAGAATTGGCGATTTGGTTTTTTAGGTCAAAGCCAAAGCCATGGGTTTGGGCCTCAATGCCAATATCCACGTTAATTCTATTACGTCGAATGTCATAATTAAATTACTAATCCCTAATGTCAATTCCGGAAAGTTAATATCTGCACGTTGAACGGACCCTTAAGTACATTACACAAGAATTTTAACGATGATTTCATTGAACATTCTCCTTTAAATGATTCAAATCATAATTTAATAAATGAAAGTCTTAATAAATAAAAACTAATCTTAACTCTTAAGTTAACATCATAGATAAATATATTTTGTCTTAAGCAAACATTCAAATCATTAATTAATTACTAAATTATTAGATTAATTATGATTGAAACAATTAAATTAATAATACTGTTTAATTATTTAATAGTCAAATAAAAACTATATTTAGGTTAAAACTTTACTAATTAATTAATTACTAACTATTTAGGTTAATTGACATTTTCATTAGCTAATTGATAAGTAATTGGGCTAATTGGTATTTATAAAAATTTACTTGAATGCAATAAACACCCATTAGACATTGGTATAATCACCAAGTCTCCTCCTCAACAATCATTATTATTTTGCTTAGTGCAAAGTATCAATTATCAAATGTTATAGCTTCAACTACTTAAATAATGAGAATCTCACAAATTAATCACTAAATGGATTATTTTTAAGTTCTAAATCAATGATTAAAAAATACTAATTTCTCAATACAAATCGTTCAATCAATTTAAATAGCAAAACTATACCTTGCACATAAATATTTCATAATAAATAATCCTTCTACGTGATTTTTATTCACCACATAACTTGGTATCTAAAGTACTTAACTTTATTATTCTCTTACTTGCCTTAAACAATGTAGGCAAATCTTATCCAACATTTTTGCAAGAGCCTGCTTACAGGACTCGAACCCTTGACCTCAAGGTCACACGGCAACACATCTACATAAGCAAATATATACGGAATTTAAGGTCATCATATTTAGATTTAAATGTCTAAAAGTGATTGGATCGCAGTTTTATAACTGAGTTAAAACATTGGTTTGAAAACAAAATGATCATCAATGAGTCCTAATGTTCAAACTCGTCAAAATAAAAGGCATGTAATCACAATCAACTTTGTGTACACAATAGAGTATAATAAATAAATTAGATATAATTTGAAAATTATATAGATATCATTTATGCTAATTATGTATTCATAAAGTATTTAGAATGGTAATAAAGCTACTAATCTCTAATTGATTAAATATTTATAAAGAAGATAACTAATTAAATAATAAATAAATATTAAGGATAAGAGAAAATCAGTACAACAACAACACTCAATCCTTTATCCCAATATAGTGGGTCGGCTATATGGATCCTTTGTCGCCATTGTGCCCTACCTTTTGTCATAATCTCACTAATACCTAAGTACATCATGTCTTTCCTTATAGTTTCATTTCAAGTTTTTATTGGTCTACCCCTACCTCGTTTAACATGCCTAGTGACTAGACTCTCACAACGTCTAACAGGTGTCTCTAATGGTCTCCTTTGTACGTGTCCAAACCATCTTAGCCTAGCTTCTCGCATCTTCTCTGGAATTGGTGTTACTCATATCTTATCCCCGATACATTCATTCCTAATTTTATTCAATCTCATGTGTCCAAGCATACATCTAAGCATTCTCATCTCTGCAACTCCCATTTTTTGCTCATGTACACAATTCACTGTCCAGAACCATAAAGCATCGCGGGTCTAATTGCAATATGGTAAAACTTGCCCTTAAGTTTTAATGGTACTTTACGATCACATAAGATCTCTGACAAGCCTCTCCACTTCAACCAACCCGCTTTGATCTTATGTGTCACATCTTTATCAATACCTCCGTCTTTTTGAACTATCGATCCAAGATATTTAAAACACTCACAACAGAAAATATTTTGATTACTCAATTTAATAACAAAGTCATCCAGCCTTCCTATACTGCTCAACCTAAAATCCTTCTTTTCTAAAGTATTTCGCCAAGATTCAAGTTTTGCGTTTACACCCTTGCGAGTCTCATCAACCAAAACGATATCATCCGCAAACAATAAACACCAAAGTATTGCTTGTTGGATATGTCTAGTGAGCTCATATAAGATAAGGGTAAAGAGATAAGGGCTTAAAATTGAACCTTGATGTAAGTCAACAGTGATAGGGAATTTCTATGTTAATCCTCCAGATGTCCTCACCCTTGTCACTGAATTTGTATACATATCTTTAATTATGTCAATATATGATACATTTACACATTTATTTTCTAAGACTCTGCATAAGATCTTTCTTAGAACTATAAAATAAGCTTTCTCAAAGATCAATAAACAACATATGCAAATCTTGTTTTCTTTCTCGATAATTGTCAATGAGTCTCCTCAAGAGATGAATAGCTTCCATGGTCGACCGCTCTGGCATGAATCCAAATAGATTCTCTAAGATGTTAGTCTTTCGTCTTACTTTTCTTTCTATTACTCGCTCTCTTAGTTTCATGATATGACTTATCAATTTAATTTTTTTGTAGTTAACACAATTTTGTATATCTTTTTTATTCTTATACAAAGCTATCAAGATACTTTCTCTTCATTGGTCTGACATACTCTTTGACTTCAGTATCTTATTGAAAAAACATGTAAGTCACAAAATTATTTCATTTATTATATATTTTCATACTTCGATAGGTATATCGTCTGGCTCAACTGTCTTTCCATTTTTCATCTTATTTAGAGCATCATTTATCTTTGATATTTTAATTTTATGATAAAATGGTATGTTTATATACTCATCTAATTTACTTAATTTTTTTAAGTTCAACTCATTGTTCTGTGTTTCATTATAAAGTCGATCAAATTATCTTTTTCATCGCTCTTTAATATCTGCATCATCTATCAAAACAGTATTTGTCATTTTCATGCATTTTACTCAACTTATGCAAGTTTTCCATCTTTAGTATCTAGTCGCTTATAAAAACTTCCATAAGCTTGACTTTTTGTTTTGCATACTGCTTGTTTAGCTTCTATTTTAGCGACTTTATACCGGACTAAATTTTCATCATTCCTACAAGCGTAGAGTGATTTATAGCTGACGCTCTTTGTCCTCACTTTATCTTGCACTTGCTCTTTCCACCTCCAAAATTCTTTATTTGAGAGGCGCACGACCTTTTGATACTACAAGTACGTTCTTTTCATTTGTCATTAAATGTGAAGACATAACATCTCATGAGACATTAGGATCAGCATTAGGGTAATCAACTAGTTGTTTCATAACTGATGTCTTAAAAGTAACCTTTTTTTTCATCTTCAAGTTACATCACTGAATGTTTTGCAACATTTTTGTTTTTATCTTAAATTTATTATATTTAATTTGTGCATCTAACACCGCTGACCTATATTGTATTGTCAAACTTTCTCCTAAAAAAACTTTGCAATCCTTAAAAATCATTTTATCCACTTTACGAGTCATAAAATAATCAATTTGTGACTTATTTACTCCGCTTTTAAACATAATTAAATATTCTTATGAAATCAATTAGGGTTCCTTCGATTGGATGGAATTAATGATTCAAAATTGGAGATAGAGTTCAATTCAATGAAACTGGTCCTCCAATTCTAACTTCATAGCCTTAAATGATTACATTAAATAATTATTTAATTTATATAATAATTAGGCCAGTTAATTAGAGAAAGATCACAAGACTCAACTAATATATTTGTAATTAACTGAGAACTTAGTAATCAAGAAGTACCCCTCATTAAAGATAGCATGATAACAAAAATAGGATATTAAGAATCAATTTAGTAAATCGATTACTGAGTAAGAATGAGGAAAAAAGATAATTTTACCCAATTGAACATTAATTAATTGAAATTTCTTCATTTTAATTATTTATGGTTACATTAGTGATACATTTAATTAATACAATTTATCATTAACTAATTATTAGTATTCCGAATAGATAAAAACCATGGAATGATTAACATATTACCTATTCTAATTATCAAGTTTTTAATTACCACAATTAAAACAAATATTGGTAAATTATTTGACTTAAAATTAATTAATCAAATTATGCAGGGAGCTTTTGATAATGTAAACCACAAATATCTTATAGATTAATCTAATAACATATTAATTTTGTATACCTTCTATGGCACTTGCTAGTTGCTACAACAACACTCAAGCCTTTATCCCACTATAATGGGGTCGGCTATATGGATCATTTGTCACCATTGTGCTCTATCTTTTGTCATAATCTCAGTAATTCTATGGCACTTGCTAAAGGTTAAAAACTAGGTTTATAGTGAATTTAAGCAAAACAAGAGAAGCCTTGAAATGCAATCCAATGATCATGTTTGTTTGAGCAGTTTTTTTCCATTGTCGTTTTGAAAAAAATACAAACTTTGTTTAGGGTCGGTTTGCTTGAGCACTTTTGCTCCGCGTCCGTTGGGAGAAAAATGTCACAGCTCTGTTAAAACTATTTTGTAAACTCTCATTCCCACAACCACCATTCAAAAACTCAATTTTGACCCTTTTTTGAGACCGCAGCCACCTCCCTCCATCTCCCACCGCTCCATTCAAATAGATCTCGTTCACACCGCTTTCACACCCACCGCCCAAAGAAACAAACCCTTAATTGCCCATTTGGGAATCTCTATTTGAAAACGTGGGTCCCCAAAACAGTAGTTTTATGCCTAATTCTAATCGTAAGGAGTAAACCATGTCTAAAAACAATGTTTCATCTCCATCTCCAACCACCACCACCCTCCACACAGGCGCTTTATAAAGTCAGCAACTCCTTAGGCTTCGTTTGGCTTGGCTTTCTTTGCTCCGGTGAGTTTGGACAAAAACACCACCATCAGAAAATGCATGTTTAGCAAGACAATGGTTATAATCGCCACCAAGAAAAAAAACTAGTTTTAAACATAAAAGTGGATGAAATTCTTTAGGTGAGGTCGGACGTTCACGAACGATGGTTCATAACAAAGGCATTTGCTACTGCCACCGTCGTGCCAAACAGAGCCCAAATCTCCAAACAATTAAAAATATATAAATTAGATTCAATGTTATCATTTAGTTCTAAGAAAACTCATTAAGCACAATAACCGCAAAATAGAAGAAGAAAAAAAACGTGCCTCATTGAGCCAGAAATCCTCATTGGTCTTATTTGTTATCAGATTCCCAGTCCAGCTGTGAGCGAGCTCATGCGCCACCACCTGAGCCCCCGTCGCATCGCCTTTGATCACCGTCGGCGTCAGAAACACCATCCTCGGATTCTCCATCCCTCCATAGGGAAAGCTAGGAGGCAAAACAAGCAGATCGAACCTCTCCCATTCGTACGGCCCGAACAATGCCTCCCCGACTCTCACCATCTCCTCAACCCCAGCAAACTCCTTCGCCGCCGCATCCAGCACGTCGGACCCGCTCTCGGCGTAGACCCTCGTCCTAGGGCCGAGATCTCGTCCCCCGATCTCACCGGCAGCCAAGGCGAAGAGATAGGGAGGAATCGGCTGGTCCATGGTGAACTCCTCCACAACCCGGCCGGGAGCGCACCAAAGGGATTCGGGAACAGCGGGTGCAGCTTCGCCGGCGGCGGGATTGCGGCGGGTGAGCTTCGATGCGGACATGACGGCGGAGAGGGGGAGGGGGAGATTGATGCGGGCGGAATAGCGGATGCGGGCGGCGGGGGTGTCTTGGCATGGGAAGACGGATCTAGCGTGAATGGATTGGCATTGGGTGAAGACGAAGGGGTGGGTGCGGGAGGAAGTCTGGGCGGGGGAGAGCCATTGGAGGGCGGAGGAGGTTGGGGAGGTAGAGAAGAGGATGAGAACGGCGGAGTGGTGATTTAGGGTGACGGTGAGAGGGGTGCCCTTGATGGGGTCGGCAGAAGAGGAGGAGTAGGGGAGAGGGGAGAGGGAGACGGGGTCGAGAACGGCGGAGATGGAGATGGCGCGGGAGTCCAAGGTGAGGGGGCCGGAATGGGAGGTGGGAAGGGAGATTACGGCGGAGCCGATGATGGAGGAGGAGGAGAAGTCGAGGAAGAGGGTGAGGGCGACGTGGGTGGCGAAGGGTTGGAGGGAGTCAGTAAAGGAGTGGGGATCGACTGGAGCCATGACTGGCGAGAGAAGATTTTTGCGGTTTGGTGTCGCCGGACTTTGATCGCCGGCGGAGGGAAGAAGAAGCTGGAAAGGCTCTAGCAATGGTGCAGGAGGACAGCCGGTGACAGGATTTTCCCGTCGAAACCGCAAACTGTGGAGAAGATCGAGTGGAATTTGCAAAATGCACCCTCAAAATATAGAGTTTTGGCAAAATGCATCCCGAAAGTTTAAAATTGGCAAAATGCACCTCCCAAAGTGGGTTTTCTTGACAATATGCACCCTCACTAGGCAAAAAATGAAATGCTCAAAATGAACACTCTAGGGTGCACATTGCCAAGAAAACCCACTTTGGGGGGTGCATTTTGCCAATTTTAAACTTTTGGGGTGCATTTTGCCAAAAGTCTATATTTCGAGGGTGCATTTTGCCAATTGCCCGAAGATCGATGACAAAATGGAATTTTTGACACTTAACACCCCCAATTAACCGAAATTTTAGGGTACCTAGCTAGGTTTCCAAATGCAAGCCCGAGTGACACAACATGGCCACGTGTGGCATCTCCACACTCGACGTGTGGCATCTGGACACATAATGTCATCTCAAATAGCCGCTATTATTATGTTATTTTAGGGCATGTCTCTTTTTGGGTTTCTCGGGTGATCATTTTGGGTCTCCTGGGTCTCCTGGGTCTTCCGGGTCTCCTGGGTCTCCATCAAGAGAGGTGGCTCGAAAGTTTCTCAAGAACAGAACCTGGGAGAAATGCCTAGAACAGGATGACAACGAAGAATACCACGGTTTGGCAAATCCACAGATGATCGGCCTTCTCAATGACAAGAAAGTGGGGCTAATTTGGGCCTCAGTCGGTGAAAAAATAACCAGCCCGCATCGAAAAGGGTTGGTCGGAGCAACGAAGATCGCTAAAATTTAGAGAATGAAATTGCATTCTCGGATGCTTTAAACAAGAAAATCATTGAAATTTCTCATGCTTTCTAGATTGTGACGTGTCGCGCTGTTGTTTCACCCATATCTCAATTTGGAAACAGAACTCAGTCCGAAAAAATTATCACAAATTAGGGAGTTTGAAGATGAACATTTTGATTACGATGATGATTGATGAATTCGTTTAATGGTTGAATTGAATCAGTTTAATGATGGAAATAGAAATCTGCAAAATCAAACAATAAAATATTATAAGAACAAAAGTCAGTACACCTCTAATTCAAACCCAAGTAAATCATAGTGTCATCAAATATATCAAGGAATGCAAATGACTCAAAATTTGAATTTGAAGCGGGTCTATGTTTCAATTCATATGAGGATTTTATAGACACAATGAAGACTTATTCGAACATGCAAGAAAATATTTAAAAACTTTCTAAGTCAAACCGGAAAGGTTTGGGTCAAGGACACGGGGGCAAGCTAATTCGACTAGACAAGCCGCGCTCACCCGAAAGGTCCGAAAACATCCGAGAAGAAGGAAAAAACCACTCGCGCACACCCCTCCCAAGCGTGACTGCACGCGCGCTCCCGGTGCATGCAGCGCGGTGCGGCCCAGCGTGCAAGCGCAGCGCTCCCGCGTGCAGTGCATGCCCGCGCGCGTGCCCTCCCAGCACACCCACGTGTGGCCACCCTCGTGCGACTTGCGCGACACCCATCACTCGGCTTCTTGGGGCCTTACCCGCATAGGAGGCTTCTCTCGTGTGCACAAGTGCAAGGAGTTCCTTTTGTGTGTCAGCATTCTCGCTTTCCATTATTGCCTCTTAGCTGCAGTGCTCATCTCGTTCGACGTTGTCACCATCCTCGTCGTTGGTCCTGCCCAAACTAACCCGAGGGAAAGTCCATCATATACAAGAAAGTGATGATCTAAGTGCTCCAGATTGAGAATTCTTATTCGCCTGTTTGATAGTTATGGTAGTTACTGCGACACAATTATCGAGGTACCCTCACAAAATCTATAAAAGTGACACTAAGCTCCCATTTGAAGACACTTTGACTTCCGGCACCAGAGAAAAATCCTTCAAAGTTTCTTTAAAGTTCTCCTTTGGTGTTTGAAGATCTCCTTGGGGTGCGAAGATCTTTTTTTGGAATTAAAGATCTCCTTCGGGACCTGAAGATCTCCTTGAGGTCTCGAAGATCCTCTTTAGGACTCAAGGATGTCCTTCAAGACTTGAGGATCTCCTTTACCTCCAAGGATATCCTCAGCTTTCAGCTCTGGGCCCAAGGATCCAGTTGATGCGCTCATCGTCCCAACGGCATCACAATGCTCTCCTCAGCGCTCCGCCCCCAACAACTTTGACATTCTCTGAAATCTCATAGTAACGAGCAGTGGTTTGTCATCATCGAGAATTGTAGGGTTTTACTTGATAGCACATCAAATGTGTGCAGCGGAATAAAGATTAAGAAAAACCAAAAGAGAAACTTGGATCTTGCGATGAACATTGATCAAGAAGTTTGCATAACATAAAATAAGATTATACCTAAGTGGAGTTGAGTCGACACTTAATCAAGATGCTCCAGAACAGTTCTTGGTTGGCGGGTGAGTTCACGCAAAATGGATTTGCGGCTCTATGGGAATCCACACGAACTGGGAGAACCTTGGCACCTTGTCAAACAAGATCCAGGATGGAAAATTGAAAACCCTCTACGTCTCCACAGACTGCTAGGTCTGTACCAGAAGGGGCGGCGGGCGCCGGAATCGGGGCTTACGGAAGCGACAGGATTGACACTTCGGGAAACACTTTCCATCAGTTTTGGGTTCACCCTAACTCATGCATCTCAAAAACCCTAAGAAAACAGATATATATATACCCAAGAGCATAAACATGCTTGAACCGTCGTTATCCGCAGACCCAGAATATGAATGAGATGACTCGACGAATCGACGAGTTGTCTCTACACACTCAACGACTTAATTGAGAGGTCTCGACGCACTCAATATCTTAGCTGAGAGGTCTCGACGCACTCAACGCCTTGGTTGTGTGGTCTCGACGCCTTCAAGTTCTTAGTACTTCACTCATCACATATGAGTAAGACCAACACAATTCATTCCTCCAACTTCTCCAAACGCTCTTATGTGCGACCCTATAGGCTCATATCGCATTGACAGTGAGACTACATGTTTGACCACTTCCAGATCACCTTGGTAACACCAATAGTCTCTCATTTTGATCTTGAACGTATCAAACAAAAGGATCACAAATAATGAACGCATTGCTCCTCAAGCAATAAGAGTTCAAAACTCAATATGCCTTTATGACTAATGTATCAGTGTTGTCATGTCTTTTTTGTCCCTTATATCTAGATAGAACTAGAGGTATAGATCGTGTCACCCTCATAATTGTTCAATCGAAGTTTCCTGACCTAAAATGGATTTATAAAAATTGGTGAAGACAATATCACATATTGACTCAACCAAGCATGGTTATGCATTTCTCAGTCTCATTCCATCAAGGGGACCATGAGATGTAACTCTTGTCAAAAAGAAGGACAAATCTCATTTATATCCACACACAAAAAACCAAATGACTCGTAACATACCTAATAATTACCATTATCATCAACCTTTTTCAAGGAAGACTTTTGGTAGCATCAAAGTACGCTCTTCCTCACTTAATGAATACTTTGACTTCAAGTCAAAGAACCATAAATACTATTGTCATTTGAGACTCACTTGTGACACATTCATATAACAATCCACAAAGTAGTCCTATGATGGGTCTGTCTAGTACAACTTGTTCGCTAATAAGTACTCATTTGATGACTTGATATCACAATATCATGTCCTGTGAGAACCGGTTATCAGTCAACGCACATACTAGTCTTAATGTATCATCATTGCCCTAAGCTTCTAAGATGATACGCCGACTATAGACCATTTAAGAATGAAGCCTCTAAGAAACATAGGCCCTCACATTCAAGTCATCAACTTGAATTCTATGGAAGCAAATATTCTAAGGACATTTATCACGTTAATTAATCTATCACATATAAATAAGTTGACATAATAAAAGAATATGTCTTAAATATAAAATGAAATACATAGTATTTATTCATCAAATGAATTACAACAACCGACAAACATACAATCCACAAGACTCCCACTAAAGTTGATCATTCATGTATATAATACTCATTGATCAAGTATGACCATCATGTTTTCTCTGTGCAAGAGACTTCGTTAGTGGATCCACAATATTTTCTTCAGTCGATACTCTGCATATGCTCACATCTCCTCGATCGACAGTCTCTCGAATAAGATGAAACCGACGAAGTATGAAGTTGGAGCGCTGGTGGGATATAGGTTCTTTACTTTGTGCAATTGCACTATTGTTGTCATATTAGAGAACTACAAGATCAACAATGCTAGGAAGTACATCAAGCTCGCTGATGAATTTCCTAATTCACACAACCTACTTCGTTGCATTTACAACGATGATATACTCGGACTCGGTTGTAGAATCAACAACTATTTATTGTTTGGAACTCTTCCAACTAACAACTCTTTCATTCAGGCAAAACACAAACTCTGACTGAGACTTTGATTCATTCCTATCAGTTTGTAAGCTAGCATATGTGTAACCCTTTACATCAAGCTCTTCCTCTCCACCAAATACCAAGAATACATCTTTTGTCCTTCTCAAGTACTTTAGGATATTCTTGACGGCAATCTAGTGATCATCACCAGGATCATACTGATATCTGTTAGTCATGCTCAAAGTATAAGAGACATCAAGGCGAGTACATAACATTACATACATAATTGATCCAATTGTCGAAGCATACAGAATCAACTTCATGCGGTCCTTATCTTCAAAAGATTTCGGGCACTGGTCCTTAGAGAGACTCACTCCATGAGACATTAGTAAGAATTCTTTCTTGGACTGAAGCATGTTGAACTGTTTTAACACCTTCTCAATGTATGTACTTTGGGTTAAACCCAGCAACTATTTTGATCTATCTCTATAGATTTTAATACCAAGTATATAAGTCGATTCGCCTAAGTCTTTCAAAGAAAAGCAGTCCCTTAAGTTGTTCTTAACAACTTGCAGGGTCAGAATGTCATTCCCGATCAGTAGAATGTCATCCACATACAATATCAGGAAGACAATAATGCTCTCACTAATTCTTTTGTAAACACAAGGTTCATTTTCATTCTTGATAAAACCAAACTCTTTGATTTTCTCATCAAAATGAAGATTTCAACTTCGAGAAGCTTGTTTTAATCTATAAATGGATCTCTGTAACTTGTATATTTTAGTGTTTCACTTGGAGATACAAACTCTCAGGATGTGTCATATACACTTCCTCAAGGATATTTCCATTTAGGAAAGCTGTTTTGACATTCATCTGCCAGATCTCGTAGTCATAATACGCAGCAATAGCAACCAGAATTTTGATGGACTTAATCATAATAATAGGAGGAAAGGTCTCATCATAGTCAACACCATGAATTTTCTTGAAACCTTTAGTCACTAATCACCCTTTAAATATCTGCACATTGTCATCCATCTCAGTCTTCTTCTTGAAGACTCACTTGCACCCTATGGGTCGTACCCCTTCAAGTGGTTCCACCAAGGTTCAAACTTGGTTTGCATACATGGAGTCCATTTCATATTTCATGGCCTCAAGCCACTTCTCAGAGTCCAGTCCACTCACAACCTCTTGGTAGGTTGTAGGCTCATCATTTTGATCTATAATTAACGCATTACCTATTTGATACACGAGAAATTCATATCTTTTAGGCTCAAATATAGGTCTATTAGATCTACATATGACTTGTGTTTCCTGAGCAGGCCCTCCAACTACAACCACTTGTAGTCTTTGCTCAAGTTCCAATTCCGATTCATTCACTGTTTATGGTTTTTGAACTTCTTCAAGTTCCACCTTTGTAGTTTTTCTAGATAAGAATTCTTTCTCCAAAAAGACACCAGTACTTGAGATAAATACTTTGCCCTCAAACGATAGGTAGAAGTAGTACATTTTGGTTTCCCAGGATACCCCACAAGATAACACTTATCCGACTTAGGTTCCACCTTGTCAGACATTTAACGTTGTGTGTATGCCTCACAACCCCAAATCTTCATGAAGGACATACCAGGATGCATCCCAATCTACATCTCATATGGTGTCTTTTGAACCATTTTTATTGGAGCACGATTTAATGTGAAAGCAGCAGTCTGTAAAGCAAAACCCCAAAAGAAAATAGATAAATCTGCATGACTCATCATCGATCGCACCATGTCTAACAAAGTACGATTCCTCTCAGACACACTATTATGTTGTGGTGTTCTAGGTGGAGTGAGTTGTGATATAATACCACACTATTTTAGATGATCATGAAACTCATGACTTAGGTATTCGCTATCTCGATCTGATCAGAGTGCTTTAATAATTTTTCCTAACTAGTTTTTTACTTCACTCTTAAACTCTTTGAATTTTTCAAAAGTTCCGGATTTGCACTTCATAAGATACACGTATTCGTATCTACTGAAATCATCAGTAAATATAACGAAGTAGTAGTATCCACCTCTAGCTAAAGAACTCTTGGGTCCACATACATAACTATATATTACACCCAAGAGATCATCGGCCCTCTCAGTATGATCAGTGAAAGGTACTTTAGTCATCTTGTCTAATAAACAGGATTCACATCTTTCAAATGATTCATAATCAAATGAGTACAGTAGTCCATCTTTATGGAGCTTGGATATGTGTTTCTCATTTATACGATCCAAATGACAACGCCAAGGGTATGTATGATTTGAGTCATTCGTTCTTATTCTTTTAATATTTTCTATGTTATAAATCGAATAGTCTAAGTTTAAAACATACTAATCATTAAATATTTAGTCTACAGCATAACAAACACCATTCATAAAAATTGAATAACAATTGTTCTTAATTATAAATAAAAAGTCTTTCATGCTTAAACATGAAACATATATAATGTTTATAGTTATAGAAGGAATGAAATAACAGTTATGTAATTCTATTACAAGCCATATGGGCAAAGAAAGACGGTAGACACCAACGGCAACGACATCAACTCTTGCTTCATTTCCAACGCGTAAGTCCACATCTCCTTTACCCAACAATCTCCTCCTTTCTAGTTCATGCACATTTGTACAAATGTGAGAACCATATCTAGTATCCAATGCTCAAGATGAAGGACTAGAAAAGTTTATCTTTATAACATAAATACCTGAAATGGAAGTCATACCTTCTTTCATCTTTTGTAGACCTTCAATGTAAGAAGAACAATTCCTCCTCCAATGACCAGCCTTGCCACCGTAGTGACATTTCCCTCCCTTCTCCATGCCCTTCTTCTTTAGTGCTGAAGACTTGGGGTCAAGAGATGACTTAGGTTTAACCTTAGTCTTCTTGAACCCTTTGACTTTGTCCTTGCCTTTATGCACCATCAGTATGGAGCTAGTAAGCTTGGCCTTTTTCATATTGATCTTGACAGTTCCTAACATGCCTAAGAGCTCAAACAGTGGCTTGTCTATCTCATTCATGTCGTAGTTCAAGACAAACTGCTCATAACTGTCCGACAATGATTGCAGGATCATATCAGTAGCCAACTCTTGGCCCAAGGGAAAGCCCAATCTTTCAAGCTTCTCTACATACCAATCATCTTGAGTACGTGAGTCCCTACTAGGTCTCGAGCTCCCATCTTGCACTGAAATAATGCCTTAGTGACGTCAAACATTTCCTGTCGAGCTTGCCCTTGAAACATTTTCTTAAGTTGATCGTCAATCTCTTTACAACTTATGTTCTCATGTTGCTTTTGAAGCTCAGAGTTCATGGTGGCAAGCACAATGCATTCGACAGCCAAGGAGTCATCACTATACTTCTTATAAGCATCTTTATCTACCTGAGGAGCATATATGTTTGGCTCAGTAGGGGGATCTACTTCCAAGAGATAGAGCTTACGCTCTTACCTAAGAATAATTCTCAGGTTCCTTTACCAATCTAAATAATTAGTCTCGCTTAGTTTGTCCTTCTCAAGGATAGTTCTGAGAGACAAGGTGAAGTGAGATTCACTTGCCATGAAAATTCTACGAGGAATTTATGCAAAAAAAAACTCAGTACTATTTTTCAAAATATATCTTTATTTTAATATGAACTTTAATTAAATACTCTCATTATTTTAATCGAATTGATAACAGTCAATATCAATTCGGAGAGTTTATGCGAGCTACTCTCTAGTGGTCAAGATCTGCATTTCACCAACACCATGAGTCTGTTTTGGCTTTTCTCTCACAATGTAGTTATTTAGGTAGGCAACACTTGTCAATTGCATCATCATGCAACTCTTGCATGGTTGGTGAATAACTCTTTACACGCATCCATCATATGGTGCATGTCAATCTTATGCATCTGGGCACTCAACCTTTGAGGTCACCCAATTAAGTTAGACCTCCAATTTTGTGGATACTTTGCTTCTGATTTAAATTCAAGCATGTTCGTAAAGAAGAAGGGGAGATTCAAGTCTTGGTACTGTTGTCTATTGACGACATGATCATCACGGGGAACTCAGAGGAAGAAGTAGCTAGGCTCATGGCTGAGCTAGCTATTCGGTTCAAGATGAAAGATTTGGGTGAGCTCTACCATTTCCTTGGACTCGAGGTAGATAGGAAGAAGAGCGGTATGTTCATTTCCCAAAAAGGCTATGCAGAGCGAATCGTTAAGCGATTCAGCATGCAGGAGAGAAAGAACATCTTTACTCCACTGGAGGTCAGTCTGAAGCTCTGACGTGATGAGGGGAGGGTTTTCCAGATCCCTTGGTGTTTCAGGCTCTGATTGGAAGCCTTATATACTTGACGATTACGAGACCAGATATTGCTTATGATGTAGGCTGAGTAAGTCGATATATGGCAGAGTCGCGAAAGCCTTATCTAGCGACAACCAAAAATATCTTGAAATACGTGAATTCCACCTCAGTTATGACTCTCCTTTATGGGAGGGACACGGGCTTCAACCTGCACGGTTACACATATGTTGATTATTGGGAAGACTCAGATAATCAGAAGTCGATGTCTGAGTATGCTTTCATATGCGGATCAGAAGGTATTTTATAGTGAAGCAGGATTCAGTATCTGTCTCCACTACAAAAGCAGAATAAAAGGCTTTGGCCTTGGCAACTCAGGAAGTCATCTAGCTTAGGAGGCTAGTGGAGGACATCCATGAGGAGGTGCAAGGTCTTACTCCACTACGCGGTGATAATGAGAGTGCTCTCAAACTAGCTAAAAATCTAGTTTGTCACGCGCGGACCAAGCACATCGAGATCGAGCGTCACTTCATTTGAGGGAAGGTGCTGGAGGGATCTTTGATGGTTGAGCATGTGTGGAGCGAGGACAATGCCGCAGACATCTTCACGAAGTCGCTATCAAAGGGATCGTTTGTACGGTTGCGAAGGTTGTTCGGGCTAGTTTCTGCTTCCCACTTCAAAGGAGAGTGTTAAAATTGTTGAAGTGGGAATGTAATGGTGTGGGCGGTCTGATAGGGCAGGCTGCACGGTCCGCAGAGTCCGTCGTGGTCTGGCAGATAACTTTCGGCGGGATGCCGATTTCTTCTGCGGTCTGGCTCAGTAAGCTCCATTGGTGATCATGGCGGTTAGGGTTGTCTAACCGCAGGTTGTTGCGGACTCATCTGGAGTTCGCCGAGTTCGACATCTTGCAGACTCATTTGGAGCTCGCCGAGATCGGCATGTTTATGTATCTTGATCATGTTCAGGTGGCGCGGTTGGTTGGAGACTGCGGAGATCGTCAGGTGTGTGGTCTGGTTGAGGTGTCCGCCTATGTTGAGTTCACGTCAGAGACTGTTGAAGGTTTGGACTTGGTCACGGTTTGTGCCAAATCCAGTTGTTCCTTATTCACCGAGTCCGTGTGCTTTGTGCGGACTAGATATGGAGTCCGCGACGACTTTAGATTGTCTCATGCAGTCTGTTTTTGTATCTACACTCATGTGCGACCTAGTGCGGCCAGTCGCACGATGATGAGCGGCTATCTTATCGCTATCGGTGGTGACGACACTACTCCTCACACTTATAAATATGAGCTCTCGGCTCATCATATATTAACATGAACAGTAAGTGTAGAAGCTCGGGTTAAAACTTACGGTCTGATTTTCTTATCCGCACAACTTAGAGAAAGTAACCGGTTTTGTTGTTTGCAGACTGTGTGGCTACCACTGAGCAACCATGGACTTGGTTCTAACAGCAGTCAGAGTTCGGTACGGTTTGTGGATAATAGTTGGCGGATTGCAGCAGGTCGCGACTTGCGGTCAGACGGTTTCTCTTTGGCGAAGTTTTCACCAGTTCAATAAGTCAGTCCGCCTCTGGCGATTTGACTCTGTTCTATTCGGTAGCAGCTTGTTCGTGGTTTCTGGTAACTAGGCGACCTTGCGGTCAGATGGATTGCAGTTACGGACATAGTTCTTCATCATTTAATAGCGGAGTGTTCGCGCGGTTAAGTTGCGGTTTGGCGAATTGACGGCTTCAACGAACACCATTTTGCAGACATGCGATTTTGGCGGTTACTATTATCAGTCCGTCCGATTTACTCTTGTTTGTTAATTTTGCTTTCATCGGGTACATTGTTGAATCATGTCTTGCAATGTATGTCTCGTGTTGTAAAGAAGGTTGATAATACAAGTTTCTCTTTTTTCTGGTGTGCTGGTTTATTTGAGCTTAGTTTGGTTGAGTGTTCCTGCGATCTTTCTTGCTTTTGTGAGATTTTTACAGATGGTTCAACATATATTTTCCTCCCTTCTTTTATTTTTATATATAAGTATATACATAATTTTTTGTCATTCTCTTTTTCATTCACCACTTTCACTTAGAAGAGGTGCATAATTTTTCTAAAGCTTATAAATAATTTTCTCCATCCCTCTTTATATTTTTATAGAACTTTATTCTTTTAGTTGTGAAATTTAGGATTAAATTAATAAGCTTTGGTGATAATATACTTGGATTTTCAAAATAAAAGGATATTAGCCTCAAAACACGGTGACTAATGAATATGATGTTTATGATTAGGCTCAAAAAACTTAAACTTGTATTTAAAGGCGGCCTAAATCATTTCCTAAATATAAGAGTCAAAGTTATGTATCACTTTGAGAATGTATTGGCTAAGTTCTAACTAATAATTATGAGAAACATGTAGTAACCTCATGAATATATTTGTTCTCTAAACTTCTAAAGCAAGATATAATTGCAAGATTATGTTTAAAATTAAAGCATAAAATTTTGAAAATTTTCATCAAATTTTTTCTTACTTGCTAAGTGTATATTCAATATTTTTCTAATTTTATCTAATGATGAAAAAAATTCATATCTATTGAGATAAATGCGCACATACTAAATATTTGTTAGGTTTTCTGTTTTATTTTATTTGACTTGTATGTATGTCACTCGTATATATATTGATGAGTGTTTTTCATGTTTCAATAACTATAATCATTTTTTTCTCAATTCAACATGACATCAGAGATTGTGGTGCCCTAATTGATCCCGTCCGCTCGCACCACCCTCGCCTGGTTCCTCTTTCGCTTGCACCGCCCTCTCCCGGTTCCTCCCTCTCCCAGCTCCTCCTCTCTTTCTCTCGCCCCGTCGCCAGCCAGGAGAGGCTCCTGTCGGTTTCTCTCCTCTCTCTCGCCCCGTCGCCAGCTGGGAGAGACTCCTGTCGGTTTCTCTCCTCTCTCGCCCCGTCGCCAGCCAGGAGAGCCTCGCTCTCTCCCGTTTCTTCCTTCTCTCTCCGCCTGGGCACTAGACACTATTGCTGCTTCTTTAAATGTCTTCGTAGGCTCGATCTCTTCTTTAGGCATCCAGTTCTTCTCCCTATTGCGGGGATGAACCCCTCCTTAGTCCATCTACTGGTGTTCTTGGCTCAAAAACTTCGTCGGGCTTGCTTCTCCTGCCTCTTTTTATGATTAACGTTTAGTATTGTGCACCTTTTGTTCCTGTGTGTACTTTTCCATGGTTTGTATCCTCGAGTTGATATGAATGAGAGTGTGGAATCTCCCCCTTTGTCTCCTGGCACTTCCCCAATATCCTCATTAGGCTCCGGCTGCCCTATCCAAAATCATGGAACTCCTCAGATCACCACTATGAAACCTGATGACATCAACTATCTGTCATGAGCTCGTTCTATTACTCTTACCCTAAAGAGCCGTCATAAGTTTGGATATGTAAATGATACTACACGTGCTCCTGCTTCGTCCTCTCCTGAGTGGTCTAAATTAGAGTACAAAAACTCTGTGATGTCCTGGTTGCTCAACTCCATGAAGGAATGCATTGCTTGGTGTCATCTATTCCTGGGCATAAACATTGTTATTTGGCAACGTGGCGAGGCTACCTATTCCTGCCGGCATAATGCTGCTCAGACAACTTTGCTGTCGGATTTTCCTGTTGCGGCAAGGTAATCTCTCTATGTTATCCTATTACCTGGAGTTTACTCAGCTATATTAAGAGTATGATCACTTGGTCCGCTCACTCTCATTTCCCCTGAAGACGTTTATTGTTTGGGCTCGTGAAGAACATAAGTGGATCTTTGAGTTTCTTCATAGCTTGCATCATGACTTTGATCAAATTAGTGTTCAGATTCTTGGGCAGTCTCCTCTTCCCTCTTTACTAGAGGTTTATAGTCATGTTCAGCAAGAATTCGATCGTCGCTAAATTTTACATTTCGACCCTACCTCAGAAGGCTCTGCTCTTGCCGCTCATTTTTGCTCTGGTGGGCGTCCTCCTCGTGACTAACTACGCAAGTCTGGGGAGAAGGATCATCTGATCTGTGATTATTGTGGGAAGATCCATCATATACAGGACATCTGTTTCAAGCTCCACGACTTTCCTCTGCCCAGAGGGGGTCCTGCTACTTGTGGTGATCATGGTTATAGTCGCTCTCTGGTCTGTAATCTCCAGTCCTGCTCTGCCCATCTTTTTGATGCTTCTAATGATACGATCTCTCTTGTAGCCCCCCAATACTCTCTTCAGACAAAATTCTTGCCTTTCGTCATCAGATGCACGATCATCCTTCGAATACTTCTACTTTATCCTCCTCATATACCCACTAGAGGCCAACAGGTGCTCGTTCTGCTACTAGCTGCCCCTCCACCCTGTGGATCATCGACATCAGAGCCACCGAACATATGACCGACACTGCTTCAGGTTTTGTATCCTACTCTCCGTTGTCAGGTCATGACAAAGTGAGTGTTTCTGATGGTACCTTTTCCTTTATTGCTAGCAAAGGAACCATTCTCTGCTCTTTCCTCACTCTTTCGTCTGTTCTTCATGTTCCTAAATTTACTTGAAATTTTCTTTCTAATAGTCAATTGAATAACTTTATGCACTGCTTAGTAACTTCCCCCTCTTCTTGTATCTTTCAGGATTAGACGATGGGAAAAGTGATTGGATCAAGTAAACTGTGTCATAGACTGTACCTGTTTGACCCCTCCAACTCGACTCCTACTCCTACTCAGTGTGCTCTTCATATGGCATCGCCTTCTACTTTGGATTCCTGGCACTGTCGCCTTGGACATTCCTCTATCCATGTTATGAAATTATTGTTTCTTGCTATGTTGCCCTCTGTCTTTAACATTTTTTGATGTGATGTATGCGAACTGGGTAAGCACTAGCAGACTTCTCTTCCTCATGTGTCCCCTCCTTATGCTACATCTTTTGAGAATATTTATTTTGATGTTTGAGGCCTTAGCCTGGTTGCTTCTATTTCTGGGTGCAAATGGTATGCCACTTTTATCAACTTTTGTACAGGTGCACATATGTTTATCTCATGAAAAGTAAATTTGATGTCTTTCCTTTATTTCAGCATTTCCATAAAATAATAACCACACAATTCAATGCCACTGTACGAGTATTTCGAAGTGATGATAGTCGCGAGTACATTGACTCTCACTTTGAATGCTACCTTTGTAACTTGGGCACATCCACCAAATTTCTCGTGTGTACACTCCTGCCCATAATAGGTGTACAACCCCGTGTCTGGCGAGCGGGTCCCGCCAGAGAGGTTGAGCAGAGCGGCAGAAGGGCTGGCCCGCTCCCGCCCATTTCAGGCGAGCGAGCCGGCAGGCGAGCGAGCGGGTCGCACAAGGAATCCTCGGCCAAAGCAGATAAGCCCGGCGACCTGCGACTGGCGAGTCGATCAAGGTCGCGACGATCGCCGGCCAACCCGCACGCGACCTGGCTGCCGGTCCGCCCGGCAGAAGACGGACAGCTCGCCCATATCGTCTCGCGCTCGCCCAGGGAGGATGGGCAAGCCGCGAGGCCAGGCCGCGCCCGCCTCCTGCGGGGAAACTAGAGGCGAGCTGACTCCCAGGGGTGCGAATAGCTACTCAGAACAGCGGAGCCCCGCTGTTGGCAGACCAGGTTGGACTGCGCATAGCTATTCAGAACAGCGGAGTTTGGCTGTTGGCAGGCCCAACCAGGGGCTTTTTGGTATTTCCAGGTCAGTTCTTTTGGTTATTGGCAGTTCAGATTCTGAAAATCTATAAATAAGACCCAAGGGGTACCTCAGAGGATACGCTTCCAGTGCTTCCTTACTCTCATTTTTAAGTGTTCTCTGAGGGTACCTTAGCTCGGCTTTTGGCTAAGGAGGGGAAGCGCTCAGAGATCTTCTGGGTTTGTGGTGGGACCTCCCTGCCGAGCCCTTGGGTCTGTTCTTTCTTGTCTCTTTCGTTGTTTTTCTTGCAGGAGCAAAGTAGGCGCAAGACCACTCCTTCCCCAAGGGTCGAACTCCACAAGAGGCCGGTTTCCGGTTTCAACATTTTGGTGCGGTGAGCGTGGAAAGTGGTCAGTGCAGAAAAGCTTCGGCGAGCTCAATGACGGGAGGTCAAGGATCCGACAGGCAGAACTCGCCGCCCCCTCCGCCTCTCGCAACAGTGGGAATGTTTGAAGACTTCAGGAACGAGGTGCTGGACCTCGTCAAGATCGCACTCGGCGTGCGGGCCGAGTGCTCGACTCCGGCAGCCCAGATTGCGGCCGCCCCCTCTTTAGGCGAAGACGCTCCTGGCAGGCGAGCCGGGAAGGAAGTGGCTGAGGAAGGCCGAGGGAGCGAGCTCTCGGGGCGCGAGCTCTTCCCCGGCTCGGCAGGCCGAGGTCGATTTGGCGAGTTGGGCTCGCGGGACTCGCCGGCTCGCCCGGTGGTTGGAAACAGCCCTTTCAGCGAGCTGGTCTCCTCAGCACCAGAGCCAGAAGGGTTCAGGGAGCCCGAGATGTCCTACTACACCGGGAAGGGAGACCCGGTTCAGCATGTCCAATGGTTCGAGGACGTGGTCTCCATCCGTCAGATGTCGGACGGATTCAAGTGCCGTCTCTTCGCCATCACGCTCCGAGAGAAGGCAAGGGAGTGGTTCCACCAGCTGCCGGCCAGTTCCATCTATTGCTTCGAGGACCTGCGCCGAGGGTTCATGTTGAGGTTCACTACCTCAAAGAAGAGGAAGAAGGAGTCCGAGTCCCTGTTCCACATAAAGCAGGGGGTGAACGAGACGTTGGGGAGCTATGTGGATCGGTTCCAGGAGGAGGTCACCCAGGTCCAGGAGATGCCGGGCCACAGTCTGATGATGGCCTTCACACTGGGCCTGCAGTAGGGTTTCTTCCGCATGGAGCTGAAGAGAATTCCCCCCCCCCCTCCTACGAGGAGCTGATGGAGAGGGCGGCGAGAGAGGTCGACGGGGAGGCGTCAAATCCAGAATTTGCAAGGAAGTTGGCCAGGTGGGGACTGAGGAGGAAAAGGAGTCGAAGGGAGGAAGAGGACAGGAAGAGAGGAGGGGGGAGCCCAGGCAGAGGGAACAGAGGGAGCAGAGGCAGCTCCAAGGACAGCAGCCGGGGTGGGGGCGTCAGGAGCCCGACCGTAGGCTGGGCTGGAGACCAGAGTGGCAGGGGCAGGGGCCGCAGAGGGGATACTACGGGAGAGGTCACTATCAGGGGAGGCAGGACCAGTTTCACCCACCGGGCTGGAGGCAGGGTCAGAGGCCCCGGCTCCCCGATCAGGAGGAGGCCATGGCCATAGCTCTGGGAGCAAGGAGAGGGGTCATGAGAAGGAGGAGAAGAGAGTTCAGGGTGGAGCTGCCCTACTGCGACTTCCATCAGGAAGAGGGGCACGCAACAGCCACATGCCCGGAGTTCTTGGAGATGAGAGGGAACAGGGGTCGGCAGCAGCAGCAGGAGGAGGTGCGGCAGGAAGTGAGGATCGAGGAGGTCCTGCCTCGGGCAGAGGAAGATCGCTGTGAAGACCGGGTGGATGTGGGGACCCGAGGAGGGATCGGAGTGATCCACGGGGGAGTGGGAGTCAAGGCTTCCCGTAAGGCAAGTCTACACACCATGTATCGGCGGAGCGTCGCCTCTACGTCCCAAACCCCGCCGCCAGAGGAGAGGATCACCTTCTCCAGAAGTGATATGCCGGACCACGAGGATCCATTCTGTGATGCGCTGGTCATCAAGGCCGCCATCGAGAACTTCACCGTCTCTCGGATCCTCGTGGACAATGGGAGCTCCGTGAACGTCGTCTTCAAAAAGGCGTTTGACGCGATGCAGGTGGAAGCTAAGAGGGTGCTGGCCTCGGACGGGCCCTTGTTCGGGTTCTCAGGAGAAAGGAAGGAGGTAGAGGGAGGAGTCGGCCTCCATGTCACCCTGGGGGGGCAGTCCCGAAACTGCAAGTTCGTCATTGTGGACGCCCCCAGCAGCTACAGCGCAATCTTCGGGATGCCCCTGATCAGCGCCTTCCGCTGCGTCCCCTCATCATTCCACCAGTGCTTGAAGTTCAACATGGATGGGGTGCAGGTCAGGGTTAGGGGGGACCCAAAGGTGGCACGGGAGTGCTATGTCACTGCGGTGAACACCATCTCCTGGCAGGAGGGAGCCGAGGAGATGGGGCGGAGGATGGAGGAGGCCGAGCAGGGAGCAGGAGGGGCAGAGCAGGGAGTGAAGGGCTGCGCAGGGAAGGCGGCAGGAGGAGATCTACAAGAGGTGGCCAAAGTAAGGGCCATGGAAGGAAAGATGGAGGTAGAGGTCCCCGATCTGAAAGAGGGGGACGCCGAAGGATGGGGAGAGCGATCCAGGCTGGAGGCCGCAGAAGAAGTGGTGGAGCTGGAGGTGTTCACCCGGGGAGGAAGGATGGAGAAGGTTCGCGTCAGCGGGGGGCTGACCCCGGAGGACCAGGGCAGGATGCTGGGGTGCATCCAGAAGAACGTGGACATCTTCGCTTGGAGCGCCGCGGAGATGCCGGGGGTTGACGCGGATGTGGCTTGCCACCGCCTCAACTTGGACCCGGGGACGCGCCCCGTCCAGCAGAAAAAGAGGTCCACGGCAGACAAGCTGGCGGAACCCATCAGGGAGGAGGTGACGAAGCTTCTCAAGGCTGGCTTCGTGTCCGAAATCTAGTACCCCGGCTGGGTCTCCAACGTTGTGATGGTCAAAAAAGGAGACGGCCGCTGGTGATTGTGTATCGATTTTTCTCTTCTTAATAAAGCTTGTCCTAAGGACTGTTATCCTTTGCCTCGGATCGACGCGCTGGTTGACTCAGCCGTCGGCTTTTCTGTAATGAGTTTTTTAGATGCCTTTTCAGGTTACCACCAAATCAGGATGCACCCCCCGGACATCAAGGATGTCTCATTCATCACAGGGGACGGCTGCTACTGCTACAAGATGATGCCATTTGGGCTGAAGAACGTCGGGGCCACCTACCAAAAAATGATGGACAGGGTCTTCAAGGAGCAAAGGGGGAGAAACTTGGAGGTCTACGTGGACGACCTCATGATCAAGAGCCGAGACGTGGACTCCCACCTCCGGGACCTGGAGGAGACGTTCGCCACCCTGCGCCGATACAAGATGCGGCTGAACCCCCTTAAGTGTGTTTTCGGGGCTAGCCGGGGGAAGTTCTTGGGGCATCTCCTCACCCCCGCGGGGGTCGAGCCGAATCCCGACAAGGTCAAGGCTATCCTGGAGCTGGGGTCCCCACGGAATGCAAAAGAGGTCCAGCGGTTGACAGGGAAGCTAGCAGGACTGAGCCGCTTCCTGTCTCGGGCAGGGGAGAAGTGCTCCCCCTTCTTCAAAACGCTGAGGGGAGGCCAGAGGTTCGAATGGACTAAGGAATGCGAGGAGGCGTTCCAGGCCCTCAAGGCGCAGCTAACACAAGCCCCGCTGCTCCAGGGGCCGAAGGAGGGTGAGGATCTGTTCTTATATCTCGGGGTCGGGGCGGAGACTCTGAGCTCCGTCTTGGTTCGAGAAGAGGGGAAGAGACAGCTCCCTGTCTATTACGTCAGTCGGGTCCTGAGGAAGGCCGAGCTCCGGTATCCAATCTTGGAAAAACTTGCATTCGCCCTAATCATCTCGGCTCGGAGGCTACGACCTTACTTCCAGGCGCACTCGATCCGAGTGGTGACCGACCATCCTCTCCGCAACATCTTCGAGGGAGTGGAGCACTCAGGCCGGCTGGCCAAGTGGTCGGTGGAGCTAAGCGAGTTCGATGTCTCCTTCGTTCCGCGGCTCTCGATCAAAGCTCAGGCGATGGCCGACTTCCTGGCCGACTACGTGGTAGAAGTAGCAGAGGAGGAGCTCACTTGCCCGACTCCCTGGAAGGTGAGGGTGGATGGAGCCTCAGGAAGGCATTCACTCGGGATAGGGGTGGTTCTGAAGAGCCCCCAAGGGACTCAGATTGAGCAGACGGTGGTGGTACATTTCCCCATTACCAACAACCAGGCCGAGTACGAAGCAGTGATAGCGGGACTGCGCCTGGCCAGGGAGCTGGGGGTGCTGGATGTGGAGGTCCTAACCGACTCCATGGTGGTGGCTTCCCAGATCAACGGAGAGTTCGAAGCAAGGGAGCCCGCTCTGAAGTTATACTTGGTCAAAGTGAAGGGAGTCATAGGGACCTTCCAGACCTTCTCCATCTGGCACGTACCGAGGGGAGAGAATGACCATGCCGACCAGCTAGCAAAGCACGGCCCCCGGGTGGGGGGCACCATCACCGACCTTTTCCGCCCCTCCATCGAAGAAGGGGAGCTCATGGAGATCGACCGGCAGCCTTCATGGATGGATCCAGTAATGGTTTTCCTCTCCACGGGAGAATATCCGGAGGGAGTGGACAAGAAGAAGCTGAGGCACAAGTCCGCTTACTACCTCCTTAAAGACGGGCAGCTGTATAGGAAGACCCTCTCCGGGATGCTGGCCCGCTGCGTGTCCGAGGGTGAGGCGCAGAGGATCTTAGAAGAAGTCCACTCCGGAGAGTGCGGGAGTCATTCCGGGAGTCGGACCTTGGAAGGAAGGATAGTCAGGCAAGGGTATTTCTGGCCCACCCTGGGCCGGGACGCCGCAGAGTTCGCAAGGAGATGCCATAAGTGCCAGCTATTCGCCCCCCTCCAGCTACAGCCGGCCCAACAACTCAAGAGTATCACGGCCCCTTGGCCTTTTGCAGTCTGGGGAATGGATTTGGTTGGGCCGTTCCCCCAGGCCAGCGGCCAGCGAAGGTTCCTCCTAGTGATGATTGACTACTTCTCAAAGTGGATGGAGGTGAAGGCGTTGGCCAAGGTGACCTCCCAAGTGATCAGGAACTTTGTCTGGGGGGAGATCATCTGTCGCCATGGGCTGCCCCAAGCCATCGTCACCGATAACGGACCCCAGTTCGCCAGCGCCGAGTTCACCAGCTTCTGCGAGCAGCTCGGGATCGACCTCAGGTTCGCCTCGGTCCACCACCCCAGGAGCAACGGGCAGGTGGAGGCGGCAAACAAAATCATCGTCAATCTCCTCAAGAAGAAGGTGGAAAACTTGAGGGGGAGCTGGGTGGAGCAGCTCCCCGCCGTTCTTTGGGCCCTTAGAACCACTCCTAACACGGCCACGGGGGAGACCCCCTTCAAGCTCTCCCATGGATGCGAGGTGGTGCTCCCCATAGAATTTGAAGTCCAAACGCCGCGAGTCGGGACGGCCAAAGAGGGCCGAGAGGAATGGCAAACCGAGAACGAGGAGGAGCTGAGACTCTCCCTTGACATGGTGGAAGAGTTGAGGGACCTCTCGGCCATTCGACAGGAGGAGGTCAAAAGGAGGATGGCAAAATACTTTGACAAGCATGTCAGGGTAAAGCAATTTGCAGAGGGGGACCTGGTGCTGAAGAA
The DNA here is from genome assembly GCA_039583875.1 of Platanthera guangdongensis. Lineage (NCBI taxonomy): Eukaryota > Viridiplantae > Streptophyta > Magnoliopsida > Asparagales > Orchidaceae > Platanthera > Platanthera guangdongensis. Next base: position 145,449,322 of record CM077159.1, read on the forward strand.
GGTGGATGCGGCAGAAAGGTCGGCATCCGTGGGGAAGCTCAACCCCAGTTGGGAGGGGCCACTCATTGTGAAGGAAGCTTTGAAGTCAGGGGGCTATCGGCTCCAAAATGTAGAGGGCGAGACCCTGAGTCTCACCTGGAGTGGAGACGACATGAAGAGGTTTTTTCCCTAAGCACCTGTAAGCGACGCGATTTGTTATAATGAAGTCTTTCTTCTCTCCCCCCCCCCAGATTTGTCACGTCTAGCTTGCTCAGATAATTGGAATATGCTTGGACCCCGAGAAGATCCCGTTGCCAGGCTCCCGCCTAGCTGGCAGGGCCGGAAGTCACTCGGTGTCATCCCTAGCCTCGAGAAGATCCCGCTGCCAGGCTCCCACCTAGCTGGCCAGGCCGGAAGTCACTCGATGGAATGTGTTTTGGACCCCGAGAAGATCCCGCTGCCAGGCTCCCATCTAGCTGGCAGGGCCGGAAGTCACTCGGTGTCATCCCTAGCCTCGAGAAGATCCCGCTGCCAGGCTCCCACCTAGCTGGCAGAGCCGGAAGTCACTCGATGGAATGTGTTTGGACCCCGAGAAGATCCCGCTGCCAGGCTCCCACCTAGCTGGCAGGGCCGGAAGTCACTCAGTGTCATCCCTAGCCTCGAGAAGATCCCGCTGCCAGGCTCCCACCTAGCTGGCAGGGCCAGAAGTCACTCGATGGAATGTGTTTTGGACCCCGAGAAGATCCCGCTGCCAGGCTCCCACCTAGCTGGCAGGGCTGGAAGTCACTCGGTGTCATCCCTAGCCTCGAGAAGATCCCGCTGCCAGGCTCCCACCTAGCTGGCAGGGCCGGAAGTCACTCGATGGAATGTGTTTTGGACCCCGAGAAGATCCCGCTGCCAGGCTCCCACCTAGCTGACAGGGCCGGAAGTCACTCGGTGTCATCCCTAGCCTCGAGAAGATCCCGCTGCCAGGCTCCCACCTAGATGGCAGGGCCGGAAGTCACTCGATGGAATGTGTTTTGGACCCCGAGAAGATCCCGCTGCCAGGCTCCCACCTAGCCGGCAGGGCCGGAAGTCACTCGGTGTCATCCCAAGCCTCGAGAAGATCCCGCTGCCAGGCTCCCACCTAGCTGGCAGGGCCGGAAGTCACTCGATGGAATGTGTTTTGGACCCCGAGAAGATCCCGCTGCCAGGCTCCCACCTAGCTGGTAGGGCCGGAAGTCACTCGGTGTCATCCCTAGCCTCGAGAAGATTCTGCTGCCAAGCTCCCACCTAGCTGGCAGGGCCGGAAGTCACTCGATGGAATGTGTTTTGGACCCCGAGAAGATCCCGCTGCCAGGATCCCACCTAGCTGGCAGGGCCGGAAGTCACTCGGTGTCATCCCTAGCCTCGAGAAGATCCCGCCGCCAGGCTCCCACCTAGCTGGCAGGGCCGGAAGTCACTCGATGGAATGTGTTTGGACCCCGAGAAGATCCCGCTGCCAGGCTCTCACCTAGCTGGCAGGGCCGGAAGTCACTCGGTGTCATCCCTAGCCTCGAGAAGATCCCGCTGTCAGGCTCCCACCTAGCTGGCAGGGCCGGAAGTCACTCGATGGAATGGCTTAGTAGGCGATAACCTGCAACCCAGAACAAATCACGTTGTCGGACCCCCACCTAGCCGGCGAGGCCGGGAATTACTCGAAAGGCATGAGCAGCAGGTCGGAATCACAAGAGTAAGTCAGAAAAAAGTGAGAAAGGGCCTAGCATAGCCCCACCCTCAAGCCCCAGGAAAGGCGGCCGAGTAAACACAAAGGCCTGGGCGAGAGCCCGCAGGGAATTAGGCATACGGTCGAGGGACGAGCCGGCTCGCCTCGCTCGAGGGACGAACCGGCTCGCCTCGCTCGGCGGACGAGCAGTCGCCTCGTCCGAACCAGGCCGCGAGGGGCAGGTCGCGCCATCCGGCAATAACGGCGTTGAAAAAATAAGCGGGCGAGAGAGCACTTATAAAAAGAGCAATGGCTAAAAACACGAAGTATAAGCGCAACCCGCGCATACATCTCAAAACAGACAGATATACATAATGATGTTCATCTGAAAAGTAAATTACAAAAGGCAGGGAAGACGCGGGATCTGGGTCGAGAAATCCTAAATGGGCTGGAAGTTTTTGTCGCCAGGCTCCGGCACGGGGAGAAACAGCGCCGGCACCACGTCTTTCGCCGAGAGTCCCGCTGCCTCGCTCGTAAGCAGATCCGCGCGCCGCAGCGTTTGCATCGTGTATTTCGCCGCGCTGGCCTCGTTCTTTTGCATTAGCACTTCCAGGTCGTAGTCGGAGAGATGCTCGCGCGGGCAGACCCCGCTGTCTGGAGGAGGGACAGCGGCGGCGGCCTCCAGCTCGCGTACCCGCGCCTCCAGCGCCGCCTTTTCTTGGCCAAGGGTGGCGATCTCGGCACCCATCCGGCTCGCCGTCGCCGCGTCCTGGGGGAAAAGAATAGGAATAATCGTGAGCTGTGTCCACGAAAAGGAGGGAGTGCGATTCAGGTTGAGCACGTACCACCCCGCCCAGGTACTGCGCGAGGGTCTCCTCGGCCGCGTCGGCTCGCCTCCTGTGAGTGTCCGCGTCCGCCTGGGCGAGCTTCCGGGCCTCTTCTTTCTCATCCGCCATCTTTTGGATGGACGCGGCGTTCCGCTCCACCTGAGTGCAGCGCCTCCCCACCATGGGAGCCAGCTCCAGTCCACGCAGCTGGGCTCGCGCGCTCTCATGAATGAGCACTCGCGTCTCCTCCTTGTCATAAATGGCGGCGTCTTCGCGCGAGTACAGACCAAAGGAGAGGCTGTACGCCTCCCCGCCGATGGTATCCTGCTCCATCCAGCTCGGCAGCAGGGTCGAGATCGTCGCGCGGTTCGACTCCTTATCCCACGACAGGAGCGGGACGCCGAGCTCGTCCTGGTACCTCTCGCCGTAGCCAAAGTTGCGATGCCCTCTCGGCACGGGCTCCGCGGCAGCTTGAGACCCGCCCGGCGGCACGGAGGTGCCCGCCACCCTGACCGGGGAGTCGCTGGTTGAGGCAACCCGCGGGGGCGAGGGACCCTCAGCCGGTAGGACCACAGGGGCCTTGCCCTTTCTCTGGCTCGCGGCGGGTTGATGATCCGCGGTCTTCGCCACCTTCGGCGGAGGGACTGGCTGTCCGCCACCCGGCCGCTTCTTGGCCGGGACCGATGGGATGTCGCGCTGGGCGGCATCCGCAGCCTGCGCGCGGGCGAGAACCCCGGGGGGAATGCGAGCGCTCTCGTAAGGAGGGTGAAGAGGGATGTCGCGCTCGCCTGACAGAAGGAAGGGGTGAGATAAAGGAAGAAAGGGAATAAGGTATAACAGCGGCGAGTGACAAACCTCCCCCCGGCGGGACAGCAGCAAGGTCGTCAAGATGGCGGCGCAGGAACGCGACCTCAAAGTTCTTCCCAGCGAAGAACGCGCACAGATCAGCTTCGTGGCCGCCTAGGCTGGGTGGCCGGTAGCTCGCCTCGCTGAGCTGCACCGGCGAGAAGGGAACGTTGCCGAAGTCCCCTTTGATGAACAGGAACTTCTTCAGCCAGTTGTGGCTCTTGTTAACTGTCTCCCGCACCTTGAGGTGGGCGCTGGAGAAGTAGGTCGTCCCGTCTCGATTCGCCCTGAAGGAGAACAGCTTCCGGAACACTGCGAGGCTGAACTCCACCCTCTCCTCTCGCAGGAAGCAGGCGAACCCCATCATGACGGCGATGGAGTTCGGGGTCATCTGGCCCAGGACGACCCCGAAGTATTTTAGCACCTGGCGCACCTCGGGCCACAGGGGGAGTCGCAGGCCTACCTCAAAGTGAGCGAGAGGGATGGCGAGCTCATCCCTAGACAGGTCGTTGATTTTCTCCCCCTCTCCGGGTCGCCTCGCAGAAAACCCGGCTGGGATATGGTCGCCTAGAGCTTCCAAGTATTCGCGCTCTGTGATAACCGCGCGAGGGAAATCATGCTCGGAGAAGGTCCAAGCGCACTTGCTTCGGCCGTCCACGTCGCCGCCGCCTCCGCCCATCCCCGTCGAGTCGCCGCCGAACGCGCGAGAAAAAGCCAGAAGGCGAACACAGACGATACTCCGCGGGAACGGGAAGCAAGAAAGTTTGGAATCGGTGGAGAAATTAGGGCCTGCAAGGCCTATTTATAGGAAAAGAGAAAGGGCGGGAAACTTCCCGCCGAAAGGCGGGGTGCGGATAGCCAAAAATCAGCCCGACGGTTCGACTTCCCGCGCGCGACCGCACCTCAAAGGTCGAGCCGGCACGGTTCTCGCCCGGCTGCAACCGCGGGAGACTAGCGCGGGCGAACCAACCGCAGCCCGCACCCGCACGACGTTCCGCGCAAGACGGGAGATCCCCGTCTGGCGAGCTCCTCGGCTCGCCCTCGCCCCGATCAGCGCGAAAGGAAGAATGGACCTTTCCCTTAACCCGCCCACGGAAAACAAAAGAAAAGCAGCACGATAATTTCAATACATCTCAGCAACAAAATAGTTAGGCCCATAGGCGGGCTAAAAGAGTCGCAAGCAATTACAAATACAAGATAGCTGCGAAATGACGATAACCCCGCGGTATCCCGCGAGCGAGGGGCAAACAACTGGGTCAGTACTCGACCCACTTCCACCTGTGCCGCCTCTTCGTTCCCGACCGAGGCGGCACACGGGGATCGTGGTAATCGCGAACCGCCACCAGCTCCCGCTGAGCCAGGCCGACCTGCTCCACGGCGCTCTTGAGATGCCCCTCGGCTCGCGTTATATGCACGCCCGGCGAGGTGACATCGTCGTCTTCCGCTTCGCGCGGAGGGCCCTCCAAGGCCGCGAGCCGGGCCTCGGTCTCGGCCTTGTCGTCATCGACTCTCTTCATGATCTCCTGCAGCAGCAGTGTGTGTTTCTGGAATAGCCGCGTCACCTGCCTCTTCATCCCCGCCGCATCGGTCGGATCGCCCAGATAGTCAGAAACACTGTCCACGTCAGGCGGAGGCGAGTACCCTTCGCTCATCTCGGTCTCAGAAGAGGCCCTGTGAAAGCCTGCAAGCGGGGAGGGGTCAGAATGAACGAGCAAGAGACAAAGCCAACGATAAGAACCAGCTCACCAGGGGTTGGCACGTCGCCCGCACCGACAGATGGGCGAGAAGAGCCCGGCCGACCCTGAAAGTTCCCTCCCTCGAGGGTCTCAAGAGATTTCCCCAGCCCGTGGGAGACCGCCGGACAGGGAGTTTCCGGAGGTGGGCGGTCCAGACCTGGAGAATTCGCGACCCTCTCAGGCGACGGAGGAGGGGGACGATCCTCTCCCCGGTTCTCCACCTCCTCACAGGGAATTACCTGCAAAACAGAGAATCAGAGAAACAGCGATAATCAGCGGAAGGCCACGTACCCCGGGGACGACCTCATCACCCGCCGCCGAGCTGGAAGCCGGGCAGTCACCCTCCAGAGAACGCCTAACAATCTTTCCCTTCGCCGGCCTGAAGAGAGGGCCGGAAGATCCGCGAACTAGCCATGGGGCGGCCTCGAGGGCCTCCTCCTGAGTCTGCAGGACCGCTGCCGCCAGGCGAGCTCGCACCTCTTCGCTAACCGGCATCGAGAAACAAAAGTCTGCTCAGAGAAAATAAAGGGATTTGGGGAGCCTCCTACAGGGGTCAGCGGTATGTATTTATAGCCGGACAGTGGGGGCCACCAAAAGATTCCCTGCCAGCTCAGCACAGTGCTCGCCGAACACGCGGGTTGGATGATTCTTTCCGAGCTTGATTCAAGCTCAAAAAGAGCGGGGATTGTGTACAACCCCGTGTCCGGCGAGCGGGTCCCGCCAGAGAGGTTGAGCAGAGCGGCAGAAGGGCTGGCCCGCTCCCGCCCATTTCAGGCGAGCGAGCCGGCAGGCGAGCGAGCGGGTCGCACAAGGAATCCTCAGCCAAAGCAGATAAGCCCGGCGACCTGCGACTGGCGAGTCGATCAAGGTCGCGACGATCGCCGGCCAACCCGCACGCGACCTGGCTACCGGTCCGCCCGGCAGAAGACGGACAGCTCGCCCATATCATCTCGCGCTCGCCCAGGGAGGATGGGCGAGCCGCGAGGCCAGGCCGCGCCCGCCTCCTGCGGGGAAACTAGAGGCGAGCTGACTCCCAGGGGTGCGAATAGCTACTCAGAACAGCGGAGCCCCGCTGTTGGCAGACCAGGTTGGACTGCGCATAGCTATTCAGAACAGCGGAGTTTGGCTGTTGGCAGGCCCAACCAGGGGCTTTTTGGTATTTCCAGGTCAGTTCTTTTGGTTATTGGCAGTTCAGATTCTAAAAATCTATAAATAAGACCCAAGGGGTACCTCAGAGGACACGCTTCCAGTGCTTCCTTACTCTCATTTTAAGTGTTCTCTGAGGGTACCTTAGCTCGGCTTTTGGCTAAGGAGGGGAAGCGCTCAGAGATCTTCCGGGTTTGTGGTGGGACCTCCCTGCCGAGCCCTTGGGTCTGTTCTTTCTTGTCTCTTTCGTTGTTTTTCTTGCAGGAGCAAAGTAGGCGCAAGACCACCCCTTCCCCAAGGGTCGAACTCCACAAGAGGCCGGTTTCCGGTTTCAACAATAGGGTCGCTAAGCGAAAGAATAGGCACCTCCCAAACGTTGCTCGTTGTTTATTACTTTGCACGCACCTACCCAAATACTATTGAGGGGACGCTGTCCTTACAACTACGAATCTTATTAATCACCTGTCAACTCGTTTCCTATATCACATAACTAAGTTAGAAGCCCTCAACATCTATTCTACTTAGCTCACCCCTTGTATCTTTGGATGTATGTGTTTTGTCCATGTTCACCACACCTCCAAGCTTGATCACTAGGCGCTTCGGCGTGTCTTCATTGAATACTCAAATACCCAAAAAGGGCATAAGAGTTTTCATCTCGTGACCCGCAAGACTTTTATATCCATGGATGTCATATCCCATGAATCAACATCCTATTACAGGAGCTCTCTTTAGGGGGAGATTGTTAATTACCATGGAAGTGAGCTCACTTGCCATTCCCTTACCTATATCTCCTCTATATCAACCTATTATCACACCTGTGGTTTTGTCGTCGGCTTTGACTTCTCGCCCCACTCCTCCTTTATAGGTTTATACTCATCAACAAAGGGGCACAAACAGTCAGCTTTTGCAAAATACACCAGAATCTAAGCCTGATTCGTCTACCGATCCTCAAGGTAACTGTGCTTCCACTCGACATTCTTTATCTCATTATGTGACTTATGGCTTATTATTTTCCCAGCATATAGCCTTTGTCGCCTCTCTGTCCTCCATTTCCATACTTTCTTTATGGCAGGAAGCTCTGAGGCAACAAAAGTGAAGAGATGTTATACAAGAAGAGATGATAGCCCTTGAGAAGAATTGCACATGAGACCGTATCTATCTTCCTTAAGTCAAGATCGTGGTTGGATGTAAGTGGATTATTTAGGTGGAACAAAACTCCCAAGGCTTTATGGACTATTACAAGACTAGGTTGGTGGCCAGAGGATACACCCAGACGACCAAAATTGATTATTAGTAAACATTTTCTCCTGTTGCAATGATGAATTCTATCTGTATTCTGCTCTCATGTGCTGCCAACAAAAGGGTGGAGTCTCAGTCAGTTGGACATGAAGAATGCCTTCCTCCATGAATATTTGGAAGAGGAAGTTTATATGTCTCTACCTCATGTTCTTACCTTTGAGGGATTTGAGAGAAAGGTATGCAGACTGAAGAAGGTTCTATACGACCTGAAGTAATCCACGTGGGCTTGTTTTGGAAGGTTCCAATGAGCAATGGTGACATTTGGGTATACTCAGAGTAATGTTGATCATACCCTACTTGTAAAGCACTAACAAGAGAAATTGATGGTGTCGATAGTGTATGTGGATGGTATTGTCATAACTGGGAATGACATAGAAGAAATAAAAAACTAAAGACAAGCTTGGCAAGTTAATTTGAGGTAAAGGATCTTGGAAACCTCAAGTACTTTCTTGGCATTGAAGTTGCTAGATCCATGCGCGATATCTTTATCTTACAGAGGAAGTACATCCTTGACCTGTTGGAGACTACATGGATGAGTGGATATAGACTTGCTGACACCCCCATTGAAGTGGACCATAGATTGGGGAAGGATGGTGGAGAACCTGTCACAAATGTCAGTGGCTTCCAATGACTGGTGGGGAGACTCATCTACCTATCTCATACTCGTCTGGATCTATCTTATGTTATTTGAGTTATTGGTTAGCACATGCATGCTCCTAAATCACACCACTTGGATGTTGCCCATCAGATTCTCAGATATCTCAAAACCTCTCCTAGATGGAGCATCTTGTTCTATGAACAAAGAATTATCCATTGACATTTTCATAGATGAAGAATTATCTATTGAAGTTTTCACAGATGCTGATTGGTCAGGGTCAGTTGATGATCACAGATCCACTTCCAGGTATTGTATCTTGGTTGGGAGAAATCTGGTGACTTGGAGTAGCAAAAAAACATGTTGCCAGATTCAGTACCAAATCAGAATTTAGGGCTATGACCCAGGAAATATGTGAAGGAATGTGGATTAGATCTCTTTTGCTCGAACTTAAGATCCGTGGAAAAGGCCTCATCTGGCTATACTCAGATAACAAGGCGGCTTTTAACATCGCTCACAATCATGTTCAGCATGATCACATTAAACATGTGGATGTCGATCGACATTTCATCAAGGAAATTATAGTGAGGGGAGTTGTTAGCTTTCCGTTTGTTCCCTCTGATGAATAACTAGTCGATGTTCCTACAAAAACTTTATCTCATAGGTGTTTTGGTAAAATTATGTCCAAGTTGGGTGTGTTAGATATCACAAGCCCAACTTGAGTGGGAGTGTTGGGTTTTGGGCTTTATTTTATTTATGTCTGTCACTCATATGTATTGAAGAGTCTTTTTCATGTTTAAATAACAATAATCATTTTTCCTCAATTCGACAAAAACACCATCAAATATTGAGCGCACAACACTTACTCTAAACTTTAAAATAAAATATTTTCTCCAAAATTTGCAAAAGATTTCAGCTAAATAAACATGTTATCATCAAAAATATGTGTCTTTCAAAAACAAATTCATACAAATACACAACCCAATGGAATGCACTATAATAATTCATTTGATTCCTCATACTTAAATCTAACATTGTCCTCAATGTTATATGAATAATGCAAAATAAAAGTGAGGAAAGTAAATGGTATTACTAAGATTGGTGATCTTCAATTTCTCGTGGGAATCAGATGTAATGACGTGACTTTGGTATATATCTACTTCTTCGGTGAATCAGATGGAGTTTAAAGTTCAATGTACGACTTCATATCCATGTTATCCTACATAATCAAACAAAACAAACAAAGCTCACAAGCAAATTAAGCACATAAGCAAAGCAAAAGGAATATCAAATCGATGCATATAAAAAAATGAAAATTCAACGTGAACAAACACTCACAAACAAAAATTTAAAAATTGTTTGTAAGCACCTTTCACACTTGCAAAATCCTATCAACAAACATAAATTCATCCTCTATTTTCAGCTTAATTAATATAAATTCCTGTAGTCCTTAACGACTTGTCCAATTCCATGGACATTTCCAAGATGCCTACTTTGACTACCCTACTAATACCCTAAATCCAAATCTTGATATGCGCCAATTCTACTTGAGAATGATTAGAATTAACAAGAGAAGAGTTAATATTGGGAAGTCTATTATAATACCCTTGTGCAGTGTGACAAACTTATTCCCTATGCATGGTCAAAGTGTCTTCTTACATATGCAAAATAGCTCTAAAAGTTACTAAGAGGAAATATCAGTTGACCTTAAGGTCTTTATAGCTTTACTAAAATGTTTTCAACTACCCCAACTAGTTGAAATGAAAGATGTGTTGCCTTAAAGTGTTATGCACCTAGCCTCTTAAAAATTACAACAGAACCTTCTTCACTGAAGGAAGGAATTGGGCATTTGGTTAGCTTGTTTAATTTGAAATTCTTCGCATTGTTTCTATTATATTGTTGCGGCTTGTTGCAGAGGGTGCGATAGATTCTCTAAATTCTTAGTTAGACACCCTTTGACTAGCTAAAGATAAGAAAACATAGAATGAAATGTTGTTTCTAAATTTAACAGTGTAAGTAGGAGGAAAACTTAGGCTCCATTTGGCATGGTGTGGCGGTCGTAAACGCATGGGTTAAATCGTCATTCGTTAACGATCACCTAATAAACATTATCCGTTTGAACATAAAAGTGGGTGAAGTTTTTTAGGTGGGCATTAACGAAGGACAATTTAACCCTCGTGTTCATGACCGCCGACCACCACCATGCCAAACAGAGCCTTAGACATGAATCACTATTTGTTGATAGCTACCTTGTGTAATTCATTATGCCAATTTCATCCATCTTTTTAATTTATGTATTGACAAAATTCAATAAAACAAATCTGCGAGTCTAGTGAGAAGAGCCTTCTCAAAGAAAGAAAAAAATATGTATCTTCCTCTCAATTGATAACTTGGTAACAATAACCAAATGTATTAACACTTGTATAATTACAAGTAGTTGTACATAGATTTTTCATGCCCTAAATTAAACATAATGTAATAAAAATGTAATAAGAAATGTAATAAAATACACATTGGATGTTCACTCTCTGTAAAATGCACATTGGATGTTCACTTGCTGTAAAAGTTTTTAGTTTACAAAATTTAATAAAAATGGAGACGATGTCACAAATTTTAAGAAAATAACAAAATGCACAAATTAAACATAATTTTAAGAAGTGTAAAAGATGTACAAAGCGAATAAAATAGGAAAGATGAATGTATGTCTGTAATTTTTTTGTTTCTTCAAATGCAAATGCTAATAAAAATTGAAGGGATATGACTATTATTTTTATAATAAAGTAAATATATAAAATAAATTCAATTTAAAATATAAAAATATTATAATAAAACGGGATAAAATTGCAAAAGATGAATATTTCAGTATAAGTAGGGGTGCAAAAAAACCCAGTAGACTCAGGCTGTCCCCCCTTGGTCCGGTCTTTATATCTACCGGGCCCAAGCCGAACCTCCGACAAACCGGGCCCAAGCTGAGCCTCCGACAAACCGATCCCGGACCTCTTTAAAAGAGGGGACTGGGAGAGCCTACCAGATCAGGCCCGGCCTTGCTGGGCCAGGTCTGAGCCAGATTGACTCCCACTCAATTTGGCAGCAGGAGCTGCCGATGGTAGCCGAGCGGTCACTACAAGTTGGCTGCCCATCATTTAAACGTTGGGGCCACGCCCCAACATTTAATGTTCGGGGGCAACAATTAAATGATGGAGTTGTAGCGTCAACTTTTAAATACCAGGGCTACTGCGTCCCAACGGGAGCCTAGGGAACTGGGCCCTGGGCCTGTGTTGGGCTGAGATGGGCACCATGTCTTGCTTTGGCCGTATAAGGGGGCCTATTGAGCTGTCTTAAGCTTGGCCTGGGCCTAACCTGGTCCATTTCCAATCGGGCACGAGCCTGAACAGGCTCGAGCCGGGCAATCGGTCCCGGACAAAAATTGCATCCCTAACTATAACATATTTTACATTCTTATATAGGCGTGAAACACACGGGGCTACGCCCCTACGGTCAACCACGTCAGTACTCCAACATGAAAGCTCACAAGGCCCCCAAGTGGCCTAGTGACAGTACTCCGACCATGACATTGCCCCGACACGATGACCCTCCCGTCACTCTCAAACTCCCAAGTGCCAACCCATTCCCCGTTTTTTCCTTATGCACGGGAGTTTGAAAGTTGCAGTTGGAACACATTTTTATTGTAAGAGATTCTATCCACACGAGAACATTTTTTTAAAAAAATTAAAGAAATAAAAGATAAAATAAAGAAATAAAAAATTTGATAATAAAAAAATGATAAAATTGAAATGTTTTTTCTTTTAATATAACATATAAATTATATATTATATATAGTATATAAACTCAGACTTCATTTGGTTCGGCGGTGGCGGGTCGATCCGGCGAGTGAAAATAGAGTGTTCGAATTGGAAGGGGGAGGTGACTGCTCCAAACATAACTTTTTGAGGCGTTTCTCAAGGTGGGCGGGTGGAAACGGAGCAAACGTCGCCGGAGGTTCACTTGTTTACTCTCCTTCCGGCGGCGTTTGCCCAAAACGAAGCAGCGAAATGTCCAAACAAATAGAGCCTTAGCCCTCAGAGCATCTCCAATGGGGATCTCTATATTTAGAGATCCTCATTGTACCATGTTCTCTAAATATAGAGAACATGGTTAGAGCAACTCTGCTCTAACCATGTTCCCTATATTTAGAGAACATGATGTATTTTTGTTTATTTTAGGTATTTTAGGTTTATATAAAATATATTTTAGATTTTTATAATATGTATATATGTATTTTAGATTTATATAAAATATATTTTAAGTTTATATAATATGTATTATTTTATTTTTTTACTTATTATTAAGGTTTTAATTTTTTTTAATTTTAAATTTGATTGATCTCTAAAATACAATAAACATTACATAATTTAAATAAAAATATTACAATAATCATTACTTAATTTAAATGAAAATATTACATTTAGAATTTAAACTAAAATTCTGGAAGGTCATCACTTGGCTCTATCCGACTTCCACGCGCGCTTTCCCTTTGTCGTTCTTCTCCATACCCGGGTATTCCATAGACGCTTCCTCCATATTGACTTCCTCCTTGTTGGTCTCCTCCGAATTGAGATCCTCCAAATTGGCTTCCCCCGTACTTGATTTCTCGGTAGTGGCTGTCTCGGTACTGACTTTCTCGGTACTGACTTCCTTCAAATTGAGGTCCTCCGAATTGCGGCCCTCCAAATTGAGGTCCGACGTGTGGGCGGCCTTCATACTGACTTCCTTCATAACCACTACCTCCATACATGCCTCCTCCATATTCAGTTCCTTCGAGCGATGAAGATCCTCCAAAAAGTGGTTTTCTAATGTTTCTATTCATAATTTCTTGTTTTTTTTGTCTAAAATACTGCCGCTACAGAGTTCCTTTAATGTTATCCAAATCTATCATCATGATATCGTGGTCTTGTTTAGCGCTCTAAAGATCTAGTTTTCTTTTTTGATTTTCTGCTTTTAATCTCATGAGCTCTTGGATAGCAGACATATCGTTTGCTCGTTGTTCTTGCCATCTTTTTAAAACCTCTAAGATTTCTTCGTTTTTTTTAGTATGAGCGTCAATATCATAACCCTTACCACTTAATTGTCTCATACTCTCCTTTTCTTACTTTCTCCCAGTAGGTCGATTATTGGAAGTTGAGATTGGAGATTCTTCATCCCCAGTACTACCAGGATTCATGTCATTGCTATTTGCATTTAAGTCTATTCCTCTCCGTTGACTGGGAGAGTTAGAACCTAATGTTTGTGACATGTCAATATTTTGAGAGTTAGACCCTGACGTATCCATCCACTTCTCTGTGTTTTTTAAGATATTCCAAACATGCTCGAACATGAAACCTTTCTTCTCTTTTTAATCAGAGGCATATAATATTTTGGCTTCATTGAGTTACAAAAAAATTATTTTAATCACACATTATTTAAGGAATTTAGAGATTTAAATTCTAAAAAATACTTACAATATCAAGTTCAGATGCACCGCTGGGGTTTCGTTGCTCTATCTGTCGAATACATCCTCTGAATTTGCTTGTTTTACTTGCCAAAAGGGACCAACGACAAGAAATAGATTTTGGGGTTCTCTGTCCTACGCAAGTTTGAGGTCTTGTATTGTGAAAAATGGTTGAAACTCTTTCCCACAGTTTGTGCTCTTTTTGATTACTCCCCATAACTGGGTCTTCCGAGACCTCAAGCCAAGCATAACATAGTGCTTGATCTTCTTTTGGGGAGAATGCTAGCCCACGGTTGGCAAACATGACGACAAGTAAAGAAAGTAGAGAGTTCTTGATTTTGGAGATAGAGTGATGAGAACTTAGAGAGAGTGCTGGAATCCAATACTTAGAGAGAGTGCTGGAATCCAATACTTATAGAGAGTGCGGGAATGAGTACTTATGAAAAAACAAGGCTTGGGAGAAGACATCCAATGCTGGGATTGATGAGACAAAAGAGAGGCTTGAGTGGAGAGGGAATCCAATGCTTGGGAGAAGGCATCCAATGCTGGGATTGATGAGACAAAAGAGAGGCTTGAGTGGAGAGGGAATCCAATGTTTGGGAGAAGGCATCCAATGTTGGGAAAAAATAAGGCTCCAGATTTGATCTTGCCAAAAGGGACCAACGACAAGAAATAGATTTTGGGGTTCTCTGTCCTACGCAAGTTTGAGGTCTTGTATTGTGAAAAATGGTTGAAACTCTTTCCCACAGTCTGTGCTCTTTTTGATTACTCCCCATAACTGGGTCTTCCGAGACCTCAAGCCAAGCATAATATAGTGCTTGATCTTCTTTTGAGGAGAAAGCTAGCCCACGGTTGGCAAACATGACGACAAGTAAAGAAAGTAGAGAGTTCTTGATTTTGGAGATAGAGTGATGAGAACTTAGAGAGAGTGCTGGAATCCAATACTTAGAGAGAGTGCTGGAATCCAATACTTATAGAGAGTGCTGGAATGAGTACTTATGAAAAAACAAGGCTTGAGAGAAGACATCCAATGCTGGGATTGAAGAGACAAAAGAGAGGCTTGAGTGGAGAGAGAATCCAATGCTTGGGAGAAGGCATCCAATGCTGGGATTGATGAGACAAAAGAGAGGCTTGAGTGGAGAGGGAATCCAATGTTTGGGAGAAGGCATCCAATGTTGGGAAAAAACAAGGCTCCAGATTTGATCTTGACATATGGGGAAACTTTTTTTCGACGAAGATTTCGCATGCGAAAGAATCTTTTCCTTCGCATTGTCACTGCAGTGCAGAAGCACGATAATTTCTTTGTTCAAAAGAAAGATGGTGTTGGTAAGCCTGAACTATCAACAATACAAAAAATTACAACAACATTTCATATGTTAGCATACATAACATCAACTGATAATTGCGATGAATACATTCGAATTGACGAGTCAACTGTGATTCAATGCTTGAAAAGATTTTGCAGGACAATTGTACAATTATACAAAGATGAATATTTGAGATATCCCAATGCAAATGATGTAACAAGATTATTACAGAAAGGTGAAGAACGAGGTTTTCTAGGGATGTTGGGAAGCCTAGATTGTATGCATTGGCAATGGAAGAATTGTCCAACGGCATGGACATGCTAATATTCAGGACGTCATGGTGGACCTACAATCATTCTCGAGCCAGTAGCATCATATGACCTGTGGATATGACATGCATTTTTTGGCTTACCTGCCTCGAAAAATGATATTAATGTCTTGCAGTCATCCAATTTATTTGCAAACTTAACACAAGGTATTACGCCTCCCACCAATTATACAATATTGGGTAAAAATTATGATGTTGGTTATTATTTAGCCGACGGTATCTATCCAAAATGGTCAACAATAGTTCAAACTATTTCTCATACACAAGATAAAAAAAACAACACTTCGCAATGATGCAAGAGGCATGCCAAAAAGATGTAGAACGAGCATTTGGAGTTCTTCAATCACACTTTGCAATTATTAAGGGGTCATGCCATTTTTGGGATAAACATGTGTTACACGATATCATGACTACTTGCATTATAATGCACAATATGATTATCGAAGACGAGCGAGATGAAAATGAAGATGTTGTTATTTCTCCACCGCCGCCAACTCAGAATGTTGAAGAGATGGTCACAAGTGAAGTCGAAAGATTTCGGTAGTTCCTAAATCGGTATAAAAAAATCAGAGACAATGAGACACATTTCGCACTTCGAGATGCACTGATTGAACATTTGTGCGCACGACATGATAATGAAATAATGTAATTTGAAAAATTGTATGCATTTTAATTTGAATGTATTTTGATTTATGTGCAATTTTATTTAGTAAATCGTGTTCTTTTCCTCTTTGTATGATCAATAATAATTAGAAAGTATGCAATATTAGTCTCGTTTTGTAGATCCCGAAAAAACAAATTTATTGGTATATTATATGTCAAGATTGAAAAAATATTTTAGCGGCTACACAAGTTATTGTGTAATACAATTTTTTCTTAAATATAATAAATAAATAATTAAAATAAAAAAAATACAAAAAAAATACAAAACAAAAAAATGGAGGAGGCGGAATTTCCTCTCCCCCTCCTCTAAATTTAGAGGAGGAGGGAGAGGAAATACCGCCTCCTCTATTTTTAGAGCCCCAAATGCGGGAGCATTGGAGCTTTCCGGCCTGCATTTTTGGAGAAATGCAGGCCGGTTGGAGCTGCTCTTAGGTTTCATTTAGTTCGGCGGCGGCGGATCAATCCGACAGGTTGAAACAGTGTGTTCGAATCGGAGGGAGAAAGTGGCTGTTCCAAACAGAACTTTTTGGGTCCGTTTGACAACCCAGCGCTGCTCCGTTCCGGCGGAAACGAGCCGGAGAGATCTTGTTTGGACAAGTTTTCCCGCGCCCTTTGAAAACGCCCGGCGTGAAAGGGAAGCAGCCCGGCGGTTTTGGCGCTGGATTGCCGAGCACCAGTTCGCCGTTCTCACCGGGCGTTGTCTCTCTCCTCACCGACGTGCCAGCGGGACGGAGTGCCAAACAGACCCTTTGAGATGTTTCTCAAGGCGGGCAGGTGGAAACGGAATAAACGCGCCGGAAGTTCATTTATTCCAATGAAATTTGACCAAAAAAAACAGCGAAACAAACACAGCCTCGATGTCCAGCCACCCACCATTCTCCGCGGACCGGCCCGGACCTAACATTCCACAGGACTCCCTCTATTTTTCATCCACGCCGACCCCATCTCTCACTTCCAGCTGTTCACTATAGCGCTCGTCCCGCATCGGCGAGTCAGATTGCAGGCGGAAGAAGCTCCGGCGGTCGCGCGGCTCCGAGCATCAGTCCCCAGCTTGGTCCATTGAAGCGACGCAGGCTCCCGCCGGCAAAGGGACGGCGAGCTTTTCAGGTTCAGTCCCCTTTCACACATTTGTGTACTACAGAGGGATACATATAAATTGTTAGAAGAAAATGCCAGTCTTACCCTTCTCTCTGTAATCCCAGATGCTTCAATTCTAATTCCCCCACTCGCTGTTTCGCCCTCCTCTCTTATTTCTCTCTGTCTCTCGCATTTGATGGCGGTCTCATGGTTTTTCTTAAAGTTGTTTCTTTTCACACTGAAAACCGACTATTATCAAATAATGGAGAAATCTATGCGTTGGAAGCCCCGCACCATCGTCACTTATGCCGGCGGCAGCCGCGTCTGCGGCGATCAGTTGTATGCCGATCTCTCCACCATCCTTCCCTGCGCCCCTCATCTCCCGTCGCTTTGATTGCGAGAACAAGTTTGTGGATTTTGTAGGTGCGAAAACAAATGTTTACATTTATCCTATTTGGAGGATCGGATCGGCAAGGATTGTGATTGAGAATCGTTTTGATTGTCTTCTTTAGGCTTTTGGTGCCAATAGACGATTTGTGGATGAATGTTGTTGGGGTAGTCGGTTTGGCTTTGGAACTTCATGCGTATGACTGTTTCCCAAGAAATTCTTGGAGGGGAAAATCTTGAAGTTTAATAATTTAAGTATTTTGAATATGTTATATAAAATAATGCGACATATGCCTTGTTTGAGAGGGCTGCTCTTTTTTTTTCTCCTTCTCATTTTCTGGAAAACGTGGCCATTTATAATATTGTGTTTGTTTTAAGGACGGATGACTTTCTAAAAAGACAAAATAACTCCTTTTGGATGAGCTGTATTTTCCGTTGATAGATAAAACAAACACAATATTATGAATGAGCACGTTTTCGAGAAAACGAAAAGGAAGAAAAAAGCTCTCCCTAACTGGGCATTAATCTCTATAGTTGGTGTCATGGCTCCATTGAGTTTGGATAAAAATGTCACAGTTGTAGAATATATGTTTGGCATGACAATGGTTATGACCACCACTAAGAATAAAAATAGTTTTGAACATAAAAACGGATGAAGTTCCTTAGGTGAGGCCGGGCAGTCAAGAGTGATAGTTCATAACCACTACGCTCATGCCAAACGGAGCCTTAGGCTCGGTTTGGGGTAGAGGCGGCGGTGGGAAAAACTTTATTTCTACTGTCATTGCCTTTTTTAGGTTGTTTGAATGAGGAGGTTTTTCAAAACGCTTTTTCAAGAAAGGCGTTTGTGGGCTTTTTGAGGAGCCGGTCCAACATGACCTTCTAAAAACTACTTTCTCTGCTTTTAGTTTTTCCTTTTTATTCGAGGGCTTATGAAAGTCATGCCCGACCATTCGCGATTTGTCTTCCTTCCTTTTTGTTGCTACAAGTGTTTTCTTTTCCCATTTGCGATTCTTCACTCATTCACAATCTTCGCAATCTTTGTTTCTCTCCGCTGACCATTTGTAACCTCCTTATTTAGGATTTATGTAATATTTACTTATTTATGCTCTAAATAATTAGCATTGAATAGTTTACTTATTTGGCGCTGTGGCGGCGGTCATGAATGCAGTGGTCATGAAATGTCGTTCGTGAACGCTCAACGTCACCTAAAAAAATTCATGTATTTTATGCTTGTTAGAAAAGCCTACTTTAGGGTCCATCTAGTGACCCATTCTTCTCTCTTCTCTCTCTATTTGTTTTAGTCCCACATCTTGGATTGGGATTTATCTCTTTCTTCTTCTCCTATATAAATGTATTCATACTTGTAATTATTAATTCAAGAAGTATATACAAGGTTTGGAGTTTTTTCTACATGGTATCAGAGCCAGGTTCGAAGCATCGCGATCTCCTCTGTTCTGTCCGCCTCCCGCGGCCTCCTGCGGCCTGCCTCTCACGATCTGCCTCCCACAGGCTGGTTGTTTCTAGCCGCTTCCTTCTGCGGCTTGCTCATCTCAGTGCGCTTCTTTCTCCGCTCCCTCCCGTTGCTCTCTTTTCTCCCGTGGTTCCACCCCCATCCCTCCCTTCTTATAGCCATTTCTCCTCCTCCATCCGTGGGGCCACCTTCTCCTTTTTTCTCCGCTGTCCGTTGCAGACTCCCTTCTTGCTGCGGCCTGTCTTCAGTCCGCTGCGACTTGTTCCAGCTCGCCGCATCCTATCTTCTCTATCCGCCTGACCGTGCGGGTTGTTCCTCTCTCACCCGCATCTTGGTCGCGGTCTCCTCCAGCTCTTCTCTTCTCTGTCCACGTGCCTTGTCTCTGCCCGCTGCGGACTTCTTCTCCCAGTTCGCTCTTCTTCCTGTTCGCAGCTTGCTCTGCGGTCTCCCTCCTACCCGCCTACCCGCCTGTCTCCGCGGGCTCCTCTTCTGCCGACTGCGGGTCTGACCGCTCTTCCCTTTTCCACGCGATTTTTGCGGCCTGCTCGTTCTGCATCCGCTTCTTGTCTCCCTCTCCGTGGTTCCACCCTCCTCAGGCTTCTTATAGCCATCTTCTGCTTTGACACGTGGGGCCCACCTCTCTTATCCGCCGCAGACTCTCCTTTTGTCCGTTGCGGTCTCTCTTCCTGTCCGCTGCGGTTCTGTTTTGAGTTGTTTTTACTCGCGGTCTCGTGTCCTGACCGTTCGAGTTCCTAGCTCGTTGTATCTTGCTTCCCGCTGTGCGCGTGCGGACTTCCCTTTCCGCATTTTGGTCGCGCTCTGCCTAATCGCTGGTGTGACCGCGCGGACTGCTCCTTCTCGCTGCGGCCTGGTCTTTCTCGCTGCGACTTCCTTCTCGGTTTTTCCCCATTGCCGCTTCTTGACCCGCTCAGGCCGTGTTTACCTTGGCCCGGTCTGTTTCTATCCGCCCGGTCTCGTTCCTTATTCGCCAGGTGTTTGCTTCTGTTGCGGTCTTCTCCTAACCGCGCAACCTGCTTGTTTCTAGCCGCTGCGGCCTCTGTTCTTACCGCGCTGGTCGTGGCCGTTTCTTGCTGCTGGTGCGTTGTCACCATGACCGCTGCGGACTACTCCTTGCATAATGATCGGCTGTCCTCCGGGCTCTGTGGTGTCTGTTTCCGATGGTGGTACCTCCTGCCTTGCTCACAGCTCATCCTGGATTTTGGATTCCGGGGCCTCTCACCACATTACATCACGGAAACCACCCCAATATTTGAACTCCGTGCATCCCCAGTTCATTACTGTTGCTAGTGGGGACACACTTCCCGTCTCTGTTGCTGCAGATATTCACCTCACTCCCTCCATTACTCTTCGCTTGGCTTTTCATGTTCCGGGCTCTCCGTTCAACCTTCTCTCTATTGGCCGACTCACTGCTGACCTTGATTGCGCTGTTATTTTTTCTTCTAACTCGTGTGTTGTGCAGGATCGCAAGACGCAAACCATCATTGGAAAAGAACATCTGTCGAATGGTCTCTATATCCTTAATCCGTCTCCCCCAACGGTGCTGTCGTCCATTAGCTCCGTTGACTGACATCGCCGTCTGGGTCATGCTCCTCTCAACATCCTCAAAAAATCTCTCCCATACGTGTCCTTCCACGAGTTCACGTGTGAGTCTTGTATCTATGGGAAACATCATCGTTCTACGTTCCCACCACATCCTTCTCGGCGTCCTGCTCTCTTTGATCTTGTTCACTCTGATATTTGGGGCCCTTACAAAATTCCTAGTGTTTTTGGATACCGTTACTTTGTCACATTTGTCGATGACTACTCTCGGGTGACCTAGCTGTATCTCCTTCGTGACCGCTCTGAATTACCCGGTGTATTCCGTACCTTTTTTATTGAAACTCGCAACCAGTTCTCCACCACCATTAAAACCCTCCGCACCGATAATGCCCGGGAATACACTAGTCATACCTTCTCTCACCTCTGTGCGGAGTTTGGGATCATCCATCAGACCTCTTGTGTCTATACCCCCCAACAAAATGACGTTGCTGAACGCAAGAATCGCCACATGCTCGAGGTCACCCGCTCCCTTATGATTCAGATTAATGTTCCAAAACAATATTGGAATTTTGCGGTTTCAACCGCTTGCACTCTTATTAACCGCATGCCTTCATCTATCCTCAATTTTGCGGTTCCCGTCAATCTCCTTTTTCCCTCCCAACCTCCATTCTCCATCACCCCACGCGTGTTTGGGTGTGTATGTTTTGTTCATCATCTTGGTCCGTCCACTGACAAACTTGCTGCCCGTGCCACTAAATATATGTTTGTGGGCTATTCTCGAACTCAGAAGGGATACCTTTGTTTTTCTCCCACGGATCTCAAGGTGGTTACTTCTGCTGATGTCAGCTTCCTCGAACATCAACCGTATTACTCTCACTCTATTGACCCTCCTCTTCCGCCACCTCTCTCGCGACCTGTTATCCCCGTCCATTCCACCATCCCACCTCTACCTTCCCCACACATCCCACCTAAACCATCTACACCACCAGTCATTCGTGTGTACACTCGACGTCCTCCCTCGTCTACAACCCTACGAGAGCTGCCCTGCTCTAATGATTCTTTGCAACCTGCGGATCCGACATCTGCTTCCACTGCACACTCGATGACCAACTTTGTCTCTTTTCACCGCCTCTCTCCGGACCTCCGTCAGAGTGCTCTCTCTTTATCCTCTATCTCCACCCCTAATTCTGTACAGGAGGCTCTTCACCACCCCCGATGGCGGGCGGCCATGAAAGATGAAATGCGGGCTCTCTGGGCCAACCGCACTTGGGATCTGGTTCCTCTTCCTGCAGGTCAATCCTGTGTTAGCTGCAAGTGGATCTTTGTTATTAAACATGCGACGGATGACACCGTTGAACGTCTCAAGGCCTGCCTCGTGGCCCGGGGTTTTACTCAGCAACATGACCTTGATTATGAGGAAACTTTCTCTCCAGTGGCCAAATTGAACACGGTTCGAGTTCTTCTTTCCTTGGCTGTTCACCGTCATTGGCCTCTTTATCAGATGGATGTTAAAAACGCCTTTCTCAATGGTGATCTACATGAGACTGTTTATATGCATCAACCTCCCGGGTTTGAGACCACGGGGGAGTCTCGGGTTTGTCATATTCGGAAATCTATTTATGCTCTCAAACAGTCCCCGCGCGCTTGGTTTGACAAATTTAGCATGGTAGTCCGCGATATTGGCTTCACTAGGAGCTCGACTGACTTCTCTCTCTTCACTCGACACCGGCCAACCGGAACAGTGATTCTTATTGTCTATGTTGACGATATCCTCATTACTGGCGACGATACTAGAGGGATACAACATACCAAGCAACAGTTGAACTCCGCCTTTCAGACCAAAGATCTTGGTAACCTACGGTATTTTCTCGGACTTGAGGTTGCACGACGGCCTGATGGTCTTGTATTATCCCAAAGGAAGTATTGTATGGACCTTCTTCATGATGCTGGCTATTTGAGATGCAAACCTACGGATACTCCAATGGACGCTAATCACAGGCTATCAGCCCATAGCTCTGACTCCGATAAGCTGCTTACGAATCCGGAATACTACAGACGCCTGGTTGGAAAATTGATCTACCTTACAGTTACTCGACCAGACATCTCCTTTGCCGTAGGAGTCGTGAGTCGATTTATGCATGCCCCGAGGACATCTCACCTTCAAGCTGTCGAGCGCATTCTTCGGTATCTCAAGAACGCTCCAGGACAAGGGCTTGTGTACAAGCCATCCACATCTTTATCCCTTGTCGCATACTCTGACGCTGACTATGCCGGGTCCATTGATGATAGGCGTTCCACAACAGGTTTTTGTACCTACTTCGGTGGACATCTCATAACCTGGCGTAGCAAGAAACAGAATGTGGTTGCTCGCTCTTCTGCTGAAGCTGAGTACCGCGCTATGGCTGCTGTTGTTTCCGAGTTAACTTGGCTTGAGAGCCTTCTGAGAGACTTGGGTGTTCGTCTCTCATCACCAGTGACCCTATTTTGTGACAGTCAAGCGGCAATCCATATTGCCAAGAATTCAGTTTTTCACGAACGCACAAAGCATATTGAAGTTGACTGTCACTTTATCCGAGAAAAGGTAGAGGCAAAGAAGATAGATTTAGAGCATGTTCCTGCTGCAAGCCAAGTTGCTGACATCATGACTAAAGCTCTCTCCCGGCCACTATACTACCAGTTTTTATCCAAGCTTGGTGCCTACGACTTGTACGCTCCAGCTTGCGGGGGAGTGTTAGAAAAACCTACTTTAGGGCCCATCTAGGGACCCATTATTCTCTCTTCTCTCTTCTCTCTTCTCTCTCTATTTGTTTTAGTCCCACATCTTGGATTGAGATTTCTCTCTTTCTTCTTCTCCTATATAAATGTATTCATACTTGTAATTATTAATTCAAAAAGTATATACAAGGTTTGAAGCTTTTTCTACAATGCTCAAAACTAGTTTATTTTCTTGGTACTGGTCCTAATCTCTGTCTTGCCAAACATTCTATGATAATGACGTTTTTGACCAACTCACCTGAGTAAATTAGCCGTGCCAAATGGCTTAATGTCACTACTGATTTCCCATCATAATTTTTTTCATTGCCGCTACTGCCCTATACAGAGCCTAAAGCCTTATTTAGGATAGCGGTGCAGATGACTCATAAAAAATAGCACTGTTGTGAAAAAAAAATGTGCCCGCTCTTCTGTAGAAAATGAAAATAGAGATTTCAGTTTTTCCCACCGCACAGGAGCTAAAAAATGAAGGTTATCCGAATACTTTCATTTATCCAGCAAGGTGAATAAAAAAGTGCCACTATAGTAAAATTGCAGTACCAAGAAAAGTCTTAGACATATCGTCTCTTTGAATTTTTTTTTTTATTTCATTTGTTTTCAATTTCTTGTGTTTTTTTGCAATTAAAATAATCATTTAAAGTGGAGATTATTTGGATGAAAAATGTGAATAACATTTCCCTTCTCCTCGCCCAATTACTCGTGAAATTCTTTTTTACTAAAAATTATGACAAATTGGGGTCATAAAACAACCTTTCTTAAAATTTGACAGCTAAAAGATAAATTATAAGTTGTACCAAACGATGTCTTAGATTTTGTTGTTTCGGCATGAATAATAAATGCTGTTAGATGCATCAATAAGATGGCTAGATAAAGTCTATAATGAAGTATTCAGAAGAAAAGGATGTAGATGGAAGATAGTGATGAATAGAGTTCTAAAAAAAAGCAAACTCGGTTTAAGATCTCATTCAACACTGAACATGATTTAATAATGATCAGGGATTCAAAAAAAAAAAACTCTCGATAGTTACAACAATACTAATGTTGATGATTCGTGTTTTCAAAACACATGCACTTGACCTTATGTTTTTGGAGTTTATCTTAAAGGAAGATTGACATCGCCTATCATTATATCAAAGGGAAGTTTCCTCTTTGGTGTATCCCTTTTTTCCTTTTATTTTTATGTATTTTTTACATTTTTGGAGAGGGAGAGGAAGAGAAAAAGCATGCGGGGATCAGGTTGCATTAGTACTAATATATATCAAATGTTATTTGTGTGCAAAAAGTTTTCCATTTAATTTCAATTTTGATTTCCCTTGTTTCCATTAACCTACATGTTCATCAATAAGGAATAAGAGACTGGCTTTCTGTTCTTGTGACTTGTGGTTATAAGTGATCTAAGTTTCTGGCATTTTCATCTTTGAGAAGGTGCTTTATTTGCTAATTTGATGTCTAAATACAAATTTCTCATTAACTAGTCCATAAAATTCATTCCTTTTTTGTTTCGAACTTTTGCAGCGTAGGTGTGTGAAGTTGGAGAGCTTATTTGTCGTAATCGAGTGATTAAACATCACGAAGATAAGACATAACAAGTTGTGATCATGCAAAATAACAATAATATTGCTACAGCAAATCCCAAAAATGCTTCCTCTATTTCAATTGCTGTGGTTGCAAATGTCATCAGACCAAAGGCCATTAGATTGAAAGCTGTGGCTAATCATCCCACTGTAGTAGCTCTCAAGGTGAGTTCATGACTCTTCTCTTTCAAAAAAGTGAATGGTTTGTTTTTTTTCACTCTCTTGAAGTATATTGATCAGCCTAAAAAATCCAGTGTAATACATCAGTTCAAGCAGCTTCATTGAGGATGGATAAAGAATCTATTGAAATCTCGGAAGGAAATTCGCAACCTAGTATCTTGCATAGACCTATTGCTCATGTCGTTTCGAGTTTAACCATCCTACAAAAATTTGTAAGTTCATTGCTATAATCTATCAATTTGTTTTCCATCTGATATATTCCAAAGTCCTGTTTTAATTTTAAAAAGTAAAATTCGTGTTCGGATTTTAAAACAAGGCGGCGCAAGCAAACTTGCACGAGTAATTTCAAATGATGACTGTCTTAGAGTTTGTATACACGCTTAAGAGGACTAACATTTGTTTGTAATCAGCTTTTGAATAATTCTTCCACAAGCGTCTCAAATGATCAAACGACAACAGGGATGAAAATTAACGACAAACACGAAATAATTTTAATCTAAGCAAGCCCTGACTTTAAAGATCAATTACAATTAAGCATAATATTACACTAGCAAGACGCGGGCGAGGAAGAGAGGTATACCATAAGCCCGCATGTATGAAGGATCTCCGGAACCTGTGGGGGACATAAAGTATGGCTGGAGGAGTCAACAATGGGATAGTACCAGGCTGAAACAGGGCTCCACGGGTTTGCGTAAACAACGACAACAAAGAGCTGGAGGAGACAAAAATGATTGAGTGATTGCTGAAGAGGTTGGGGCGGTAGTCTCAGCCTGGGGGTCTATATGAAGTGCGTGGCAGGCAGAATAGGGGTCGCTGAGATTTGGTAGGCCCTTTGGAGGAGGTGGAGTTGTCCCGCACGATGGTTCCAGCCGGCTAGTAGGAGGGAAAAATAGGGGAAACGCCGGAGCTGTCGGAGGAAGGTCCATAAGAGGTCGACGGAGCCCTAGGGACTGGTGTCTAGCGTTGGCCGACGAGGCTACTGGGGCGGTGGTCAACGGGAAGTGGCGGCCAGGAAGCAGGAATAAGAGGGATAGCTGGGAGTTATGAAAAGAACAAAAGAAAAGTGATGCATGACGACACATAGGGTTTACGCGCCTGTCGGCTTTTCTAGGAAACCCTAATGCATGCAATATTCGATTAACTTTGCGCAATGAAATTTAAGCGAAATTTGCACGAACTTTAAAATGAGGCAACCATATTTTTTTATAAAGCACAAAATTGCTATTTTGTTTAAAAATCAAAATTTCTTTAAAATGATTCAATTTAAATCCGGGGAAGGAAGTTCACAACCTTCGTTCCGTTCCCCATATCGTTGCAAAACGGAAATCGTGAATTTCAAATACGTTTCCGTTTGTAGTTTTCGACGTAGCGTTTGTTGACGAAACTCGGGCGAAAACCCAGCAAAGAGTCTATTATTCTGCGAGAAAAATAGTGGCACACACAAAGAAAGAGATAGAAACAATTACCCACGGAAGAGACGTCTTCCGTATTCGAAGTCGATGACGATCACACGAGTAACTTCTCGTCACCTTCGATCCCCTGCTCCGAGGTCGGCCGCTATCGCACACGGACACCACTGAATTAAACCGCTCTCTCACATGAAGTGGTTCCACGGAGTCACTCACTCTAGAGAAGCCACAAACCTAACAAACCTAAAATTCACTCGCTCTTCACACTCAAGGGGGACCCACTAAATCTAAGTCACACAAGGTGGCTCCAACGGGAATCAACAAACAACAATCCTAATTCACTACTCCTATTCACTAGCTCTAAATTCTAATCAAAGAACAGAGGTAATCCTTCATATCTTCCTCTACCGGAGCAATACCATCAACACATCACTAATTAACAGTCCAATTTAAACTCTCAAACTGGAATCAGATTTGATGCACCCACACGGGAGAGAAAAGAACAACGTCCAACTATTCTCTACCGAGAAATAGAAAACAGGGCAGCAATCACAATGTTTATCTTCTTCAAGTTATATAACAGGAAACACACATAACAACAATCTCATCAATCTTCAACACCAACCTAACTCTATCGGTAACAATATCTAACAAACATTCACGCCTAATCTCACCTACAACACTCCTCAACAGGAAGCGTCAAACGCAACAAATCAATAATTTCATCATTCACCAAAAAAAAATTGCAGACACCGCCTTCTCTTTATAGAGGGCAACCATGAACAGTTACTTTTCCTTTTAGTCCGACAGAAGCTCATGGTCGAGGACATGGGCGGCGGTTGAGACGGATGGAAGGGATCGTGGACGCTGAAACCTGGAGGCCGCTCGTCGCGCGGGACGTGGGAAATGATGGAAGGTGCGCAATGCCATCGACATGGCTGCTTGATCGAGCCCTAACACGTGTGCTATCTGAACCGCCAGGAAGATGAGCAGTGTTTGGTATCAGGAAGCTTGAACTGGGAGCTGATCGGGGAGATGAGCAGTGAAGGCCCGACCGACTTTTAACCTATAACATATGTATACATATATATATTATCCTTTATATATATATATATATTTATCTATATATATATTTATCTCTCTCTCTCTCTATATATATTTGCACACATTAATTGCACAATGACACAAATTACAAGAGTACGAAAATGACAAAATTTAAAATGTCATAAATTAAGGCCGGTAAAGGTCCGGTCGGGTGCGTTGTCGGACACTTTTGCGTCGACCTAATCTGGGCTGGTCTCCACCAAAAAGTCTCTTTTTTTCCCATTTTCCCAAGCTACCATCATCTGAGGGGGAAGGCTGGTTTTAATAGGGAGGCTTTTTAATTTTAGTTATAGGAGAATAGGTTAAATGAAAATAGAGAAGGGTTAATGGTGACTCTTGATTTTCAAGCTAACCCCCATATTCTCTTAACGAGACTAACTTAGGTAACTCCCAAATAAATTATTCTGAAATTATATGCAATTCCATAATAATTTCAGAATTATGTTTTTTTAAATATAAAAAGTATTGATAATATTATAATATTAGCTTAATTTTTATGAGATCTCACTTGCCTAAATCAACGCTACTCCTAATTTGTCGGACCTTTTCATTCAGGGTCTTATTGTTCGGTCACACCAATAATATGGACAAACTTGCGCGATAAAACAAAATACTAACAACGAGCATGGAAAATGAAAACATGCGCAATAAAGACGTGCGCTACACAATTGCGACTGATAAAAGAAATAAAGTAAAGAAGCAACCTCGGGTTGCATCACCATCACATAAACTCATATTGAAATTTATTTACCTATTCAGATTCAAATTAGAAGAGGAGCCTTACCGCACCGGTTAAGATGTTGCCGGGTGACCTTGAGGTCACGGGATTGAGTCCTCAAAGCAGCCTCTTGCAAAAATACAGGGTAAGGTTTGCCTACATTTCACCTTTGTGGTGGGACCCTTCCCCAGACCCTCGCTGCACGGGGATGCTTTGTGTACCGGGCTGCTCTTTATTCAGATTCAAATTGCATTGGCTATAAGTTCTCCTCTAAAAATTCAATGTGTTGCAAATAGAATTGTCATAACAAATTAGAATGTATTGGAAATGAGAATGTTAAGGGGGTTGTGATTAAAAACATTTATATGCGAGGGTTAAAAAGAGTAACGCCCATTGTTATTAGAAAACTAAAGCTCAGAATTTATGGAATCTTGCTCACAGTTTGGCTCAAATCGAAATCAACTTGAATCATTTTTTTTGTTTGCTCCAATTTATATCAAGTTTACCCTGATTCGCAGCTTATTCAAGTCAAATTTTACAGAACATATACAATCTATCTAATATGGTAGGTAAAATAGAGTTCTTATTTTTGTATTTATCAATAAAAAATTCAGGATCAAATCATCTCAGAACTATTTTGTTGGGTTCGAATTGATTTGATTTGGAATCAAGTTTTAGTTGAGCTAGAATAATTTAATATTATTATTATTATTTTGAGCTGAACCAAAGTCCATTGGCCTCTGGTCAATTTGAGCCCTAGTAGTGCCCAGAATATAAGGTAATAAACATTTTAAGCGTTTTGGGCATGATCATCAGATAGTACATCCTGCAGTAATAAGATGCATAGATAAAACTAATATGAACATTTTAGGAAGAAAAAATGATTGGTCAAAGTTAAAGTATTGATCTTATGCTAAACGAATTATCCAAAAATAGGCTTAACACATCACACAACACCAAACAGGAATAATGGAGAACAACTATTCATAAATCAAACCCTAAATTGTTGAATTAAGGCAAATAATTATGATGATGCGACATATGATGATATTTTATTTTCTTATCAGGCATATGAAGAGCATCAACAAATATTAGTAGATGCACACTCCCTACCTCAAGAGTTGAATCAAGTAAACTGCAACCAATCAACTCTCAATCTTCATCGAAGTCTGAGTCCCTCCAGTAATACAAAACAAAGGCATTATTCTTCAAATTATGTTAATGACAGTAAGAAAACAGAAGATAAAAAATCTTTGGATGGATATAAATGGAGGAAATATGGACAAAAGCGCGTAAAAAAAGGCGAGTTTCCCCGAGCTTACTATAGATGTGTGCATCCTGCTTGTCCTGTAAAGAAAACAGTCGAGATATCAAAAGATGGTGAAATAGCTGAGATTATCTACAGGGGAGACCATGATCACCCTAAGCCTTCTTCAAAATTAAGAGACAAAGCATTTAATCTTGATAGAAATGGGTCTACCCATGAAAAATGGATGCAGAAATTTAATCTTGATGGAAATGATTCACATATAGATATTCCTACTGTTTCTGCTAGTTTTATTACAGATGGCAGAGAAAAAGCTACTGAATCTGTCACAATGAGCCAGAAAAGGTACTTATTTTACTACTAATGTTGTATGGTATAGGAAAAAACTATTTTAATTTAAAATAATTTTTATTCATTTATGAAACTATATGGAAAGACATGATGTACTTGGGCATTAATGAGATTATGACAAAAGATAGGGCACAATGGAGACAAAGGATCCATATAGCCGACCCCACTATAATGGGATAAAGGCTTGAGTGTTGTTGTTGTATGAGCTTTTTGGATAAAGGCCAGACTCCACTATAGTGGGATAAAGGCTTAAGTGTTGTTGTATGAGCTTTTTGGAACTAAATTAAATTTGGATGTTAGCACATGCTTCCACTATTCATTGGGTGATTCTTAATGGTTACATGTATATCTGGTGATGCTAATTAATCTATTACATTTTATAAATCATATATTAATGTTTTTTGTTGTTGTTTAGTTTACTAATAATTAAATTCATTTTGTTGTTTATTGCCAGCAGCTTATAAATTTTACTATTATATTTAACTGTTTCATACTTTTGTAAATATTAGATTTCTTTTGGGGTTTAAGAACATTTGAGGAAACTTTGTGTTCTTTATGGATGACCATAACATTCAACCTTATTGAATGAATATTTCAAAGGAACTAAATCAGAAGTAAACATTTGTCATGCTAATTTTACAAATTTATTCTGATGTACTTTTTCATTCATAGGAAGAATGATGATAAGTTGGGGGATTCAACCGTGGCAGCAAAAAGCACTGCAATTCCTAAATTAATGTCTTCCATAGATGAGAGTCATGAAGCTAATGATGGCTATAGTTGGCAAAAATATGGAAAGAAGGTTATAAAGGGAAATCCTTATCCAAGGTAATATTCTTGAGCTCTTTTATTTAATTTTTAAAATCATAAGTATGCTGAGCTTGATAATATTATGGGAAATTTGTATAATGCTTATGTAACTTGACACAGTGGATAAGGGCAACAATTCACAACTAGGTAGACCTCAATATTTTGACTTTTTTAATAAACAATGACACTTATAGGGTTTTTCCAATGTTGCTGTCGCCACGTCATCATTAGAGATTACTAGTATAATATTTTTTAAAAAAATTTCAATTTTCTTGCAATAACCTCCCTACCTTTTTTAGAGATTCCAATGTAGAGATTAGAGAAGGGGGGCCATGGCGTACCAGTTGAGGTGTTGCCTATGACCTTGAGGTCACGGGTTCGAATCCTGAAAGTAACCTCTTGCAAAAATACATGGTAAGATTTGCTTACATTTCACCATTGTGGCAGGACCCTTCCACGGACCTTCGTTGCGCGGGGATGTCTTTGTGCACCAGGCTGCCCTAACCTCCTTACCTTTTCTGCTAATCTCAACATCTTCTATCGCGCCCTCCAACTTTCTGTCTCTCCCTCTCCCATTCTACTTCCCTTCTCAAGTCCTGTCTCTCACCTACTTATATTTTTGTGTCAACTAACCAGAAGAGAAACAATACGAAGGAGATGCATTACAAGCCAAAGTTCAAGAGATCCATTATATTCCCATAGGTCAAAATAAGCACGAAGAATTCTCTAAACACTCATCTCTTTGTGCAAAGAAAACAAAATACTTTCTTAAGTGAAATATACGAATGAACAATAAAATTATAGAAATTGCCAGCTTCCCGCATCCTCAATCCTTTGAGTTGCCTTTGCTCAGTCTTGATCGACATGCGTCACATATCAATACTACCCTAGGAAATTGACCTCGTCCTCAAGGTTAAGTCAAGTTTGATCATCATCACACTCAAGGGCATCAAAATCAGAGATGGTTATGTCTTCATCTTTGGTGCCATAGAGCATGCCGAGTTCTTTATTGATACATTTATGTGTAGGAGAAAATGAGTGTTTATAGCGAAAATTGAGGACATGATGACGTAGTGATGGAGATCCATCAAATCATGCACTTGGAGGGGTTCGCCGCAAGGCGGGACCCACGTTCATTTATTCGCGCGGGAGGGCTTGATCGGATCGCTGATTCGACTCCGCGGTTGCGTCCGGCACGTCGCCGCGGGTCAAAAACATATATTAGTTTTTTTTTGTTTTTTTCATGTATTTTGTGGCCGATCCCACCAGCCAATCATAACCGTTGATGGGGATGCCCTAGTTGCTCTTTTCTTATAAATATATATGTAGGGGCTGAAAAGAGGCTATTGCAGAATTCAGAGAACTTCATTTCCGGATTCCAGTGATCCCACCTCGGTGCCGACGTCGTGGAACCCTAGGTGACGACTCCTAGGTGCTCGTTCTTCCCCCAAGGTACCCCCTACCCTTGCCTTCGTTTTCCACCCTTCAAACCCCCATTCCCACCGCTGCAGCCCCCCCAAACCAGTGCCCAAACACAGCCGCTCGGCTGTTTTCCTGCAGGCCGACAACCGCCCACCGCCCCCCCCCCCCTACCGCCGCCCCTCCTCCTTGCTACAGGAACGCCACCCCTCCTACAACCCTCCAACCACCAGCCGCCCCCTCCTCTCTTGCCACACCTCCATCCAAGTCTCCTTTAACCCTAGCTGACAACCACCTCCATCCCTTTCCTTAGATCCACTACCAAACAACCCCTATTCTCAAGATCAACCTAGATGTGAGAATTTCAGCCCCCGAGCTGTCGTTTCCCTTCACTCTTATTACCATATTAGCCCGGATCCGCTCTTACACATCAGATATACCCTTCCCCGACCCGGATCTACTTATACGTGGCCGGATCCACCTTTTTCTTGTCCGATCTCACCGTTTACCGCCAAGGACAGCCACCGCCATCGTTGTCTCTTCGCCGGTTCCACCTCCGATCGCCGATCTACACTTCCGGATCCAAATTATTCAGTGCCTCGGTTCATCCCTCTACTTTGTGAGTTATTGTGGTATTGGATTATTTGAATTGACATTTTCATTTAGTGAATTATTATATTTTGCTGCAATTCTTGTTAGTAGAAATTGTCTTTAGTACGCTAATAATTTGCAGGAGGAGACATTCGCCGCACACTTTGCTTTGGCCCTCCGAGCGGAGGAAGCCATTATAAATTGCCAAAATTAATTAACTGTTTTCATTTTCAAATATTCGCGTGGAGTTAAAATTCTCATTGCTCAAATTTATTTGTCGAGATATCGACGATTACATTGCATTTAGGTTTAGATTAGCGTGTCACCCTTGCACTATCACCTAGCGTCATAGGTTTTGTGCACCTGTATCCTACCCCCACATCATTTTGATATCAGAGGGAAGGTTAGGCCATTTGCACGCTCCGTAGTGGTATGATCTTTAGAGAAAACTTGGTAGAGCCGCAAGTCACCGACGACCGAACGACGAGCTCGAATTCGGGCGCCGCTTTTCCTGAGTTTCAACGCCTTATCCTAGACCGTTTTGATGCTTTAGGTGCCCTGTTCAACGATGTGCGTCATGATCTTGCCGAGGTGAATCTTCGTTTAGACCACTTAGAGAATGCCAGGGACACTGCAACACAGCGTGACGGGTCACTTGAGGACGACCCTGATGCTCCTCCACGTCATGACCAACGCCCAAAAGATGGTCAGCCTCCAGCAGACCGCCACCGTCGTGATATTTCTCATCGAGCCCCAATGCCGCCGATAAGGCACTAAGGCGAAATCCTGACTTTGTGATGGAGCAGAGGCAAGCTCCGATGCGGGATAAGCTTCCCCATCAACGTGATGAGTACCGTATGCCACGTCAGCCTCAACCTGACCCCAGAGATCATGTGCCCCCGCATGGTCGCCGTGGTCATCACCACGATGAATATTATCCCCCAGGTCGGAGAGAGCGTGGTCCCCCACCCGATCGATACGACTACGCTCATGACGAGTGCCCTAAGGATTATCCCGAACCACGGAGGGGAGGCCACCACCACGACATTACTCGTCGTATTTGACTCGATGCCCCTTCGTTCGATGGTTGCCTAGATCTGAAAGCCTTCAGCGATTGGCTCTTGGACATGAACCACTATTTCGAGTGGTATGAGATGAGTGACGAACGTTGCGTTCGCTTCACAAAAATGAAGTTGGTCGGGCAGGCTACGTTATTTTGGATTAGCGTTGAGAGAGCCTTGGAGCGAGATGGTTATTACCCCATCACCAGGTGGGATGAGATAAAACAGAGGTTGAGCGAGAAGTACCTCCCCGCTTCCTACCAAGACCAGTTATTTGAGCAGTTACAGAACTTACGGCAGGGGTCACTTATTGTCGCTGAGTATATGGCTCGCTTCGACGAGCTAGTCGTTAGGAGTGACGTCTCGGAGGAGCCTATCGCTACAGCCTCCCGTTTCAAGGCGGGCCTTCGTTCTGAGATTCAGAGAGAGTTGATTCCACCCCAGACCACCACGGCTGCACTCTCACATATCCCCGCGGATGCGAAGGGCAAAGCCATAACCACTGATGTCCTGCGATCTGGGGGTATTGTGTGCTATCGATGTTCTGGCAGGGGACACATGGTGGCGCAGTGCCCCACGCGGAACCTGCTAGTTGAGGGTGAGGAGCAGGATTTGGAGGAAGATGAGGCGGGTACGGAATAAGTTAAGGCCACTGTCGAGGAAGGCTGAGAGAGTGACGCTAAGAGATCTTTAGAGGTGTGAGTGATTAGACGCCTCCAATACACCCCTCGTGTAGATGACGATTGACGACGCACCGCCATCTTTTACACATACTTTCCTAGTGCAGGTGAAGGCAGAGCCTCACCCCCACCCAAATCGTGTCGTTTGGTTAGATAAGACGACAATTCAGGTCACCCAGCGCTGCCTTGCCCCGATCACCATTGCCTCATTTTAGGACAAGGTCTGGTGTGATGTCATTCCCATGGACGTCGCTCATGTGCTTCTTGGCCGGCCCTGACTGTTTGATCGTGACGTCACGTGTTTCGGCCGCTCGAACACGTGTGTCTTTACGACAAGGGGCAGAAGATCACATTGACGCCCCCCAGCCCCGAGATAGATCCAAGGGTGTGGTTGAGCCATCTGTTAGTACGAGTGCCTCGAGGCCCTTGCATATTTTGAGGCGAGGCGAGTTTCTGCGTGATAGTGCTGATTCGAATATCATCTACGTTGTGGCAGCCACCCAGGCACTTGAGGATACCCCAGTTGACCACCCACTAGCAGTGCGTCCCCTTTTAGATGAGTTTGCAGATATTATGCCGGACGAGCTCCCCGATGAGGTCCCCCCTCCACGGGACATTCATTATGCTATTGACTTGGTCCCGGGGCTTCCCTCCCGAATTTGCCCCATTATCGTATGCATCCGGATGAGCGCGCTGAGCTCAAGAGGCAGGTCGACGAGCTTTTTCGGAAGCAGTTCGTTCGTGAGAGTATGAGTCCATGTGCGGTTCCCGCCCTTCTGACCCCTAAGAAAGATGGTAGTTAGCGTATGTGCATTGACAACCACGCCATTAACAAGATCACAGTCAAGTTTCGCTTCCCGATCCCACGACTCGACGATTTACTTGATACTATGTCCGGTGCCCATATCATTTTCAAGATCAATCTCCGTAGTGGGTACTATCAGATACGAGTTCGTGAGGGCGATGAGTGGAAGACCGCATTCAAAACCAAAGAAGGTCTTTATGAGTGGTTAGTTATGTCATTTGGGCTATCCAACGCCCCGAGCATGTTCATGATTGTTATGACACAGGTGTTGCGGCCCTACATGAGCAAGTTTCTGGTCGTGTATTTCGATGACATACTGATTTATAATCAGACTCAGGCTGCCCATCTCGATCACTTGAGGCTTCTCTTTGGCACCCTCCGCCAAGAGAAACTGTATGTCAATCTGAAGAAATACTCATTCCTCTCTGAATCCGTTCACTTCTTAGGATTTATTATATCCTCGACTGGAGTATCTGTTGACCCTGAGAAGGTCAAACCCATTCGCAACTGGCCCGTGCCGGTAAACATCCACGAGTCGCGCAGTTTTCACGGACTTGCCACCTTCTATAGAAGGTTTTTCCAGGGATGGTTTAGTACGATCATGACTCCCTTCACGAGTTGTCTTAAGAAGGGAGAGTTCTAGTGGATCCTCGCAACCACTAGAGCTTTCGAGGAGATTAAGGAGAGACTGACGACGACGCCTGTTCTGAGATTGCCGGACTTTAGCCGTGCTTTTGAGGTCGCGTGTGATGCTTTTGGTATAGGTATCAGTGGTGTTTTGAGTCAGGAGGGACACCCAGTTTCTTAATTTAGTGAGAAGCTGAACGAGGCCAAGCAGAAATACTCAAACTATGATCGATAGTTTTTTGTTATTGTCTAGTCTCAGCGCTACTGGAGACACTATCTCCTTCTCCGGGAGTTTGTGTTGTATTCCGACCACCAGACCTTACGTTATCTCGATTCGCAGCGCAAGTTGGGCATCGACATGACAAATGGGTCGAGTATCTGCATGACTTCCATTATGTTCTCAAGTACCGAGCTGGTGTTGAGAACAAACCGGCCGATGCGTTGAGTCGTCACGTTTCCCTGTTGCAGACGATGACCGCTAGCGTAGATGGGCTTGAGAGATTGATTATGGATTATCCTACATGTCCAGACTTTGATGAGATTTATACCGCCCTGTCCCGAGACCCTCTAGACCCTGTTGAGGGATATCAGATCTTTGAGGGATATCTATACTGGGGCTCCCGCCTGTGCATTCCCCAGACATCCTACCGTGACTATTTGATTTTGGAATTGCACGCAGGCGGAGCCACATGACGCTTTGATAAGTCCATCGCCATTGTTTAGGACTGTCTTTATTGGCCCAGCCTTAAGAAGGATGTGGCCCGCGTTGTCCTCCACTGCCGTATCTGCCAAACGGTGAAGGGTACCATACATAACACTGGTCTGTACACCCCTTTATCTGTTCTCCACCTCCATTGGGAGGACATTAGCATGAATTTTGTTCTCAGACTTACCCGCATTCTACGAAAACACGACTCCATCTTCGTGGTGGTTGATCATTTTTCGAAGATGACACACTTTATCGCTTGCCGTAAGACAGCTGATGCGACCCACGTTGCATCTATCTTCATGAAGGATGTTTTTCGTTTGCATGACCTACCCAAGTCGATCGTGTCAGACCGCGATGTGAGGTTTATGAGTTACTTCTGGAAGACCCTGTGGCATAAGTGATAAGACTGACACCCTTCTTAGGTTCTCCTAGGCATATCATTCCCAAACGGACGGACAGACTGAAATAGTGAATAGGAGCTTAGGAAATCTTTTGCAGTTTATAGTTGGCGAGCATGTGGGTAACTGAGACTTAGATCTTCCGATTGCAGAGTTCACCTACAATAGCTCAGTCAATAGGTCCACTGGGTTGAGTCCATTGCATGTAGTATCAGGATATGACCCTAGGAAGCCCATCAACCTCGTCCCGAGTCCTTTACAGTTGCGCCCTAGTGAGTCTGCTGAGTCATTTGCACAACATTTGCATGAATTACATGAGTCGGTTCGCCGACAAATAATAATGAGCATTGAAAATAAAACCTATGCAGATAAACGAAGGCGAGAATAATCATTTAATGAAGGCGAGAAAGTAATGGTGCGAGTCCGCCCAGCGAGTCTTCCTTCGGGGCCTGCCAAAAAGTTAAGCGCCAGACGAATGGTTTCGTACTCTGTTATTAGTCAAATTGGGACAAATGCCTACCGCTCAATATCCCGACTAGTATGGGAATTCACCCGGTGTTTAATGTCGTGGATCTGATGCCATACTACGAGCCTTACGAGTATGTGGACCCGAGCAGTGGAGATGCCGAACCGCCACCACCCCCGCTTTCATTGCCTTACCACTCTCTTACCCCACGTACGTTTGTTGGTCACCACAACCCACCCCGTACACCCACCCACCCACCTGGGGACTAGTTTTCTCTGGTTTCACGACCGACACCATCGATTGCACCGGGATCCACCTTTCGAGAGATGAGAGATGAGTGCATCACAGAGATCAGATCCCATCAGTTTGTTCCCACCACGGACGGACCGCGATGCCGCTACGTGGTACATTGACAGGGCCTCCCCGACGCAGAAGACACTTGGATATTACCGATAGAGCTTGACCGACTCCCCCCTGGACTTCGACCTCAGTATAATCATCTCCATTCATCGGAGATGAAGGCTTTTCAGTCGGGGGGGGGGGGGGAGTTGACGGGGATCCATCAAATCATGCACATGGAGGGGTTCGCCGCAAGGCCGGACCTACGCTCATCTTTTCGCGCATGAGGGCTTGATCGGATTGCCGATCTGACTCCGCGGTTGTGTCCGACACGTTGCCGCGAGTCAAAAACATATATTAATTTTTTTGTTTTTTTCATGTATTTTGTGGCCGATCCCACCGACCAATCATAACCGTTAATGGGGATGCCCTAGTTGCTCTTTTCTTATAAATAGATGTGTAAGGGCTGAAAAGATGCTATTGCAGAATTTGGAGAACTTCATTCCCGGATTCCAGCGATCCCTCCCCGGTGTCGACGCCGTGGAACCCTAGGTGACGACTCCTAGGTGCTCGTTCTCCCCCCCCCCCCCCCAAGGTACCCCCTACCCTTGCCTTCGTTTTCCACCCTTCAAACCCCCATTCCCACCGCTGCAGCCCCCCCAAACCAATGCCCAAACATAGCTGGTCGGCTGTTTTCCTGCAGGCCGACAACTGCCCCCCGCCTGTTCTCAATTCGCAGCGCAAGTTGGGCATCGACATGCCAAATGGGTCGAGTATCTGCATGACTTCCATTATGTTCTCAAGTACCGAGCTGGTGTTGAGAACAAACCGGCCGATGCGCTATGTTGTCAAGGCGCGCGCCTAGGCGCGCCTGAGGCTCCAGGCGCATGAGGCGCAACCTAGTGCGCCCTAGGAGGCCCAGGGCGGGCGATGTGCCTCAGGCGCGCTTCCAGCGCGCCTAGGAGCGCCTTACGCGCCTACCGGGCGCGCTTCAGGCGCGCCTTGCATGAACCGGTTTTAAATTAAAAACCGGTTCAGGGCGCTGCCTTATATCATTTCATCCGATACTTCTCTCGCATCCCGCAAGTATTAGGTTTTAGGTTTTCCCGATTTTCGCATCTGGCGCTAGCCGCTCGCCGAACCCGCTGCGTCTCCTGTGCTCGACGGCGTCCGCTCGTGCTCCGCCACTTCTTCCGCCCCCTTGCCGCCCTCCGGCGACGTGTCTCTCTGCCGACACCTTCGCTAGGTCGCGTCTTCTTCAATTCGTACTTTCTCCGTCTTATTAAAGCTCTTAAGACATTGACAAGTTGAAAATGCATTTGTTTTTTGCTGTTTTTGAAACCCCTAGCTAGCTATAGTTATTTTCTGATTTTCAGCAACAGCTAAGTAGTAAACCTAATTTTCATCTACGAATCTTTGCTATTTATAGCCTACAAATAACGCTTAATATTACAACAAGACGCTCTTCAAAAATGTTTGTTTTATGGAGAAGTGATGTCTTTGACTTGGAAGGATACACAAATGTTGACTACAGTGGTTTCCTTTACTATGTATTCTACTCGAGCGATTTTTGTACTTATACTTGTGAAATGATTTTTCTTAAAAACTTTATAGTCAAGTTGAGCTTCCCTATGGTTTGTGTCCTTCACGACTGCTGCGATAAGCTATTGACATTGGGAGCAATCCATATTTTCATGAGCGTACAAATATTGATGTAGTTTTTCATACGATCCGCGACAAGGTAGAAACTAGAAAGAAGGAAAGATCATCTCCCTCCACTCTAAGAAGAGTCCATATCAGCTTATGGATGTACACTAAGTCTTTGGGTGACTAATTATTGGCATATTTATAACAAGTACACACACAATACCAGTTTGGCTTGTCAATTTGTATTTGGCCTATTTATTCACACACACACACATATATGTATATATGTATATGCACACACACATATACCTTAGAGCTTATATGTGCCCTAAGGTTTTCCTATTTATTTTACATTTTAATTTGTTTGATTATACTAATAGTATTCTTTATTTTGCCATAAAGAACATAGTTCTTATTCGAGATTGCGAAGAGCATGAAAAGTTTTATCCTCGATTCAACCTCGAAGACACATCGAGCTTTCAAAAATTAGATGATCATTGGAAAGTTTTAAACCTAATTTTCATCTACGAATCTTGGCTTCTTTTCTAAATCTACAACTGCTGTTGTTTGTTGTTTTCAGTCATATCTGTATTGACAGTTTTCTGATTTCAGAAATTACAGTTCTTTTTTTCCTTACAAATTAGGGTTGGATATTTCATGAATTTTGCTCCAATTTGCTAAACATTTCTGATATTTTGATGATGATATGATGTTTGTTATTTCTTTTCTTACTGACCCAAATTTTTGCATGTTTCGTACGTGCGTCAGATTCTTTCCAGCTCTTAAAATGGATGCAAGTGGTTCTGGTTCTTCCAGCATCCAATTAAGGATTGATCCATGTTGGAAGTACGTGCGTCAGATTTCTTCCGCCAATAAAAACGACTTGACTTGCATTTTCTGTGAAAAAGTCACGAAGGGCGGAATTTATCGTGCTAAACAACATATTGTTGGAGGATTTAGAAATGCAAAAGCTTGTCTCAAAAGCCCCACACATGTGCGCAACGAAATTCAAGAATACATGGAGAAAAAAGCAAGTGCGAGCAACACAGACAATTAAGCATTGCCTGACTTTGCAGATATTGACACGTTTGGCAGTGATGAAGAAATAGAAGCCAATGTGGGCAAGATTCATAAAAAAGAAGGCTTCTCCAAGAGGTCTCGAATAAAAGGACCAATAGATGTGTTTTTTGCTCCGAAGGTTGGCAATGTAGGTGCAAAAAAAGGAGCTGAACAAAAGATGAAACAAACTTCTATTAATGAAGCTTGCAAGAAGAAGTTGAGAGAGCGAGCTTGTAAACATATAGCTCAATGGATGTACGATGCAGCTATCCCATTCAATACTGTAAAACATCCTAGTTTTGCAGTAATGGTGGAATCCATTGGACAATTTGGAGTAGGATTGAAGCCACCGAGTTACCATGAGATTCGTGTTCATTTGCTAAATGATGAAGTTAATGCAGTGAAAGACATGATGAAGACATACGAGGATGAGTGGAGGGTCTTTGGATGTTCTATTATGGCTGATGGATGGACAGATCAGAAACAAAGAACATTAATTAATTTTTTAGTCAATTCACCAAAAGGAACATTTTTCCTAGAATCTGTCGATGCATCTGACTACTCAAAGACGGGTGAAAAATTGTTTGAATTGCTAGATAGAGTGGTTGAAAGGGTTGGAGAGTTGAATGTGGTGCAAGTTGTTACGGATAGTGCCAACAATAATGTGCTAGCAGGTAAATTATCAATTTTTTTTGTTACTAATCCTAATCATCTTTAATTTTTATTTTTTGTGTACACGATTGTATGATACTTTCATACCCAAAAAACTAACACTCTAACAGGTAAATTATTGGAAGCGAAACATCCACATTTGTATTGGACGCCAAGTGCAGCGCATTGTATTGATCTAATGCTGGAGGATATTGGAAAAATGCCCAACATTAGCCGCACACTAAAGAGGGCAATGACTGTAAATGGGTATATTTATGTTCGGCCTGGAGTTGTGAATATGCTAAGGAGCTCTACAGGGCAAGTGGAGCTTGTTAGGCCTGCTGTGATGAGGTTTGCAACTTCTTTCTTAACAATTCAGCGCATTCACAAGCAAAGAAACAATCTAAGGAAGATGTTCACCTCACCTGAGTGGTATTCGAGCAAGTGGGCAAAGGAAAACGCAGGTAAACAAGTGCAGGACATTATACTAATGATTTCTTTTTGGAGAAGTATAGTGGATATTTTAAAGATATTTGGTCCTTTAGTCCGCGTATTAAGATTAGTGGACGGTGAAAAAAGACCTGCCATGAGTTATATTTATGAAGCGATGGATAGAGCTAAAGAAGCGATCATTAGTTCTTTTAATGAGAAAGATGACAAATATATGGATGTCCTAAAAATTGTGGATAAAAGATGAGAAAGTCAACTT
Organism: Platanthera guangdongensis; assembly: GCA_039583875.1. Lineage (NCBI taxonomy): Eukaryota > Viridiplantae > Streptophyta > Magnoliopsida > Asparagales > Orchidaceae > Platanthera > Platanthera guangdongensis. Next base: position 145,491,061 of record CM077159.1, read on the forward strand.
CATCGACCTCTTCATGCCGCGGGTCACTATTTAAATCCCGAATATTTCTACTCAAATCTCACTATTGCAGAAGATGGAGAAATTATGTAGGGCTTATACAAGACAATGCAAAGACTGATTCCAAGTCATGAAGAGCAAGATAAAATTATTGATCAATTACCTCTATATAGAAATGCCGAAGGACTGTTTGGAATGGAGTTTGCAATTCGGCATAGAAAAATTAAGTCCCCAGGTAAATTACATAATTTTCAAACAAATTTATTTTTATTTTTCAACTTTTAAATATTTACTATCTTAACAGCTGAGTGGTGACAATCTTATGGTGTTTCAACTCCAAACCTAAGAAGATTTGCCATAAAAGTGCTTAGCCTTACATGCAGTGCATCCGGTTGTGAGCGAAATTGGAGTTTTTTTGAACACGTAAGCTTTTAAAATTTATTATCATTTATCAATGATTTATATTTTATATATTAAAGATAATTTATTTATACGGTTACTGTTTATTGCAGATACATAGCAAAAAAAAGAAACAGACTAGCTCAACAACGCTTGAATGATTTAGTATTTGTGAAGTACAATCGAGCATTGAGACGTCGATATGATGCACGTGATCGCATAGATCCAATTTCGTTGACAGATATTGATGATAGCAATGAATGGTTGATGAGAAGAATGGAAGAAGATAATGATGCTGAGGCTGAGCGGGAGGACTTGGTCTTTGATGATGAGTTATTGACTTGGGGCACAGTTGCTAGTGCCACTGGAGTTGAAGAAGAAATTTATCGCACACGATTATCGAAAGGAAAAAATGTGGTTCCTACGGGTACAAAGACACTTGAGAAAAGGAGCATTTCGAAGATGAAAAGTCCTACTTCATTAGTCATTAGAGAGGCTACTATTCCATTAGTCATTAAAGAGACTAATACTCCATTAGTCCTCAGAAACGTTGATGATATCGATGAAGAGATTTTTGAAGACAACGAAGAAGAAGAAGATTATAATGATAGTGGAGAAGACGATGAAGACATAGTCTTTTCAGATGATGAGTAGCCAAGTGAGTAATAAATTATTTAAATTTCAGAGTACTTTAATTATTTTATTTAAATTATACGTTAATAGATCTTTTCTGATTTCACAAATAATAATATTTTTCAGGACTGATTTTCAAATGGCGCCTCTCGATCTTCTGACCGGAACACTTGATGTCGTTATTTGATTGTCACTTTGATCTTCTGGCTGGACTATTTGATGTTGCATATTTAATTCACGTTTTATTTGTGTTATTGAACTTTAATGTGCTTATTACATTGCCTTTCTTTTTGTGAATCTAGTTGTTGGCCTAAATTGGTGTGTCAGTTAGTTCAGTTTTCTGTTCTCGTAGTGCAAAAGTTGCTTGAATTGAAGAACCAACTTCAGTTCACATGCAAAGAATGACCAAACAACATCCTTATATGACGACTATTCTGATATTTGTATTTTTTATGGACCGTCTTTATGGATTAGAACCTGCTTTTGTTTAATGAACTACATTTTTGTAGTATTTGGTTTCAATTTCAAGAATTATAAAATTTGAGTGAATTGGACGCCCAATTGGCTCAAATTCAGCGAATTGGGCGCCCAATTGGCTCAATTTCAGCGAATTGGGCGCCCAATTGGCTCAATTTCAGCGAATTGGGCGCCCAATTGGCTCAATTTCAGCGAATTGGGCGCCCAATTCGCTCAATTTCAGCGAATTGGGCGCCCCATTCGCTCAATTTCTCCCCCCCCATTATTGCGCCTCACGTGCCTCAGGCGCGCGCCTGCGCCTTGCGCCTAGGCTCCAGGGCCCCTTTGCGCCTCGGTGCGCCTTGCGCCTTTAACAACATAGCCGATGCGTTGAGTCGTCACGTTTCCCTGTTGCAGACGATGACCGCTAGCGTAGATGGGCTTGAGAGATTGATTCTGGATTATCCTACATGCCCAGACTTTGATGAGATTTATACCGCCCTGTCCCGAGACCCTCTAGACCCTGTTGAGGGATATCAGATCTTTGAGGGATATCTATACTGGGGCTCCCGCCTGTGCATTCCCCAGACATCCTACCGTGACTATTTGATTTTGGAATTGCACGCAGGCGGAGCCACAGGACGCTTTGGGCGAGATAAGTCCATCGTCATTGTTTAGGACTGTCTTTATTGGCCCAGCCTTAAGAAGGATGTGGCCCGCGTTGTCCTTCACTGCCGTATCTGCCAAACGGTGAAGGGTACCATACATAACACTGGTCTGTGCACCCCTTTATCTGTTCTCCACCTCCCTTGGGAGGACATTAGCATGGATTTTGTTCTCAGACTTACCCGCACTCTACGAAAACACGACTCCATCTTCGTGGTGGTTGATCGTTTTTCGAAGATGACACACTTTATCGCTTGCCATAAGACGGCTGATGCGACCCACGTTGCATCTATCTTCATGAGGGATGTTTTTCGTTTGCATGACCTACCCAAGTCGATCGTGTCAGACCGCGATGTGAGGTTTATGAGTTACTTCTGGAAGACCCTGTGACATAAGTGATAAGACTGACACCCTTCTTAGGTTCTCCTAGGCATATCATTCCCAAACGGACGGACAGACTGAAGTAGTGAATAGGAGCTTAGGAAATCTTTTGCAGTTTATAGTTGGCGAGCATGTGGGTAACTGAGACTTAGATCTTCCGATTGCAGAGTTCACCTACAATAGCTCAGTCAATAGGTCCACGGGGTTGAGTCCATTGCATGTAGTATCAGGATACGACCCTAGGAAGCCCATCAACCTCGTCCCCTGTCCTTTACAGTTGCGCCCTAGTGAGTCTGCTGAGTCATTTGCACAACATTTGCATGAATTACATGAGTCGGTTCGCCGACAAATAATAATGAGCATTGAAAATAAAACCTATGCAGATAAACGAAGGCGAGAACAATCATTTAATGAAAGCGAGAAAGTAATGGTGCGAGTCCGCCCAGAGAGGCTCCCTTCGGGGCCTGCCAAAAAGTTAAGTGCCAGACGAATGGTTTCGTACTCTGTTATTAGTCGAATTGGGACAAATGTCTACCGCTCAATATCCCGACTAGTATGAGAATTCACCCGGTGTTTAATGTCGTGGATCTGACGCCATACTACGAGCCTTACGAGTATGTGGACCCGAGCAGTGGAGATGCCGAACCGCCACCACCCCCGCTTTCGTTGCCTTACCACTCTCTTACCCCACGTACGTTTGTTGGTCACCACAACCCACCACGTACTACTACCCACCCACATGGGGACTAGTTTTCTCTGGTTTCACCACTGACACCATCGATTGCACCGGGATCCACCTTTCGAGAGATGAGAGATGAGTGCATCACAGAGATCAGATCCCATCAGTTTGTTCCCACCACGGACGGACCGCGATGCCGCTACTTGGTACATTGGCAGGGCCTCCCCGACGCAGAAGACACTTGGATATTACCGATAGAGCTTGACCGACTCCCCCCTGGACTTCGACCTCAGTATAATCATCTTCATTCATCGGAGATGAAGGCTTTTCAGTCGGGGGGGGGGGGGAGTTGATGGGGATCCATCAAATCATGCACATGGAGGGGTTCGCCGCAAGGCGGGACCTACGTTCATCATTTCGCGCATGAGGGCTTGATCGGATCGCCGATCTGACTCCGCGGTTGTGTCCGACACGTTGCCGCGAGTCAAAAACATATATTAGTTTTTTTTGTTTTTTTCATGTATTTTGTGGCCGATCCCACCGGCCAATCATAACCGTTAATGGGGATGCCCTAGTTGCTCTTTTCTTATAAATAGATGTGTAAGTGCTGAAAAGATGCTATTGCAGAATTTGAAGAACTTCATTCCCGGATTCCAGCGATCCCTCCCCGGTGCCGACGCCGTGGAACCCTAGGTGACGACTCCTAGGTGCTCGTTCACCCCCCCAAGGTACCCCCTACCCTTGCCTTCGTTTTCCACCCTTCAAACCCCCATTCCCACCGCTGCAGCCCCCCCAAACCAATGCCCAAACATAGCTGGTCGGTTGTTTTCCTGCAGGTTGAGAACTGCCCGCCGCCCCCCCGTACCGCCGCCCCTCCTCCTTGCTACAGGAACGCCACCAGCCCTACAACCCTCCAACCACCAGCCGCCCCTCCTCTCTTGCCGCACTTCCATCCAAGTCTCCTTTAACCCTAGCCGACAACTACCTCCATCCCCTTCCGTGGATCCACTACCAAACAACCCCTATTCTCAAGATCAACCTAGATCTGAGAATTTCAGCCCCCGACCCGTCATTTCCCTTTACTCTTATTACCATATTAGCCCGGATCCGCTCTTACACATCGGATCTACCCTTCCCCAGTCCGGATCTACCCTTTCCCAATCCAGATCTACTTATACGTGGACGGATCCACCGTAAGGACAGCCACCGCCATCGTTGTCTCACCGCCGGTTCCACCTCCGATCGCGGATCTACACTTTCAGATCCAAATTCTTTAGTGGCTCGGTTCATCCCCCTACTTTGTGAGTTATTGTGGCATTGGATTATTTGAATTGACATTTTCATTTAGCGAATTACTATATTTTGCTGCGATTCTTGCTAGTAGAAATTGTTTTTAGTACGCTAATAGTTTGCAGGAAGAGACATTCGCCGCACGCTTTGCTTTGGCCCTCCGAGCGGAGGAAGCCATTATAAATTGTCAAAATTAATTAACAGTTTTCAATTACAAATATTTGTGTGGAGTTAGAATTCTCATTGCTCAAATTTATTTGTCGAGATATCGACGATTACATTGCATTTATGTTCAGATTAGCGTGTCACCCTTGCACTACCACCTAGCGTCGTAGGTTTTGTGCACCCGTAGCCTACCCCTACATCACGTAGGTTGAATTTTTTTTTATGGGATAAGCATTGCGGTTGTGGGTTACATTTTGTTGGGGGTATGGGTGGGGAAGGGAAGATTTCCAACATGCAACGAAGGTGACAATAATTTTTTTGGTTGTGTATTTTGTAGGCTTCGGTGGTGGAATCTTCGTTGGGGGTTAATATCGGGATACTGCAGTGTTCGAGAGGGCATTTAATTCCTCTTCCACGTGGCGTGCTTTCTCCGTGACCCTGGTCAAAGTAGAGGGTTGTGTCTGCGGAGGCGAGTGACAATATACAACCCATGAAGGAAATAGCCCAAGTAATGTGCAATAGTGAGATTGGGCTCATGAATGTTGATCTCAATGAAATTTTCAATCTAAGCATTCATTGACTCAGATTAGTAGATGACACAGAGGCGTTCAGATTTCTTGCCAGACTGATGAGTGTCGTAGTGATGGAAATAGCCCAAGTAACGAGCAATAGTAAGATTGGACAAATGAATGTTGATCTCAATGAAGTTTTCAATTTAAGCATTCATTGACTCCGATTTGTAGATGACGCAGAGGTGTTCAGATTTATTACCAGATTGATGAGTGTCGTAGTGAAGGAAATAGCCATGAAGGAAATAGCCCAAGTAATGTGCAATAGTAAGATTTTGCACATGAATGTTGATCTTAATGAAGTTTTTAATGTAAGCATTCATTGACTCATATTAACAGATGACGCAGAGGTATTCAGATTTCTTACCAGACTAACGAGTGTCGTCGTGATAAAACAATTCTTCCTTCATGTGTGTCTAATTTAAGTATGAATTTGTTTGGCATGTCCACAAATCTAGTGGTGAGCATTTCCTTTAATGTAGATGATGGACAATTGCATGTTCTAATTGTTCAGACTTTACAATTCAAAAAATTACAGTGTGAGCAATCCACCCCGAAGGGTCGGTGTTGTTGAACATAAGAATTTTGAGTTGACGAAGATGACATGGAATGAGGCTTAAGGTGGATTGGAGTATGGTGTCTAGCTCAGTTGCATTGCCCGAATGGACATGTCTACAGTGAGCTGATTTGGGGTTGAGAAAGTCGTCGATAGTGTTGTTGGGCGAACAACTTGGATGACATGAATCTCCTGCACAGCAATTTTCAGGTAAGGTAGTCTCAACGTGATCCACGCATTAAGAGAGGGTGGCGATCATGTGAACTATTTCTTCATCGCGGGCAACCATTGCTCCGGTGAAGGGCATGAAATAGATGAGTTTGTGGTGGGGAGTGTCCGAAGTAGTTGGATTCTAGAGTAGAAGGTGGTTGTCAGTCGAAGGTGTGAAGGACAATCGTTGGGGTTGTGGAATAAGTGGCAGGTGATTAGGAAGGTTCCTGAGCAGCAGGGATGAGTGTGAGAGAAATTGGGATCATGTGGGTTGGCGTCGCGCAGAGTTGATCAACAAACTAAGTCGTGTGATCGCCTGAAGATGTGACTGGAATGAGGAAAAGAGAAGCTCTTGTGATTAATTAGGAGATGATGATAACATCGGGCTCCTCATATACATTTGTTTAGTCGAGAACGAGAGTTAGGCAACGAGTGCGTTCGATGGGCTATTTACACTTGAGTGCATGTTGGGACTATCATGCTTAGGTTGTTTGAGGGTGTCAGATGGGTGAAGAGTCCACGCCAGTTGACCAATATATAAAGAGGAATAATACAGAGGATATGTGATATAGACTTGAGAACAACCCTCTCACTCATGCTCAAGAAGTCAAGAGCTCGATTATATTCCCTTAGGACCCATTCGTTTGAGCGGAATTAGGAGATAGGAATTGAAATTGACCCCCCAGTTCTAATTCTGTTGTTCAACTTCCTAAATTAAAGGTAAACATTGAATTTCGTTTCAATTCCATAAGAAGTGTTAGTAGGGTAATTCCCCCCCCCCTCGCGAGCCCTCACCATTGAAACTTGTGCTTGCTTCCTCCATTTCGACGATAGGTTTCCTGCTCACATGCGTTGTCGACAGTCAATCGTCAAATGTTGCTCCGCCGCTTGCTGCCGAGGATATTAAGCTCTCTTGTGTCTTCCGCCATTTCTCCCGGGGAGGATAATTTCAGTAGGCATCCTTCGGCTCAACTTGAATATCTGGAGAGAGTCCCAGGCATTGTTTTCGAGCAAGAGAATGGGGAAGAGGGTGGGAACCTAGAGATCACTGCGGCGCGGTCCAAGTAGATCCAGAAGCCCATGGACCACTTCAGGAAGTCATTTTTCTGTTGATTCTTTCCGATGTTCAAAGTTTTTACGACTTTGCATATATTACGTTCCAATTTCCTTTACCACTTTGCCGGAAGTCCATTCTTCTTCTCCATGTTCGCGCAGCTTTTTAACTCTCAAATTGCCAAGTTTCTGCAGTGTTATACTACTGAAAACCTAGAGACCATTGCAGTGCACATCTTCTTTAACTCCCAAATCATTAAGTAGTTATAATTTTTAGTAATTAGAGCTATCCAAATTTACTAAAACTTTGAACACCGGAAGCTCGGGGGAAGAAACCATTAGGTAGATTCATTCCATTGAATTAGTTTTTTCATAGCAAATTATTTAGATGATATACAAAATTTATAGTTGTATGTGGGAATGTGTTGGTGTATATGCCGATTCCAATTCCTGTACAAGTGATTTCTAATCTACATCCGAACAATAGAATTTTCAATTCCAATTCGTGCGATTGAATTCTTGACTACAACCAAACAACATAATTGGAATTGAGTTAATTCCAATTCCTATCTATTAATTCCTTCCAAGTGGACGGAGCCTTATGTCAAAATAAGCATTAAAAGTTTTCACAATACCCACCTCTTTATATAGAGGTTTACATGTGAGGAAAATTAAAGGACTATTATTTGATCGCATTGACGTGCATGCTGTTACAGAGCTACCGTCGGCCACAGAGCCGGACCCACATTGGGGACACATACTGCCGCCGCGGTGCGGAGACGAGCGCGTCGAAGGACATGCTGATATGAAGATCCCGTATTTTTTATTTCGTTCCTTTTAATTCGTATTTCTATTTCAATGGTATTTTCGCTTCTTTAATTTGATCTCACATATGTAAGCCCAATTGAGGGGCATGCTACTTTGGTGACTTATTTTATATTCCCCTGGGGGGAGAGCTTGGAAGGTAAGAAAGAAGTATTTCCTCATCTCTCTCTCTCTCTAACTTCTCATCTCCCTTCTGTATCTCTCTCATCCCCTTTCTACCCTAGCCGACCACCACACCAGGAAGCCCTCTCTCTCCACCGCCCAAACTGGAGGAAACCCCGAAGGATCGCCGGAGCACACGGTCTCAGTCAGTGACTCATAACATATTGGTATCAGAGCCACCTCCGGTCGCAAACCCAAGCACATAATCATCTGCCCGCCTGCCCCGAGCAGTACGCCCCGCCTCGCCGCCATCGTCAGTCTCGGCCTCCTGCCGACCCCCTCCACACCGTTGATGGCCAATCACGAACAGTTCCAGCAACTCCTCGACCGGCTCGATCGCATGGACGCCCTCTTTGGGGATTTTAACAACCGCATCATTCAACTCTCCGTCGGAGTTGCACCGCTCGATAGACCGACGAGCTAGCACTCAACACCGGAGCACCTGTACCACGATGGCCTCCCCGGCCACCGTTCCAATGGTTCGGCGTTTCCCCGGTACACCCGACTAGACTTCCCGGTGTTTGACAGGTAGGACGATTCTCTCACCTGGCTCATTAAGTGTGAAATCTTCTTCTCCAACCAACGTACCACTGGTGAGGATTAACTGAGCCTCGCCTCTTTCCACCTCAACGGAGCCGCTCAGCTATGGTTCTCGCAACTCCAGTGCGAGCGTCCCTACCTTCAGTGGGACGAGTTCAAAGCTGCTTGCACAATGCGTTTCAGGACATCGTATCGGGCCAACCCCCTCGGCGACCTCATTGCGCTCCGCCAAACGGGGACATTGAAGGACTACCTCGACCGTTTTCAGCATCTACTTGCTCCCGTACCCACTGTTCGGATAGATCAACAGGTTTCGATCTTTACAGCATGGCTCCATGAACGTCTCCGCCTCGATGTCGAGTTCCAAGACCCTCCTGACTTCACTACCGCCATGAGTATCGCTCGGACATGCGAACGTCGTATCCTCCTCGACCGGCCTTTTCTTCACCGTCGGGATCATGGAACGCCCTTCCGGGTCCCCTCTTCTTACTCAGCAGCAACGTGACCACCATCTTAACCCGCAGACAAGCCGAAACCGCCTTTCCGTTGCCGCCTGTCCAACGCAGAAATGGCAGACCGCCGAGCAAAAGGACTCTGCTTCAACTGCGAGAAACAGTTCGGCCCCAACCACCGTTGCAAGTGCCTCTTTTCTATTGAGATGGACGGTCCCTCTGACGTTGAGGATGAGAACCCGGATATGGAGGCACCAAAAATCTCCGTCCATGCTATTTTCGGCCCCCCCGGGAGGTCACATGCTCCAACTTCCCGTCATCCTTGCCGGCACAGCACTTGTTGCCCTTATGGACTCGGCACACATAACTTAATCCGCCACGCCACGACCGCACACCTCCAAGTGCCTCTCACAACACGCCGCAAACTTCAAGTGTTGGTGGCCAATGGGCACAACATGGCGTGCCCGGGACTGTGTTGCCGGGTTCCCCTCACCATCCACAAGCAACCTTTTGAGGTAGACCTCTTGGTCGTGGATCTCGAAGGCTTCGATCTCGTTTTGGGGGTGCGTAGGATCCGAACTTTGGGACTCATTACCCGGGAATTCAACAATCTAACGATGCAGTGGCATGACGGGCCCCGTTGCGTGGAATGGCCGTGCATTTCTCCACCCACCAGCCCACAATCATTCCTCCTTCAGGGACCATCCGCCCCGGCCGATCCCTCATCCGAAGACCTCCAACTCCTTCTACAGCAATTCAGGGACACCTTCACCGCCCTGACCACCTTGCCGCCACACCGCTCCTAAGATCACACATATGTCTCATACCGGGTGCAACCCTTGTCGTGGTGCGACCCTACCGCTACCCATTCCTTCAAAAATATTAAATCGAAAGGCAGTGTACTGCCATACTCAAGCAAGGTCTCATCCAAGGGAGCGTCTCTCCATTCTCTTCACCGGCCCTCCTGGTCCATAAAAAGGATAAAACTTGGCGCTTCTGCGTCGACTAGTAGGAACTAAACGCCAAAACGGTTAAAGATAAGTTTCCTATTCCCGTGGTTGAGGAACTCCTTGATGAGCTGCATGGGGCACGTTTCTTCTCGAAACTCGACTTATATTCCGGCTACCACCAAGTTCGCATAGCGGCCGCGGACGTGGAAAAGACGGCTTTCCGGACGCATCATGGGCATTTTGAATTCCTCGTCAGGCTTTTCGGATTAACGAACTCTCCATCCACCTTCCCATCACTTATGAATGAGGTATTTCAATCCTTTCTCCGCAATTCGTGCTTGTGTTTTTTGACGATATCTTGATTTATAGCAAGTCATGGCCCGAGCATCTCCGCCACATCAGCGTGTTGCTTACCTTACTCCGCCACCATCACCTCTCCCTCAAGGAGGCCAAGTGTTCTTTCAGTCAAACCAGCGTCACGTACGTGGTGCATGCCCAGGGCGTGTCCGCCGATCCACAAATGCAACATCACCGATCTAGACCAACATGTCCGGGTAGGCTTCACACACAATGCCTATGCCCGTACTTCGATTCCGGACTCTATATGCAACACAAGGGGGACTATTCACATCAACCCCAAGGAACACCACGCACTCACCGCACACTCGCGGGAGCGGGATTCCCTATGCAGAAAGGAAGAGCTTCACATGCTCAAGTAGAGATGCTTCAGAGCCCAGGGCGTGTCCAGGGCGTGTCCGCCGATCCAGAGATGCTTCAGAGCGTCGCCTCTTGGCCGACGCCGCAATCACAACGCGATCTCCGAGCTTTTTTGGTGCTCACGGGCTACTACCGTAGGTTTATTTGCTGATACAACACTATAGCCGAGCCCCTTCTGGCCCTTTTGCGACGCAAGACATTCCTATGGGACGAAGGCACTCAGCAGGCCTTCTTGGCACTCCAAACAACCCCGGTCTCCACGCCGGTGCTGCAGCTTCCGGACTTCCGGGATCACTTTCTCATTGAATATGATGCTTAAGCACAAGGATGTGGGGCGGTTTTACAACAACACGGCCATCCGAATGCATATTTTAGCTGCGGAACTGCCCTCAATCATCGAAAACTACCCGCCTATGAGCAGGAATTAATCTGGCTCTCCAAGGCCGTTCAACACTGACGGCCGTATTTCTGAGGTCGTTCTTTCGTCGTGCGAACAGACCACTATAACTTGAAATACCTCCTGACTATCGTGCCACAACAACGATGGGTGAGCAAGCTCTTGGGAATCGACTTCATCGTCGAATACAAGGTCAAAGCCTTGAATCGCGCCGCAGACGCTCTGTCCCGCCGCCATGCCGACAACCCAACCGTTATTTGCGTTATCTCCACCCTACCGCACCTCTCTTGGATGCAATCCTGGTGGACATCAACACCTCCCCCTCACTCGCCGAACTGCTACAGTGGGTTCAGGATGGCCTTCTACCGGTCGCGTGGACGACCTACCAAGGGCTTATACACTATCGGGGACGCGTCTATCTTCCGCCGGACTCGCCTCACATTCCTACTATTTTGAAGGATATGCATCATTGAGCTCACGAGGGGATCCACAAGACACTCCATCGCGTCCGTGCGTAATTTTATTGGAAGGGGCTGCGTCGTGCCGTTCAAGATTTCATCTCCCGGTGCACTATATGCCAACAACAGAAGGCGGCCAACCTCCTTCCCGTCGGGCTCCTACAACCCTTACTAGTACAAACACAAATATGGGCCGACGTGTCCATGGATTTCGTGGAAGGGCTTTCGCGCAGCAAAGGGATTCCGTCATAATGGTGGTTGCGGACCAATTCTCTAAAGGAGTGCACTTTATTCCATTAGCTCGACCTCTCGTCTCCGAACACGTGGCACACCTTTTCTTTACCGACATCTTCCGAATGTATGACTTGCCGGAGAGTATCGTCTCCGATCACGACAAGGTTTTCACTAGTCGTTTTTGGAAGGAGCTCTTCACCTTGAGCGGGACACCATTGGCCTTTTCCTCGGCCTATCACCCCCAATCGAATGGTCAAACGGAAGTCGTTAACCGGACAGTGAAGACGTACCTTCGCTGCTTAACAGGGGATCACCCCAGAGATTGGGTCAAATGGCTCCCATGGATTGAGTACTGCCATAACACCTCCTATCATTTGACCCTTCATACCACGCCTTTCAAGTTGATTTACGGGCGGGAACCACCCAAGCTCTTCCCTACGAGCACAGTTTTGCCTCTTTTACTCCGGTGAACCGGGAGCTCGTGAACCGTGACCAGCTCATCGCCACGGCCTACGACCATCTATGCCGCGCCCAACACCGGATGGAGACGGCTTACAACCGGGGCCACTGCGATGTTTCTTTTGCCGTTGCTGAATGGGTGTGGCTCAAACGCCGCCCTTACCGACAACACATGTTGCACACAGCGGCGACCTCCAACAAACTGAGCCCGCGTTTCTACTGCCCGTTCCAGATCCTTCGACGAATTGGCGAGGTCTCCTATTAGCTCGGCCTGCCTCTGGATGTGCGCATCCACGACGTATTCCATGTTTTTCAGCTCAAACGTTACTGTGGAGAACCCCCCGAGGCACCCATCGTGACCCTGCCCCCTCAGCTTGAGGACATGCTGTCTTTCGATGAGGAAGGAGATGTTACAGAGCAATGAAACTTGATTAATTAATGCGAAGTTATCTTTGTCTTCAGGTTGTATCCGACAGTCTAGATTAGTTCAATACTTCCCCTTAGTTTGGACGGGCCATAATTTTCATCCTATTTGTCATTTCAAAAATTTGTCTCGAGGGATGGTTTCGTTTTGTCATGGCGTCTGTGAGTTGATCTTCAGTTCTGCAAAATCTGAGCTCAATATTCCCTTTTTATACTTGTTCATGGATGAAATTATATTATATTCGTTGCCGGATGTGTTTTCTCCGGCTGTGAAATACGGGGTTCCTTGCCAAGGCTATGACAAAGGTGTTGTTGCACCTTATGGTCATTGGTGCATTGTCTTCTCCTTCTTTACAAAACTCAAGGCTTGATTTTGCCACAGTGGTTCTCATACAGCATTGCTTAGTGCCATGTAGTCGGTTTCACATGCAACATTGTTTAGTGCCATGTACTTGACTTCAGTTTAGGATAGGGCTATGGCTTATTGTTTCCTTAAGGACCACAATTTGGGTTTGTGACCCAGCAAAAAGAGGTATCCTCAGGTGCCCTTCCGATCATTGATACCGCCTTCCCAATTAGAGTCGATGTAGCCATTAAGTTGTGCCTGTGAATTCTTTTCATAAATGAGGCCAAAACTTGAGTCCCTTGAATGTAATAATGTAAGATCCTTCTTACCTCAAGATAGTGATGTTTGCTATGGTCGGAAACATATCTCAACACAATGTTCACGGTGTTTTCAATGTCAGTCCATGTGTTAGTGAGATAAATCAGAAATCCTATCAGATATCAGATATCGATAGTTTCTTTGTTTTCCTTTTCTTCACCTTCCTTCATTTTTCCAATTTTTTTGTCGGTACTCATTGGAGTGGTGGATGAATCACATTTTTGAAGCTTGAATTTTTTTACGCGGTTCCTGACATATTTTTCTTAAAATAGAAAGATATAATTTTAATCTTGGAGTGGTGGATGAATCACAATTTTGAAGCTAGAATTTTTTTAGACGGTTCCTGACATATTTTTCTTAAAATAGAATGATATAATTTTAATCTTGAGTGACTTTGATGAATTGCATTTCTCAAGCTTCACTTTTTTAGACGGTTCTGACATATTTTTCTTGAGATATAAAGATATAGTTTGATCTCGAGTGACTTGGATGTCAAGAAACAAATTTCATGTGACCTAAGCCGGTCATTTCGTATTTCTTCTTCAATCTCTGCTTTAAGTCTTAAATCATCATAGGTGAAGATCCTGTGATGACAAGATCATTCACATTTCTTTATTTTCCTTTTAATGTACAATGAGGACTCTACAGGACACTGACTGAATTCTTCAGCAATGAGGTATTGACCAATGTTAGAGTTCCATGTGCAGGGAGCATGCTTCAAACTGTATAAGGCTTTCTTCAGGAGATGCACTTTGTCTTCTTCCCCTATCACTTCAAAACCCCTTTTTTGTTGGACACAAAGCTCTTCTGAGATTGTTCCGTTTAGGAACACAAATTTCACATCCATTTGATGGATGTGGTACTTGTTTTGAGCAGCAAGAGCATCCTGATTGTCTCCATGCAAGCGGCTGGAGCAAAAGTCTCTTCATAATCTCTTCCTGACATTTGAGAGTATCCCTTGGCGACAATTCGAGATTTGTGTTTTCTAAAAATTACAATCTTCATTTCCATTTCAGGCCAATAATTTTTTGATGAGGTCTCTCAATCAGCGTCCAGGTTTGATTTTTGTTCCCTGTAGATCTTTTCTTTTATTGTCTGAATCTATACTTCTTCAGCTGCTACTTCTTCATAAGCTGTTGAAGAGCTTGAGAGCAGGGAAAGGTTTCAGGATTTGTATATCTCTTTGATACTTCACATTTTCTGAGGCAATGAAGATTTAGGACCACCATCTTCATATGGAGTGACACGGTCATCCTGAAGCCCAATGTCATGTTGGAAGAAGCAAGGTGAAAGCCCAGGCTCAACCACTGAGATGTGCTGAGATGGAACTTGATCAAATTTTGATTCCCAAGTCCATCCCCGAGCTTCCTTAAAGATAACATCTCGTGATATAATTAGTTTCCTCAGGTTAGGTTTATAAAATTTATATGCTTTTGAGTTATCACAATACCCAATGAAGACATACTTTTCTCACTTATTTTCTAGCTTTTCCGCCTTCTCTCTCAATGGATAAGCTATACACTCATAAGTTCTTAAGTGCCTGATGCCGGGTTTTCTGTTAAATAAGGCTTCATAGGGTATGCAGTTTTCCAATGATTTAGTAGGGGTTCTGTTTAAAATATGAACTGCAGTATTACAAGCTTCAACCTAAAGGAATTTGGGTGCTTTTGTGGCGAGCATCATGGCTCTAATCATTTATAACCCCATTTTGCTAGGGTGACCTGGGGGCACTCAGATCTCTTCGAATCCCATGTTTATTGCAGTATGAGAGAAAGGCCGAGATAAGAGTTCGCCTCCTCTATCAGTTCTAAAATCTTTAATCAAACTTCCAGTTTGTTTTTCTATCATCATTTAATTTTTTAAAGATTTCAACAACTTTTGATTTATGGGATAAGGAGTAGATCTGCATAAATCTTGAAAAGTCATCTTCAAGTAGAAGATAATTTCTCATTCCTCCAATTGATTTAATTGATGATGACCCCCAAACGTCACCATATATCAATTATAGTGGTTGAGTGCGTCTAATGGGGTATCTTGGAAAGGTGAACTTGTGAGCTTTGGTTGTTGCACATTCTTCACAGAAGTTCTTCTAAAGTCTAAGATTCGTAGACCCAATACCAGGTTTTGATGGATCATCTTTTGTATAGCATCCAGTCTATGATGTCATTTATGGTGTCACTGATGCAACCCTGAATGCAGGGCAGTCATGGTGACGAGCATAACTCAGATTAATTGAGAAAATTTTGTTCAGTGATATGCTTGCTCAGCGTTGACGCCTTGATGGCACAATCCTCTACAATGCCGAGCATTGCGTCGACGACCTTCCAGGCTCAGTCGAGCTGGCTCTCCACCAACGTGGATGGCACAATCGTCTGTCGTGCCCTATTTCCAATCGTTTGCTTCGTTCACCGTCAGAATTTTCAGCCGCTCATTCCTGCCTTGTTCTTCTTCCTGTGAGAGTCTCGACGACGCGGTGTCGTCTCTCCCAAACGCGCCAGAACAGCGTTCCCCCAACACAGTAAAATTGACGCCGTTCTTCTTCGAGCCCTGCGTGTTCATCTGTCGAGCCGGTCGGCCGACCCACGCAGAGCAGAGTAGCTCACTCCTTATCGAGTGCATCACCATTTCTCTCCTCGAGCCCACCAAACCACAGTGGGTCCACCCGGTTCACGGAAACATTGACGTCAACAGAGGGTTTTCCAGCAGTTCATTGATTAATTTTATTAAATCTTAATCAGATTAGTTGATTAGTCAATTATTGCAGCTTGATGGAGAGCCCCGACGAGCCACTCATTGTATGTTCAATGTTCTAGAAGTTTTTAGAGATGCCGACGTCATATGACGCCGCGCTTTTACGACTCACCGCTAGCATTGACCACTGCTTCGGGTGTCCGATTCCACTGGAGCCTCCACTGATCCCACCACAGCTTTCCTCAATGCCACCCGCACTTGAAGTAACTCCTCCCACCTCCGCAGTTATGGTCGCTCCACCATCGCCTCTGGTTGTTTTCCTCCCCCCAGTTCACATAACTAGCCTCTTCGCCGTTGAGCCCCATGGTGGTATTGCACTGCTGCCTCATTTTGCTCCACCACCAGTCCTAGCGGTCACCATCCTGTCGCCTCTGCTCCAGCCACCTGCTCCGTCGGCCCCTATAGATCCATTATTTTTGCCGACCGTTCCCCAGTCAGTGCCACTGGTTCTCATCGCCGCAGCACACCTACGGCCCTATCGTTTGCCCCCTCGACCGTCCATTGGGCACACTCGTCCCAGCTCTGCTTGACGGTCTCCACTCCGCAAGTGTCTTTGCTATGCCAGCTCCTTGTAGTCCTTTATGACACCTATGGCGGTTGCCTCATTTTGCTCCTCCATCGGTCCTCGCGGTCACCATCCCGCCGCCTCTGCTTCGGCCACCTGCTCCGTCGGCCCCTCTAGATCTATTCCTTTTGCAGACTGTTCCCCAGTCGGTGCCACTGCTTCTCATCATCGCAGCTCACCTACGACCCTATCTTTTGCCGCCCTCGACCGTCCATTGGGCACATTTGTCCCAACTCCAGCTCTACTTGACGATCTCTCCTCCGCAAGTGCCTCTGCCATGCCACCTCCTTGCAGTCTTTTATGACACCTATGCGCGTGTTGGCGCCCCGCTGCTCAATGCCGCCTCCGCTACGGCGACGTGCTACCGGGAGTTAGTTCTGGCGGTAAATCAAGGAGCCATACGATCACCTCATTCGAGTCTTGTTTGAGCTTGATGGCAAGCTCGGTCTGAAAGGCGGGTGAGATGTTATGGGTCCTCACTATCCGTCGCCGGTTATCTTTCACATACTTTTATTATGTGTCTATGTATCGAGTCCAAGTTGTTTGAGTCGAAACTGAGTCAAAACATTTTAACTTTAAATGTGTGTTATTTTTTATTTAATGTTTTAACTTTTAAGGTTAATGAATTGAGTCTATAAATAGACCCCTTGTGTTATTGTATGAATTATGCATGAAATGAATTAATCCAACTTTCTCTTTCTCTCTCTTAGTTCTTCTCTCTCTATTTCTCTCTTCTTCCCCATTTATAGGGTTAAGGTTGAGCATGACCCCCCTTCCTCTCCTTTCGCATTCTCCCGGGTTGAGGTCGACTCCCCTTATATCTCCGCCTCGACCACCACCACTGACGATGTTACGGGCTAGGCTCATAACAGACTTCTCACAAATTTCTCATTTGGTTGATTAATGTATCGGTTATTCCAAAAACTCCTTTGCGCCTTCTCCTTGCTTCATGTGAAGATTTCCAAATTCTTTCTACATGTTCTGGAGTTTGATGAGGATTACCTTTTTGGTTCTCACGGGATCTTCTTGTAGTGTATCCCATGCCATCTTGGCTGAAGTGACCCTCATAACTTTGAGGAAGATATCATTCGAGACGCATGGATTCCAGTGTCCCATGGATCCTGCAAATTCAATAAGGTCTTTATTTTGATGCTCCATAATTCATCCATGTTACCTGAGAAAATAGACAGAGGTTGAGGAATAAGTATGGAGGGGGGGCGGTAGATGATAATGCCATGATGTATTATGGAAGGAATTCAGGATCAGGAATCTGACATGCTTCTGATACCACAGTTATGCGGAAATGTGTGGAGAGGAAGATGATCAATGGTGATTTGTATTCTGATTTTCCATTGGTTCTTTGAGTATATGGTTACAGGATACTGTAGGCTAAAAATGCCTTTACATTTTCTTTAACATTAATGGTGATTACATTGAAACTTTATTAATTAATGCTAATCTCTCTTAGTCTTCAGGTTGGATCCGACAGTCCAGATTACTTCATTCAATAAAAATCTCCTGACCGCTTCTCCCACTCACTTACACAGAATCCCCTGACCGCTCTTTCCAACTCATTTCCACACGTAACTTGAGTTACAAATAGTTTGATCCCACTTGGAGCTTTCTGTAGGCTTCCTCACATGATGTTTAGGCTCCATTTCGTTGGGAGAAAAATGTCACTGGATATGGATGTGTGTTTGGTAAACCTACATTTTGTAACTCCAGTGCGGCGGGGAAGGCCAAAAAACATCATTTTTAACTCCCATTCCCTCCATCGGAATGGAGCTCCATTTCTCACCAGGTCTCTTGTTATCATCGCTCAAACAAATAGAGCCTCAGTTTGCTGATCTGAAGTAAGACGACACATTATATTTCCCCTTAAAGATTTCACACAAGTTTGCTGCTCACTTTCAGGAGTTTCTTACCCCCACCCCACCCCCACCCCCACCACACACACACATACACACACACACAAGCTATTTTTTTTGGGTTCCTCTCTTACTTTCTTCTTTGGTGGCATTGTGTGGAGTTTTTCCCTTCTAGGATGTTCAACTTCTTAGGAAAAGTTTCCTCAATTCAAATGATTTGCCTGAACTCTCATGGAAAATGCATTGTTTTTTGTAGAAACTATTATAGGTGCAGTGATGGAAAGTGTAGCGCCCGCAAACGTGTCCAGAGGGTATCCGATGATCCTCGATCATTTATCACAATATACGAAGGAAAGCATCATCATTGAATAAACCTGCTGAAAATTTCATGAATGCATCACCCCTAACACAGTCTTCATGCCTTTGCTGATACTGGTAAGGATTTCTATATTTCCTGTTAATTTTTCACTTCTATATGATGTGAAATTATGAACCTTTATAATCAAAATCATCTTCACTTCATGAAATCATTTGATTTTCTTCACCTTCGAAAGTTGAATATGAAGATATTTCCTCATTTTACCAACTGTTTATTTTGAAGATTATCTTGTAACTTGTTCATTTTTTCTTACACATATCTCTTTATTGGAAAATGCGCCTACCAACAAATTTCCCAAGAATACCGCTCACATCAAAATGACAACAGATTTGAAACTTCGATGTACAGATGAAATGAGAGATATCGCATATACGGAACAACTGTTGTATGCACATTGCGGTCTGAAATGGCATCTGGGTAAGTCGGGCTTCACTCACATCGTGAAAGCTTCCTCTCAGCATATATATATGGAAAAAATCTGTTACATGGAGTTCTCGGTGGGCTGATATATCTCTCATTTCGTATGTACATCAACAATTTGTATTTTTCATTCTTTATCAAATATGTTTGATGCATTATTCTAATAGTGAAAGAACAATGAAGTTAGCTTGATGTGAATGCTTTGAGGTATTTGAAGTAAAGAATAATTACTAAAACTTCTCCTGGATGTTAGCATAATTACAGCTTGCACCCCTCTTACGTTTGAAATTACATAAATCTCACATAGTACATTTCATAGCATCCATGAACAAAAATTTCCCTTTGGAGTAAACAGTGCTTTTAAATAATGTATTCTATAAAATTGTGAGGCTGGCTTCAATTATATCTCAGCCTTCATTATTAATGAAATGAAAAGGATGTACTTCACATTGGCTTGACCTTTAGTTGTGGTGGTGGTTATATTTAGGCTCCGTTTGGGGGGACTTATTTTCACCGGTCAAGCGGTTACGATCGCATGAATCGGATCTTAATTATCAAGCAGTTACGACCGCATGAATCGGACCTTAAATTAAGGTCCAATTCATGCGGTCGTAACCGCTTGACCGGTGAAAATAAATCCCCTCAAACGGAGCCTTAATTATGCTGTCTACTTGTCTCATTAACTTCTAAGTGGTTCTCACCCTAACTTATTGAACATTGTTATATTGTTTTATTTTGACACTTGTGGTGTGAGTGAAAGTTTGTAGTCTCGAGCATCAGAGGGACAGCAGATACCTTCGATGCTCCAATTAAATATTGATGCATGCTCATTTTCCTGTATTTTATATTATTTATCTGTATTTAACACGTAGGTCCCATGATATTAATTGTAATTCATATTTTTAGTTTGTATGTAATAGTTTTCTATGATTTTTTGACCTGTATTGTTATATGACAATTCATGCTAAAAAAAGTGCCTGAAATTTTACAAGTTTATGTTCCGGGTATTTGATAGCCTTTTTCTAATATTGATGGTAGTTGCTGCTATTTGATTCTCATGCCTTCTAATTTCTTGTGAGGGGGGCATGAAAACCAGTGGGATGAGCCTTTGGCAAAGACATGTTCACACGTTAGATTGCATAACATTTTCCGCGTTGCTACATTCGAGAACCTTCGAATTGGGATAGCATTTCTTGTAGAAATGCAGTGAGTTGGTCGTATGCCGCTTCACGAGCCTCCGTAGTCTATTGGCCCAAAACAGTTTCTTTAACCAGCAGATCTTGGGAGAAACGTTGTCGGAGGGCGTCTAACGGAGATCGACGAGTGGATTGTTCAGTATTCAAGGCACTCTCGATCTCCAAGAATTGATTACTTGTATCCTTTGATTGTGTGAAGTCGACTGCCTATGGTGAGATTACTAATTGATAGATGCTAGAACATGAAGAACGGCCCGTGGTGGCCGGAGGCAGGAAGTAGGGGAATGGGGGAGGGAAGAGAATCAAAAAGAAATTTTATTAAGCAGTTTCATCATCTCATTGCAGGTAAAAGTAGTATTTATTTATAGTTTCATCACCTCCTATTATCAGCTATCTTTATAACAGTCATATTTTAAGATATGTACACATGGCCTTCATCAGGTGCTTACAAAGTATAATATCATTTTGTATTATTCTATATTAATTGTTGGCTCTTTTCATTCCCCTGGATGCTGTGGTTTAATTACAATTGTTAGATAAAAGTATTCCTGCATGTACAACAAGGGCAGCCTCATGAGTCATGACTGGTGTTGTCCCAGCTCTTTCTTATAGCCGTTGGATGATTTGTAGCTTTCCTTCACCGTTAGATGTAAAGATGACTAATTACACCCTACAGCCGGTTACTGAAGTGGAGGGTCAGCGACGGGGTTTCCTCCGAGTTTCGTTCTCTTCAGAAGCTTTCGCTGGGTGCGGGTTTTCTTCTGTTCTCTCTTTCACTATGTTTCTGTTTTCATTTTTGGGATTGTTCAATGGGTGAATCCACTGCATTACAATTTGTGTTTTTTTATGTTCGTTGTGATGTCGAGCATGATTGTTAGTTCTACCACTTGATCATCGGTCAAATTTGGTTTTGGTTTTAGTTGGAACCGATTGGAACCGGACCGAATCACATAGAACCGGACCAAACTGTTAGTGGCCGGTTTGATTTTGGTTCTTGTTAAACAGTAACCGCAATTGTTGACACGACGGTCCCAAAAATTATGATGGAACCGGAACCAGAACCGGAACCGATCAAATCAAATAAGGTTTTGGTTCTAATTTGAAGAGTTGTTACCTTATCGGTTCGGTTCACTGTTTTACTAGAACCAGAACCGAACCGGAACCGTGACAACTCTAGTTACTGAAGTGGAGGGTCTGCGACGGGGTTTCCTCCGAGCTTCATTCTCTTCAGAAGCTTTCGCTGGGTGCGGGTTTTCTTCTGTTCTCTCTTTCACTATGTTTCTGTTTTCATTTTTGGGATTCTTCAATGGGTGAATCCACTGCAAACCCCTATTGAATCATAAAATGTCATTCAAAGTTTTAAGATTACAACCATAAAATCATTGTAAATCTAAAATTAAACTGCATCATTTTATTCTTTTTCTTCCTGCAACTGCATCATTAAACATTGCATGTTTACACCCCTTGCACACCAGATTCAATTGGGTAATTAAAAATAATAATAAATATTATGTTGCCCTCTGAGAGTAGGGCTCTGTTTGGCGGGGCGTTTAGGGGGTGGGGTGCCGCGGCGTTTGGAAGAGACCCACCAAACAATAATTTTAGAGCGAGCGACTGGAGTCTCCCCCGCTATGTAATCGCCATTTTCTGGCGTTTCAGAGTTGTGAAAAATTATCATGACTTGGAAACGTGCGACGCGCCCGATTATATTTTTCGCCTGAACCACAGGAGGCGATTCCTGCTCCTTGATTTCCGCCGGCTTCCCGCCCCGATTTCTCGCCGACGCTGAGCTCTCCTCCAAGCCATCGACTCGCTCTCTTCTCTTCCACCGCATGTAAGCCCCCAATTTTTTCCCTCTTGTTTTTCCCCTCCCATCGCGTAGAAGTGCAGAACCCTAAACCTAGAACAACAGAGACGATGACAACGAGCACTCGAGCAGGATTCTGGAGTTAAGATTCAATTTAATTTTTTCCTCCCTTTGTCAGGCAAGCACCACAACCAACAAGGTATTTCATCATTTCGGACACAATATTCCTGATTTCCAGCCGATTTCTGATTTTCACTTTTCAATTTCCAGTAGTGATTTTCCTGTATTCCATATTTCCAATTTATCAATAGAATTTGCTTAACTTATGGATGAATTACCCGAGTTGTCAAAAGGGAAATAGATTTGTGCTCACAAAGCAGGAGCTTGATCACAAGATTTGTAATTGAGTCTCTCTTAGGTTTTGTTCAGTGTGATGGTGGTGTTTTTATTGTCATTTTTCTTATGCAATTTCATTTTCAGATTGTCAGTTTTTATTTCATGATTTCTTTTCAGGGTTTTGGATTACAGAAGTTTTCCCGATTTTCTATTTCTCTTCTCCTTTTGAAAACCGTCTGTTATTTTTTAATATTGTTATCGGGCACTTAAAATGAATTAAGTTAACTTGTTCTTTTTTGTTATTGCTGATTGTGTTCAAGTTTCAAAATAATGAACTGCGCACCGCACAGCTGTTTTGCCAAACCGATTAAATAATTTTTCCGTTTGAAACAGCTCCGCAAAAGCTGTTCATCCAAACAGTTCCACAGATTCTGTCACCACTATGCAAAATAACTGATTATTCCACCACTGCTTCTCAGCACCGCTTCTGCAGTCGCTACAGCTGAACCAAATAGAGCCTAGATAGGAGGAATGAGACAGATGGAGGGGGGGGGGGGGGGGGGGGGGACATGAGGTGGATTCGGGATCACTCTCAGGGGATGCTCCACTCTCGCCAAAGGAAGAGGAAGAAATGTGACTCAATTTTGGAGCACCTGAACACGACCCCCTACATATCAAATCCCCTCAATCTACCATATTAAAGAGTGGTGAGTGGTAGAGCATCTCTCGGGGAATTGCGGTCGTCACCTCAGCTAAAAATGGAGGACAGGCTCCGCTTGGCATGGTGGTGGCGGTCATGAATATGAGGATTAAATTGTCAATTTGTCATTCGTTAACGCTTACCCAATGAACTTCATCTATTTTTATGTTCAAACTGATGATGTTTGTTAGGTGATCCTTAAAGAATGACGGTTTAACCCATGCGTTTACGGCCGCCACCATCGTGCCAAACGGAGCCAAAGATACGATCATCTCGTTTGTTCAACAACAAGGCCTCATATGCAGGAAAAATATTTGTAAAAATATTTGTAAAGTCCATGTAGTAATGTATGCGTTGAGCATCATATGCATGACATGATAGCATTATACATGCGCTAACATCTTTTATGGCAAATTGTTGAGTTGGTTTTAAATTTCAAAACATATTTTTTAATCACCCCACCTAATTATCTCACCTAATCACCCCACCTAACCATTCCACATAATTACCCATGGTAGCCCATGTGTTTCATCCCCTTCTTATTTTAATCGTTTTTGTCCTTATAAAGGGGGGACTTAACTTGTGAAGCAGACCAAGACACACCAAGGAAAAACCTTAAAAGGGGAACATTAGCACACGATGAAGGTCATGGTAGGCATTGACATACGATTGTAGGCTGCATTGGCATCAGAGAACATAAAGCGTGCTGATAGCTGTAAGGCGTAAGATACGTGGGTTGCGACAAACTGTGGGGTGATATATGGTTGCATGCTCGGGCGGTGGGTGGTGGTTGTGCAAAAGTAGTGACATTGGCGGGCTGCGCGTCCATAGTAAGACCAAGTCCCGACTTGGATCCCCTCTTGGTGGAGGTTGTTCGTCTGACAATGACAATGTACAACCCCGTGTCCGACGAGTAGGGTCATCAGGAGCGAGGTCGGCCGGTGCAGATCGTCCAGGCAGCATGCGAGCTTGGCAGGAAAACCTGGAGGCAGCGGGCGAGCTCTGCATTCGTCGACCGAAGATCGGCATTCGTCGACCAAAGATCGACAATCGTCGAACGCAAGCTTGGCACTCGTCGACCGCGAGTTCGGCAGTCGCCGACCACGAGCTCGACATTCGCCGACTAAGCCAGGATTCGTCGACCTGAGTTCGACTATTGGAGGCCTATCGACTGGCGAGCTCACTGTCCCAGCTCGCGCTCACGCAAAGGAGCTCGGCAATATCAGGCGAGCTGATCCGCCGAGGTGGCCGAGCTCTCCGACTCACCCAGGTCCATGGGGTACTTTTTACTGTTTTGCCCCCGCCGGTCTGCCCATAGCCCTTCAAAACAACGGAGTTTAGCTGTTGGCAGACCCAGCTGAGGGGGTTTTTGGTAATTTCAGGTCAGTTTAGTTTGGTTATTGGCAGTTCAGATTCTGAAATCTATAAATAGGACCCAAGGGGTACCCCAGCAGACACGTTTTTTGTGCTCTCTTGCTCCAGCTTTCTAGTGCTTTCTGAGGGTACCTTAGCTCGGCCTTTGACTAAGGATGAGAAGCGCTCTGAGATCTTCCGGGTGTGTGGTGGGACCTCCCACCGAGCCATTGGGTCAGTTCTTTCCTGTTTTCCTCGTTGTTTTGCTTGCAGGAGCAAAGTAGGTGCGCGATCACCCCTTCCCCGAGGGTGAACTCCACAGGAGACCGAGAAATCGGTTCCAACATTTTGGTGCGGTGAGCGTGGAGCGTGATCAGCACGAAAAAGTCTTCAGCAAGTTCGATGACAGGAGGGCAGGGATCTGACAGGGCGGACTCGCCACCCCCCGCCTCTCGCTATAGTGGGGATGCTCGAAGATTTCAGGAGTGAGATGCTAAGCCTCGTCAAGTTTGCGCTCGGCACGCGGGCCGAATGCTCGACTCCGGCTGTCCCGATCGCCGCCGCCCCGTCTCTGGGCGAGGATGCCCCCGACAGGCGAGCTGGGAAGGAGGTCGCCGAGGAGGGCCGGGGGTGCGAGCTCCCTGGTCGCGTGCTGTTCCCCGGTTCGGCAGGAGGTGGCCGGCTCGGCGAGCTGATCCCGCGAGATGCGCCAGCTCGCCCAGTGGGGGGAGGCAGCCCCTTCAGCGAGTTGGTCTCCTCAGCTCCAGTTTCAGAGGGGTTCAGGGAACCCGAGATGTCCTACTATACCGGGAAGGGAGGCCCGGTACAACACGTCCAATGGTTTGAGGACGTGGTCTCGATCCGGCAGATGTCGGATGGTTTCAAATACCGACTCTTCTCCATCACCCTCAAGGAGAAGGCGAGGGAGTGGTTCCATCAGCTGCCGGACAGCTCTATCTACTACTTTGAGGACCTACGCCGGGGGTTCATGCTGAGGTTCACTACTTCAAAGAGGAGGAAGAAAGAGTCGGAGTCCCTGTTTCACATCAAGCAGGGAGTGAATGAGACGTTGGGGAGCTATGTGGACCGGTTTCAGGAGGAGGTCACCCAGGTCCAGGAGATGCCGGGCCAGAGTCTAATGATGGCCTTCACCCTGGGTCTGCAGCAAGGTTTCTTCAGGATGGAGCTGAAGAGAATCCCCCCCTCTCCTATGAGGAGCTGATGGAGAGGGCGGCGAGAGAAGTCGACGGGGAGGCGTCAAACCCGGACTTCGCCCTGAAGTTGGCCAGGTGGGCCACGGAAGAGGAGAAGGAGTCGAGAGGAGGAAGAGGCCAGGAGGAGAGGAGAGGAGAGGAGAGCCTCGGCAGAGGGAGCAGAGGCAGCTCCAGGGGCAGCAGCAGCCCAGGTGGGGGCGACAGGAGCCTGACCGTCGGCTAGGCTGGAGGCCCGAGTGGCAAGGGCAGGGTCTGCAGAGAGGGTATCAAGGAAGGGATTACCACCGGGGGGGGGGGGGGGAAGATTAATTCCACCCCCCGGGCCGGAGGCAGGCCCATAGGCCTCGACTCCCCGATCAAGAAGAGGCTATGGCCATAGCCATAAGGGAGAGGAGGAAAGTAGTAAGGAGGAAGAGAAGAGAAGTTAGGGTAGAGATGCCATACTACGACTTCCATCAGGAAGAGGGGCACACCACATCCACATGCCCAGAGTTCCTCAAGATAAGGGGAAACTTGGAGCAACACAACAGCAGGGGAGGCAGGAAGTAAGGATAGAGGAGGTCCTGCCTCAGGCAGAGGAGGACCGTTGCGAAGACCGGGTAGATGTGGGAACCCGAGGAGGGATCAGGGTGATCCATGGGGGGGGGAGTAGAGGCCTCCCGGAGGGCGAGCCTCCACACCATGTATCGTCGGAGCGTTGGCTCCACGTCCCAAGCCCCACCCCGGAAGAGAGGATCACCTTCTCTTGAAGCGATATGCCGGATCATGAGGATCCATTTTGCGATGCGCTGGTCATCCAAACAACCATCGAAAATTTTACAGTCGCCAGGATCCTCGTGGATAACGGAAGCTCCGTCAACGTCATTTTCAAAAAGGCGTTCGACGCGATGAAGGTGGAGGCGAAGAGGGTGTTGGCCTCAGATGGGCCCCTATTTGGATTCTCGGGGGAAAGGAAGGAAGTGGAGGGAGGAGTCGGCCTCCATGTCACCCGGGGGGGCAGTCCAAAAACTGCAGGTTCGTCATTGTGGATGCCCCCAACATCTACATCGCCATCTTCGGGAGGCCCCTTATCAGCGCCTTCCGCTGCGTCCCCTCATCATTCCACCAGTGCTTGAAGTTCAATGCTGAGGGGATTCAGGTCAGGGTCAGGGGGAACCCCAAGGTGGCGCGAGAATGCTATGTCACTACCGTGAACTCCATCTCTTGGCAGGAGGGAGCTGAGGAGATGGAACGAAGGATGGGGGAGGTGGAGCAGGAAGTTGGCAGGGAGGAGCTGGAGGTGGAGAGAAGGGGGAGAAGGGGGAGGTGAACTCCATCTCTTGCCAGGAGGGAAGGGGGAGATCGGGAGCAGTTGTCTGAAGCGATGGCCGTGGAGGAAGAGGTGGAGGCGGAGGTCCCCATCCCAGAGGGGAGAGATGTTGAAGAATAGGGGGAGCAGTCCAGGCTAGAGGCTGCGGAAGAGGTGGTGGAGTTGGAGGTCCTCACCCATGAAGGCAGAGTGGAGAAGGTCCGCGTCAGCGGGGGGCTGACCCCGGAGGATCAAGGCAGGATGCTGGAGTGCATCCAGAAAAACGTGGACATCTTCGTATGGAGCGTCGAGGAGATGCCGGGGGTTGACGCAGATGTGGCTTGCCACCGCCTCAACTTGGACCCGGGAACACACCCCGTTCAGCAAAAGAAGAGGTCCACCGCGGACAAGCTGGCGGAGCCTATCAGGGAGGAGGCGGCGAAACTCCTAAAGGCCGGCTTCGTGTCCGAGATCCAATACCCCGGCTGGGTCTCCAATGTGGTCATGGTCAAAAAGGGAGACGGCCGGTGGAGAATGTGTATCGATTTCTCTTTACTTAATAAAGCTTGTCCTAAGCAATGTTATCATTTGCCTCGGATCGACGCGTTGGTTGACTCAGCTGTTGGTTTTTCTGTAATGAGTTTTCTAGATGCTTTTTCAGGTTATCATCAAATCAGGATGCAACCCCCGAACATCAAGGATGTCTCGTTCATCATGGGGGATGAATGCTACTGTTACAAGATGATGCCCTTCGGGCTGAAGAACGCAGGGGCAACCTATCAAAAGATGATGGACAGGGTCTTCAAAGAATAGAAGGGGAGAAACTTGGAGGTGTACGTTGATGATCTTATGATCAAGAGTCAGGACGTGGACTCTCACCTCCAGGATCTAGAAGAGACCTTTTCCACCCTTCGTAGATACAAGATGCGGTTGAATCCCCTAAAATGTGTCTTCGGGGCTAGCAAGGGAAAGTTCTTGGGACACCTCCTCACCCCTGCAGGGGTCGAGCCGAA
Source organism: Platanthera guangdongensis (assembly GCA_039583875.1). Taxonomy (NCBI): domain Eukaryota; kingdom Viridiplantae; phylum Streptophyta; class Magnoliopsida; order Asparagales; family Orchidaceae; genus Platanthera; species Platanthera guangdongensis. The sequence goes on from CM077159.1 coordinate 145,519,286, forward strand.
TCCTGATAAGGTTAATGCTATCTTGGAGCTGGGGTCGCCAAGGAATACTAAGGAGGTCCAACGACTGACGAGGAAGCTGGCAGGGTTGAGTAGGTTCCTCTCCCGGGCTGGGGAGAAGTGCTCCCCCTTCTTCAGAACACTTAGGGGGGGGGGGGGGGGAAGAATTCGAGTGCACCAAGGAGTGCGAAGAGGCATTCCAGGCCCTCAAAATATAGTTGACTCAGGCCCCGCTGCTCCAAGGGCCAAAGGAGGGGGAGGATCTGTTTTTGTATCTCGGGGTCGGGGCGGAGGCCCTGAGTTCCGTCCTAGTTCGAGAAGGGGGAAGAAGCAGCTCCCCATATATTATGTGAGTCGGGTCCTAAGGAAGGCCGAGCTCCGGTACCCGATTTTGGAGAAGTTGACCTTCGCCCTGGTTATCTCAGCCCGAAGGCTGCGGCCCTATTTCCAGGCACACTCAATCCGAGTTGTGACTGCCCATCCCCTCCGCAACATCTTTAAGGGGGTGGAGCATTCAGGAAGGCTGGCCAGGTGGTCGGTGGAGTTGAGTGAGTTCGACGTCTCTTTCGTTCCCCGCCTCTCGATCAAAGCTTTGACAGATTATGTGGTTGAGGTGGCAGAGGAAGAGCTCACTCGTCCGACTCCTTGGAAGGTAAAGGTAGATGACGCCTCAGGGAGACATTCCCTAGGAGTATGGGTGATCTTGGAGAGCCCCCAAGGAACTAGAATTGAGCAGACGATGGTGGTGCACTTTCCCATCACCAACAATCATGCCGAGTGTGAGGCCGTGATAGCAGGGCTGCGGCTAGCTTGAGAGCTGGGGGTGTTGGACGTGGAGGTCCTTACCGAATCCATGGTAATAGCTTCCCAGATCAACGAGGAGTTTGAGGCAAGGGAGCCTACTGTTGGGTATTGTATCCACAACGTACCTGATTTGAAGAAGCCCCTGAACAAGCTAAGGTAAATAGACAATGTATTTGATGAAATCTTTTAAGTTGTGCTTGCAGTTATTCCACGCTAAGTACACACCAATGTCAGGGTGCAGTAGGTCAATATACACGGGTCTGCGCGACGTAATCCCTCGTTGAGCAGATCATTGTGTTGGCCTACGTGTACTCTCTCTATTGGAGTGTACTTATTTTCAAGTACATGGCTGTGATAATGCAAGAGCAGACAAGGAGCAAGGATGGGTCAAAGAGCAGCTCATGGGTGGAAAGACGAAAAATCGTCTAAGTAATACTCGACGAGAATCACTAAGTGATTCTCGCCGATTCGGCGAGAATCACTAGTTGATTCTCGCCGACTCTATCCGGCTAAATCAGAGCGTGCAAATCTGTCGCTAAGTCAAAATCGTCGAGAATCACCTTCGATTCTCGCCGATTTTGCCTTAGGCGAATTTCTGGAACCCGCTGGACCGGACTCAGCCGCTGGCGCTGTTTTGAACCGGGCTTGGGGTTTCTTGTTGGTGGGGCCCACAACGGTCATCTTGAAGACCTAATGTATAAATACATCTGTATTTTTGAACAGTAAGAAGAAGACAGAAAAACAAATACACGATTTTGAAAAAGGAAGAAGCCAAGCCGCCGACGTGACCTAGATCAGAAATCCTTCTCCGCCGCCGTCGTCGCCGCTCGTGCAGTTGATCGCCGTCTTTGATCGTGGTTTCTTCCAGATCTCCCAGCGACAGAAGCTCAGCCAAGCACAGCGTCTCACGCGTCTAACCAGAGATCCTTTGTCTCTTGATTCGTAGATCGGGAAAACCTTCCCCTTCCGAATCGATCGAGACGATCGATCCTAGTGTGACCGTTTGAAGACCTTGCTAGCTTTGCTATGAAAGTTGAATCTCCAAAGTACAGCAGCAGCACTCCGTTGTCGCCGCCGATCCCGAGAACCAAGCCGCCGCCCTTCTTGCCGCCGCCGGTTTCGGGAGAGATTCTCTCTAAGTGAGATTTAGGGTTGTGGACTCTTCGTTGACTTCAAGAATACGTCGTCGAACGAAGAGGGACACCTTATTCTCCATAAGTAGTTTGTATTTCTAATACACTCCAATTTCTATTTTGTTGTAAAAGAACGTTGGTTCCTATTTGTAAGGGTTGGGTGCAACCCGGGTGTGAGAGTGGTGACTCCTACGTGTGGAAGGGTTCCTTCCGTTAGTGCAAGGATTGGATTTCAATCCCGTTGGTGAAGTGACCGAGTCGTCCCTGGTTGGGAGATAGGTCGAAGGGGGAAAGTGGACATACCCAAATCGGGGAACCACTATAATTTGCTTGTGTCCTTTCTGTGCTGTGTTGTTTTGTTTTCTTGTGCAGGTACGACTTTAATTCCGCAAACACGCTGCAAGACACCTATTCCCCCCATAGGCGAAGGTAGTTGACACTAAGTGGCCTTTCAAGTGGTATCAGAGGGAGGTTACTCAACAAATAGGTTAACGCCTTGAGTAAGTTCCTGCCACTAGTGTCAAGAAGAAGCCAGACTTCTACTATGGACGGACTCAAGTACATAGGCAAGATCCCAGTGTGCACCAGGCTAAACTTTCCTATCTGGAAGGAAAGGATTAGGTTCTACATGGAAGCGGTCGATCCCCGACTCTTCATGATCGTGGAGGAGGGACCTTATGTCCCCACTAAGGCCTCCACCATTGATCCTACCAAGAAAGTGTCAAAGAAAATTTCTGAAATGGACAAGGACGAGATGGTGCTGGTGGGACTTGACAAGAAGGCGCGGAACATTCTGGTCAGCGCGGTTGATGACTCAATGATGCAAAACTTCTGCAACTGCAGGACAGCAAAGGAGCTCTGGCACTGCCTGATTATCCTAATGGAGGGCACTGATGAAGTGAGGGATGATCGGAGATCCCTCCTGAACCAGAAATATGAGGCCTTCAGACAAGGGCCTAAGGAAGAGATCAGAGTCACCTTCGAGAACTTCCTCAAGATTGTCAATGCGCTCAAAGGATATGGAAGAGTGTTCACAGATGGTGAACTTAATGATAAATTCCTTAGGTCCCTTACTAAGGAATGTGACACAAAGATCTGCGCCATCCGAGAGTTTGGCAGACTTGCTGAAACAGACCCGCAAATTCTGTTTGGGAAGCTGATGTCCTATGAGCTTCAACTGAACACCAGGAAAGCAGAAGAAGAAGCAGAGAAGGCTGCAGCCAAGGAAAAGACTGTGGCCCTAAAATCCATTCACTCCAGGAAGGGCAAGGGTGCGGTTTCATACCGTGCCGGAAAAAAGGATGATGAGGAGGACTCCGAGCCATGCTCCTCCAGCTCAGAGTTGTCTGAGGAAGATTTCTCCCTCATCACCCGAGAATTCAAGAAGTTCCTCAAGACGAGGAATCAAAGAAAGAGAGACGGCTCCTCCTCCAGGCATCAGAAGAAAAATTATTCTTCTGACAGGTATGCTTCTAAACCGAACAAACATCGCTCCTCTGACATTATTTATTTTGGATGCAATAAGCCAGGACACGTCGTGGCCGACTGCCACCAAGGCAAGAGAGAAAAGGGGAAGGGAGAGGAGCACAAGTCCTCTAGAGATATGAAGAAAGAGAGGAGCTACATCGCCAAAAAGCCAAAGACACTGAGTGAGTCTGATTCCTCAGACTCCAGTGATGATGAGGAAGCCTACTTCGGGCTGGTGGGTCGCTCCGACTCAGAAGGAGAATGCCCCCCATTTACTGGGAAGGTAAAAGCTCACACCCCTCTCTCCGACTCTGAATCTGATCCTGAGTCTCAGGATGATGACCCTGAGGATAGCCCTTCAGCCCGTGAAGCGGAGCTCCTCGAGAAGTATGAGCTTCTGCTCAACACTTTCGAGGAGTGCCGTAAGAGATTGAAGGCTGAGAAAAAGGAAGTGAAATTCCTTAAGGGTGAGAGTGTCTCCCTAAGGGAAGAGATCACCAGTTTGATCTCTCTCCGACAGGAGCACCTAGACCTGACTTCAAAGCATTCAGAGTCTCTTAAGCTCCTTGATTGTAAGCAGGAGGAAGTCGACAAGTTGGAAGAACAACTTGCGGCAGAAAGGAAGATCGTCAAGAGCTTCTCTATGCCAAAAATAGTTCTTCCATTAGTTGATACCTCCTCTGCTCAGGCCAAAGGAGCTGGCTTGGGGCATGTAGGGGTATCTGGTTCCTCATCCAGGAGAAACAGGAACCAGAGAAAGAATAAGGCCGCCAAGAATGCCTCTGCTGCTGAAAAGGGAAAGGCCCCACTCAGTCCTGTTGCGTTCAGAAAGCCTAGCTTTCCCTGCAACCAACATGACTTTGAGTCAACCTTTGGTCATCATTTCCGGCCCTCGGTTGCAAAGCCAAAGAGCCGATATGATGGTTGGACTTTTCCCCGCAACTTCGGTGAGAGTGTCTTCAAGGCACCTTATGAGGAAATCCACATGTGAAATTATGGTCAATTCTCTAGCGGCCATAATAGAAAGCAGGTACCAAAAGCTAAGCCTGTTATACTGAAGGAACAGAAGGTGAAGAAGTCATGTGACTGCAATCACTATGATGCCTCCACCTCCAGATCTAAGGCCCCGGCTATACCCACCATTCCCAGGGTAAAGCAGGAGCCTAGGAAGAGGTACAACATATTTGACTGTTGGTGTTGTGGCAAAGTCGGTCACTTTGCCGTGGATTGTTGGTTTAATCCGAGGTATAACGAGACTCCTTATGTTAGCAATGCGAGGCCGACCACTCGTAGGGTTAACCACCCGAGGGGGAGTATGCTAACCAAGAATCTAGGACCCAAGTTCGATTGAGTTCCTAAGGGAAATTAATTTTGTTTTGCAGGAATGTCCAAAGGCCACCAAAACTCCAATATGGTACTTGGACAGTGGATGCTCCCGGCATATGACTGGGACAAGAAGCCTGCTGCGTGATTACACTCCAGTCGAGAATCGACCCAAAGTCATCATTGGGGGGTCAGATCGAGGAGTCACCAGAGGTTACGGTATGATTTCCAACGGTATAATCTCTATCACCGACGTGGCTTATGTTGAAGGGTTAAACCATAACCTGATCAGTGTAAGTCAGTTATGTGATAAATGTTATGACGTTAAGTTCTGCAAGGATAAATGCCTGATAATATCATGTACCTCTTCTGAGACTGTATTATCAGGCATTAGGAGCAGAAATATCTTCTGCTTAGATTTTCTTAGCTTAGATTCATCTACCCCCGTATGCCTAGTAGCAAAAGGCAGTGCATCTGTTTGTGAACAATGACACAAGAGATTGACACATATTAATTACAAGACAATTAATATGCTATTTTCCAAAGATTTAGTGAGGGATGCTCCCATTATTAAGTGTATCAAATATAGTCCCTGTCCTGCATGCCAGATGGGCAAACAGACTCGGGCTACCTTTAAGGGCATCTCAGACAAAGACTCCTCCAGATGTCTTTATCTTCTGCACATGGACTTGTTTGGTCCAATGCAAGTTCATAGCTTAGGAGGGAAGTCTTATACGCTCGTGATTGTAGATGATCACTCTCGGTTTACCTGAGTGTTCTTTTTAAAATGCAAGTCTGATACGTTTGACATCTTCACCAGCTTTGTCAAGCAGATCCAGAACGAACTTAACTGCTCAGTGGTCAAAATCAGAAGTGACCATGGAACATAGTTCGAGTCTGGTGCTATGACAGAGTTCTGCGAAGAACTTGGTATCTTTCATGAGTTTTCCTCCCCGCGCACTCCTCAACAAAACGGAGTCGCGGAGAGGAGAAATAGAACACTCATTGAAGCCTGCACGACAATGTTGAATGACGCTTCACTCCCAGAATACTTCTGGGCTGAGGCGGTCAATACGGCTTGTCATGTTCAAAACCGGGCATTGATCAACAAATGTCATCGTAAGACGCCCTACAAACTACTGAAAGGCAGGAAACCAACCATGTCCCATTTGAGGATCTTTGGTTGCAGATGTTATGTACTGAATAATGGGAAGTACCCGCGTACTAAATTTGGTGAAAAATGCTTCGAAGGCATATTCATGGGCTATAGTACCCACAGTCGGGCATATAGGGTCTTCAATAAGAAAACCGTAGTGGTAGAAGAATCAATTAATGTTGTATTTGATGAAGGAAGCTTGCTTAACAACAATTCTTCCAGCGGTATTCTTGAAGATGCAGGTGCACGACTTGAATAGCTGAGTCTCGATGAGACCGCTAAAGATGAAACTCCTAAGTACGTCAAAGTTTCCACCTCAACGTCAACTGGGAATGTTGAAGATCAAAATGGAGAAAATCTCTTAGAAGAAGGAGAAGCCCAAGAAGTAGTCGAAGCTCCAGACGCCAGACTTCAAGAGCTCCGACACGTGAGAGATCATCCTAGAGATCAGATCATCGGAGATCCTCGTGACGGTGTCAGAACTCGAAGAGGTACTATTAACGAGATTTTGCATCTTAGCTTCCTGTCACAGGTTGAGCCAAAGAAGTTCGACGAGGCGAACAAAGATGCGGCATGGATTTTGGCCATGCAAGATGAACTGCATCAATTCGAACGATGCAACGTTTGGACGCTGGTTCCCAGATCATAAAAGCAGAATGTGATTGGCACCAAGTGGATCTTCAGAAACAAACTGGATGAACATGGTGTCATCATAAAGAACAAGGCCAGGCTGGTGGCTCAAGGTTACAGACAGGAGGAGGGGATTGACTTCGACCAGACCTTTGCACCAGTGGCAAGGCTCGAGGCAATCAGATTGTTCCTGGCATATGCTTCGCACAAAGGATTCACAGTCTATCAAATGGATGTGAAATCAGCATTCTTGAACGGAGACCTGAAAGAGGAAGTATACGTCGCTCAACCCACAGGGATGACAGGAAAAGCACTTCCGGGACGTGTCAATTCCTCGGAAGAAGGCTTATCTCATGGAACAGCAAGAAGCAGAATTGTGTAGCAACCTCCACAGCAGAGTCTGAGTACATCTCGGCAGGCAGCTGTTGCGCACAACTCCTATGGATCAGAAACCAGTTAGCCGACTACGACCTTCAGTTCAAGGAAGTACCAATGTACTGCGACTCCTCCAGTGCAATTGCAATTGCCAACAATCCGGTATCGCACAGCAGAACGAAGCATATTGAAGTGCGCTACCACTTCATTTGGGAGCACGTGGAGAACAAGGACATCTCTCTCTGTTATGTCCCCACAGACAAGCAGATTGCAGATATTTTCACAAAGCCCTTAGACGAAGCCAAGTTCAGTCTTTTCAAAACTGAATTGGGGATGCTAAACTATGAGGAATGAAGACTACAGAAGCTCCAGGCTCGTGCATCTAGGGGGAGCCTCTGACAGGAACTCAAGTGTGAGCACATGTGCAAGAACTGAGGGGGAGCAAGGGGTCAAATGCAACAGACCCAGATTTGCAGAAGCCAAAAAGGGGGAGATTACCCTCTCGGCTAAGGCTAAGGTGACTCCAAGTTTGCTCTCAAGAAATTGGTATTGGTAATGAATATCTCTCTCAACTCTCAAGAAATTGGTATTGGTAATGAATATCTCTCTCAACTCAATTTTAAGTTTATGATTTTCATTCCCATACGCTCTATTCACCTTAGCTTGTAGGGTTTAGGCTTCTTCAAATAGGGGGAGATTGTTGGGTATTCTATCCACAACGTACCTGATTTGAAGAAGCCCCTGAACAAGCTAAGGTAAATAGACAATGTATTTGATGAAATCTTTTAAGTTGTGCTTGCAGTTATTCCACGCTAAGTACACACCAATGTCAGGGTGCAGTAGGTCAATATACACGGGTCTGCGCGACGTAATCCCTAGTTGAGCAGATTAGTGTGTTGGCCTACGTGTACTCTCTCTATTGGAGTGTACTTATTTTCAAGTACAGGGCTGTGATAATGCAAGAGCAGACAAGGAGCAAGGATGGGTCAAAGAGCAGCTCATGGGTGGAAAGACAAAAAATCGTCTAAGTAATACTAGACGAGAATCACTAGTGATTCTCGCCGAATCGTCGAGAATCACTGGCTGATTCTCGCCGACTCTATTCGGCTAAATCAGAGCGTGCAAATCTGTCGCTAAGTCAAAATCGTCGAGAATCACGTTCGATTCTCGCCGATTTTGCCTTAGGCGATTTTCTGGAACCCGCTGGACCGGACTCAGCCGCTGGCGCTGTTTTGAACCGGGCTTGGGGTTTCTTGTTGGTGGGACCCACAACGGTCATCTTGAAGACCTAATGTATAAATACATCTGTATTTTTGAACAGTAAGAAGAAGACAGAAAAACGAATACACGATTTTGAAAAAGGAAGAAGCCGAGCCGCCGACGTGACCTAGATCGGAAATCCTTCTCCGCCGCCGTCGTCGCCGCTCGTGCAGTTGATCGCTGTCTTTGATCGTGGTTTCTTCCAGATCTCCCGGCGACAGAAGCTCAGCCAAGCACAACGTCTCACGCGTCTAACTAGAGATCCTTTGTCTCTTGATTCGTAGATCGGGAAAACCTTCCCCTTCTGAATCGATCGAGACGATCGATCCTAGTGTGACCGTTTGAAGACCTTGCTAGCTTTGCTATGAAAGTTGAATCTCCAAAGTACAGCAGCAGCACTCCGTTGTCGCCGCCGATCCCGAGAACCAAGCCGCCGCCCTTCTTGCCGCCACCGGTTTCGGGAGAGATTCTCTCTAAGTGAGATTTAGGGTTGTGGACTCTTCGTTGACTTCAAGAACACGTCGTCGAACGAAGAGGGACACCTTATTCTCCATAAGTAGTTTGTATTTCTAATACACTCCAATTTCTATTTTGTTGTAAAGGAACGTTGGTTCCTATTTGTAAGGGTTTGGTGCAACCCGGGTGTGGGAGTGGTGACTCCTACGTATGGAAGGGTTCCTTCCGTTAGTGCAAGGATTGGATTTCAATCCCGTTGGTGAAGTGACTGAGTCGTCCCTGGTTGGGAGATAGGTCGAAGGGGGAAAGTGGACGTACCCAAATCGGCGAACCACTATAATTTGCTTGTGTCCTTTCTGTGCTGTGTTGTTTTGTTTTCTTGTGCAGGTACGACTTTAATTCCGCAAAAACGCTGCAAGACACCTATTCCCCCCCATAGGTGAAGGTAGTTGACACTAAGTGGCCTTTCACCTACCCTACGGTTATACTTAGCCAAAGTGAAGGGGGTCATAAGCGCTTTCCAAACCTTCTCCATCCGACACGTGCCCAGGGAAGAAAACGAGCAGGTCGACCAACTAGTAAAGCATGGTCCCCAGGTGGGGGGGGGGGTACCATCACTGACTTGTTCCGCCCTTCCATCGAAGAGGGAGAGCTCATGGAGATAGATCAACGACACTCGTGTATGGATTCAGTCACAACCTTCCTCTCCACGGGAGAGTATCCGGAGGGGGTAGACAGGAAGAAACTCAGGTACAAATCAGCGTACTAGCTCCTCCAGGACGGACAGTTGTACAAGAAGACCCTCTCAGGGATGTTGGCTCGCTACGTGGCCGAGGGCGAAGTACAAAGGATCTTGGAAGAGGTCCACTCCAAAAAATGTGGGAGTCACTCCGGGAGTCGGACCTTGGAGGGGAGGATCGTTAGGCAAGGGTATTTATGGCCTACCCTGGGCCGCGATGCAACTGAGTTCGTAACGAGATGCTACAAGTGCCAGCTTTTCGCCCCTCTCCAGTTACAAGCAGCTCAACGGCTCAGAAGTATCACTGCCCCCTGTGTCACAACCCGCATTGGCCCTTTGCCATTTTGGGGATGGATTTGGTCGGACCATTTCCCCAGGCCAGTGGGCAGAGAAGGTTCCTGCTAGTGATGATTGATTACTTCTCTAAGTGGATGGAGATGAAGGCGCTGGCCAAGGTGACTTCCCATGTCATCAGGAATTTCGTCTGGGGGGAGATCATCTGCCGCCACGGGCTACCCCAGGCCATCGTCACAGACAATGGGCCTCAGTTCGCCAGCGCAGAGTTTACCAGTTTCTGCGGGCAGCTCGGGATCGACCTCAGGTTCGCCTCGGTCCATCACCCCAAGAGCAACGGGCAGGTGGAGACCGCGAACATGATCATCGTCAACCTCCTCAAGAAGAAAGTGGAGAATTTGAAGGGGAGATGGGTGGAGCAGCTTCCCGCGGTTCTCTGGGCTCTAAGAACCACCCCTAACACAGCTACAGGAGAGACCCCCTTTAAGCTCTCCCATGGGTACGAGACAATGCTCCCCGTGGAATTTGAAATTAAAAGGCCTCGGGTTGTCGCAGCAGGGGAAGGCAGGGAAGAATGGCAGGCCGAGAACGAGGAAGAGCTGAGGCTCTCCCTTGACATGATGAAAGAGCTGAGGGACCTTTCCGCCATCCGACAGGAAGAGGTGAAAAGGAGAATGGCCAAGTACTTTGACAAGCATGTCAGAATCAAACAGTTTGTGGAAGGAGAATTGATACTAAAGAAGGTGGATGCAGCAGGGAGATGGGCATCCGTAGGGAAGCTCAACCCCAACTAGGAAGGACCGTTTATTGTAAAGGAGTCTTTAAAATCAGGAGGTTATCGACTCCAAAATATGGAGGGCGAGACCCTGAGTCTCACCTAGAGTGGTGACGACTTAAAATATTTTTTTCCCCTGAAACATGTAAGTGATACCTTGATTCTAATAAAATTCTTTAACGCTTCAATACTGTCACAGCTAGCTTGCATAAATAAATGGAATATGTTTGGACCCTGAGAAGATCCCGCTGTCAGGCTCTCACCTAGTTGGCAGGGCAGGAAGTCACTCGGTATCATCCTTCGACCTCGAGCAGATCCCGCTGTCAGACTAACCTAGCTGGCAGGGCAGCAAGTCACTCGATGGTATCAGCCTTGGACCCCGAGCAGATCCCGCTGTCAGGCTCTCACCTCACTGGCAGGGCAGGAAGTCACTCGGTGACATCCTTCGACCTCGAGCAGATCCCGCTGTCAGGCTCACATAGCTGGCAGGGCAGGAAGTCACTCGATGGTATCAGCCTTGGACCCCGAGCAGATCCCGCTGTTAGGCTCTCACCTAGCTGGCAGGGCAGGAAGTCACTCGGTGTCATCCTTCGACCTCGAGCAGATCCCGCTGTCAGGCTCACCTAGCTGGCAGGGCAGGAAGTCACTCGATGGTATCAGCCTTGGACCCTGAGCAGATCCCGCTGTCACGCTCTCACATAGCTGGCAGGGCAGGAAGTCACTCGGTGTCATCCTTCGACCTCGAGCAGATCCCGCTGTCAGGCTCACCTAGCTGGCAGGGCAGGAAGTCACTCGATGGTATCAGCCTTGGACCCCGAGCAGATCCCGCTGTCAGGCTCTCACCTAGCTGGCAGGGCATGAAGTCATTCAGTGTCATCCTTCGACCTCGAGCAGATCCCGCTGTCAGGCTCACCTAGCTGGCAGGGCAGGAAGTCACTCGATGGTATCAGCCTTGGACCCCGAGCAGATCCCGCTGTCAGGCTCTCACCTAGCTGGCAGGGCAGGAAGTCACTCAGTGTCATCCTTCTACCTCGAGCAGATCCCGCTGTCAGGCTCACCTAGCTGGCAGGGCAGGAAGTCACTCGATGGTATCAACCTTGGACCCCGAGCAGATCCCGCTGTCAGGCTCTCACCTAGCTGGCAGGGCAGGAAGTCACTCAGTGTCATCCGTAGACCTCGAGCAGATCCCGCTGTCAGGATCTCACCTAGCTGGCAGGGCAGGAAGTCACTTGATGATATCAGCCTTGGACCCCGAGCAGATCCCGCTGTCAGGCTCTCACCTAGCTGGCAGGGCAGGAAGTCACTCGGTGTCATCCTTCGACCTCGAGAAGATCCCGCTGTCAGGCTCACCTAGCTGGTAGGGCAGGAAGTCACTCGATGGTATCAGCCTTGGACCCCGAGTAGATCCCGTTGTCAGGCTCTCACCTAGCTGGCAGAGCAGGAAGTCACTCGGTGTCATCCTTAGACCTCGAGCAAATCCCGCTGTCAGGCTTTCACCTAGCTGACAGGGCAGGAAGTCACTCGATGGTATCAGCCTTGGACCCCGAGCAGATCCCGCTGTCAGGCTCTCACTTAGCTGGCAAGGCAGGAAATCACTCGGTGTCATCCTTAGACCTCGAGCAGATCCCGCTGCCAGGCTCTCACCTAGCCGGCAGGGCAGGAAGTCACTCGGTGTCATCCTTAGACTTCGAGCAGATCCCGCTGCCAGGCTCTCACCTAGCTGGCAGGACAGAAAGTCACTCGATGGTATCAGCCTTGAAATCGCCAGGTAAAGACCAAGAAGTTTCGAATGCTAAGGAATAAGGGGGAGAGGTTCTGCACAGGCGAGTTCGGACTCGCCAAACCCAGCTCGACATCGGCAAAGGGGTGGCGAGCCAGGTCTCAGGATCTCGCTGAAGGAAGGCGAGCCAGGCCAGGGCGCTTCACCCCTTTGTCGGTTTTACTTAGAATAATTTTTTTTGAGTTCAACCTGGATGGCTCGCGGGCGAGCTGAGGTGGCGTGACAAGGGCGGAGAGCAGTCCGTTCCGGAATCGTCTGAAGGTTGGCAAGCACTCAAAACATACTCTCTCAAGGGCGAGTCCTAACAACAGTCCTACTCGCAGCATCTATCTACGCGAGGTCGATGGGGAAAGAGCGAGCAAGAAAACAGGACACGACAGAGAAATCCAGAAAGAAAATATATGTAAAATGACATTGCTGTGATGAGCGCAAAAGGTATCAAAAATATACTTTCATTAAGTAATAATATTTACATGCTGAGCTCACCTCGGCGAGACTACATGTTATATACATTTAGGCCTCGCCCCCCGTCAGATTGGCAGTCCTCCCCTCCCTCGCCTGACAGATCCTTGAAGCCTTTCCCGAACAGCGCGTCCAAGCTATCTTCCTTATCGCTGGGCGGCGTCGCCGGGAACAGACTCGACATCAGGTCTCGGGCCGAGAGCTCCTCGCACCCCTCCACCAGCACTCCAGAATCCTTCATCATCTGGAGGGTGCATTCGGCGGCCTGGATGGAGTTAATTCGCAGCCTCTCGGCGAGATCGGCCTCGCCGAAGATCCGCGACCTCTTGTAGGGGAGGGAAGGATCGGAGCCGCTGGCCGGGAAGTAGATCTCCGCCTGGCGGCGGACCATGCGGTTGAGGTGCTGATTATCCTTCTTCAGCTTCACGTTCGCCCCCTCCAGCTCGGCAAGGCGGGCGCGCAGCTGACCAATCTGAAAGTGCAGCTAGATCTGATATACTCTAGAGGGGGGTGAATAGAGTATATGGTGCTTGAAAACTTTTTACAACAATTGTTGCAATGTGAGTAAGCAGGGAAGCAATGAATAGATCTAATCACAGAACTAAACTAATCATAAGCTAATCACAGAACAATCACAGCCAGAAACAAAAATAAAGACAAGCAAAACCAGATGACACAAGGAAATATAGTGATTCCCCTAAACTTGGGTACATCCACTCTTCTACCACCCTAGGTAGGAATCCACTGCAGGATGAGTTGATCAGGTGTCCTGGGCACCAATGAGCTTTTGATAAGGTGCTCAAAAACCAAATCAGATTTTTTGATCAGGTGTCTTGCCACCAATGAGCTTTTGACAAGGTGCTCAAAAACCAAGTTCAAATTTTTGAAGGGAGTTTGAGAAACCCTTTACAGAGATGGGGGTGAGAGAGTGATGTAAGTCTTCTCTTTCTCAGATCAGCTGAGAAGACTATGTGGATTTGATGGTGTCAAAGCTCCCCCTTAGTCCTTGAGATGATCAGGAAAAGAAGCTTTGCTGTAGGGTGATAGGCCTTCAGAAGTTGAGCTCCAGCAAGAGATGATTTCAGCAATAGCTGAAATGTTAGGTGTCTGGAGTCTTGAAATATGTTGACCTTGAACACTTTAGACAAGAGAGATCTGAGGATTTCAGAAAATTTGATCTCCTTGGATGTGTGTTCTTGAGAATTCTTTGAGACGGAGAATATTTTGTTCTTGTTCTTAAGATTACTGATCTGTGTTTTCTGTCTATCTGTGTATCTGTGTGTGAGATTCAAAAATTCTTATCTTTTATTCTCTGGTACTGAATAGAAAAACATCCTCTGTCAAGAATAGTCGTTGGCCTGCATTAATTGCATCCTTAATTGCAAAATGTCTTCTGGCGGAAAGTCCATAGAAATATTCCTTGAAAATCCCTTGAAACTTGTTCCAGAAATAAATGAAAACAGCTAGAAAATCTTCTGAATTAATTGCAGAATAACTCCTTAACTGATTTGAATTTGAATCTAGAAACATCCTTGAAGTTATCTAAAAACGTCGAACTGAGCTCTGCTATCGTCGAACTGAGCTCAACGATATGGACTTATACTGCAACAAAATATCGTCGATCTGAGCTCAAAGATCGTCGAACTGAGCTCAGAGATAGATATCCAATACTGAGTCAAAGATCATCGAACTGAGCTCACCGATCGTCGAATGAAGTTCGACGATATGTGGAAGTTGAGCTCAAGATCATCGAATGGAGTTCGACGATCTGTCGAAGTTGAGCTAGACGATCGTCGATCGGAGTTCGACGAATCGTCGTGCTGAGCTCGACGATATGACTTAGTCTCAAACTGAAAAAGTCTTGGTCTTGAGGGCAGCTTCCAAACTTAGACTTCTAATCCTTAGACTCACTTCTAATTGACCTTTAGAGCTATACAGGAGGTCAAAGATTGGTTTCCTAGAGACATAGTGATCCTGACCCAAATTAGTAATAGGGTGTTCCAACAATCTCCCCCTATTTGGGTTAGGATTACTATTTACAGAGTTTGGAAAAATTTAAATAACAACATTCAAGCAACAATACAGAAAAACAAAAAGAAAAGCTGGACATTGCAGAACCACAGAGATATATATATCATCCCAGATAATAACCAGAAGTTAAGATGATTGTCACCTTACATAATCATTTCTTTTTCTTGCCTTTAACAAGTTTGATTTCTCTATTGGGGTTGAGGGCTTCCTTCTTTGATCTAGTATCATCTGCTGCACCTAAAGTGGTTTGCTGTTTGGGTCTGGGAACTACAGCTTCAGGATGCAATTCCATGTACCTGTCAGAATCAAAAAATTTGCTTGACCCATATTTTTCCAACTCTTTCTTTCTCTGTTCAGACATTGTAGAGATGTTAGAGGAATCTCTTCCTTGCTCTTTAACTTTCTTGATTTGATCCAGTGCAGCAAGTTCTTTCATCCTTGCAGTCCAAGTAGCTGGATTGTTCTCAGGGTCTTCAAAAGGTACTGGTGGCTCATATCTATTAGAAGGATTGTCCTGAGGAGGCCTGGATGAAACAGTTTCCTTCAACTTATAGGGAAAAGGACCAGAGGTGGTGTCAGATGAAATTTGTCCTTCCCTGGAGTATGGATGTTGCCTTGAGTATCCTTTAGAGTAAACCTGGACTTCTCTTTGATTACCTCTGTATCCTCCTCTCCTGGATTGAGAACCCCTGGACTGGCTTCCCCTATGATAGGATCTAGCATGAGGCTGATAGGGGGTTTGACTTCTAGCAGGGGCTTGAGCAGTTGAACTTCCACCTGCACCTGCATCAGGAGGAGGTGGTGGAGGAGGATGAGAATGTTGGAATTGAGAAGAGCCCTTGTCATATTTCCTTTTATTTTTCATTGCTTTGAGTTGATTCTTTGAGTACTGCATCCAGTGCTCAGTGATGGGGCAATCATGAAGAATATAGTATGGTATATCATTGTTATCCTTGACCTTGGCAGGAGGTACTCTCTTCATGGCTTTGCTCCTTGCCTTTCTCTTCCTGGCAATGGTAGCAGAAGAATCATCAGAATTTGTTCTGAACTCATCACTTTCAGAACTCTGATCATCATATAGGGCATCAATCTTCTTCATCAAATCTTGCTTGAGCTGGATTGAAGCAGGTACAGAACTGGTAGCAGGAGTTGAGGCAGTAGCAGTAGTGACAACAGCAGATACAAAAGTTGTTGCAGAAGATAGTGAAGGTGTGGCAGTTGAAGTTGAAACAGTAACAACAGCAGCAGCAACAGTTTCACTAACATCAATATCAGCAATATAAATATCAGCAGAAAATTCAGAAGGCTCAAACTCATGTGCCTCTGTCATAAGGATCTCCTTAGAAATTGGCTCATCAGCAGTAACAATAATATTATCAACAGAATTTTCAGCAGCAGGAGTAGCAGCAGCATGGACTGAGTCAACAAAAGAAGTGATGATGCTGGGGTCACAGCAAGAGAAAGGCACAAGGGCCTTGGACAGATCCTCTGGGGCTGGATAGCAACTGTCTCTGGAAGACAAGCTTTCTCCGGCAGACATCTGAAATATATAGGATCAAATTCTGAGAGCAAAGACCTGAGGTCTATTGCAAAGACTGCAGCAGGAGGAACTGGATCTTGAGACACAGCAGCAGGAGCAGCAGTAACAGGAGCTGAAGAAACATCAATAGCAGCAGCAGCAGACAGGCTCACTGAAACAACAAGAGCAGCTGCAGGCAGACTCACTTCATAGGGCATCTCCCCCTGCCTAGATTCAGACATGGCTGGATCAAGGCACACTGCTGAAGGGGCTGCCTGAGGGAATAGAGAGGAAAGCCTGGCAGAGAGGGCTGCCACTGACAGGAGTAATGGAGCCAAGGAGGTCTCCAAGAGAAGAGATAACCTGGGGGCTAACAGTTCATAAATCCTGTCAGCAAGGGCTGTAATATCTACTTGCTCAGTAGTGACTGGAGCAGAGGTAGAGGATGGAGGAGTAGCTGTTGAGGATGGTAGTGGAGAGCTGGTGAATGGGGGAAGAGATGGCTAAGGTGTGGGTAAGGTGGATATGGAGGATAGTGGGATGGAGATGGATGGGGTGAAGGTGGGTTGGTCAATGATTTCTTGCAGAAGATCTTGATAAGATGTTGAGGATGAGGGCAGCTCAGGAGGAGAGGATGGTGAATCATCCATGAAGGAATCATCAATGAGGTTGAAGGATGGATTAGAGGGTGATGAAGTGATATCTGGTTGAGGGTAGGAGAATAAGGGATGAAATTGGTTTTCTGTGGTTGGAAGAGTAGGGATTGGAGATGGTGTAGATGTTGGAGAGGGGCTGGAGATGATGATGGTGGATGGACTTTGAATGGTAGATGGAATGGGAAGAGATGGAATTGGAGGAGGAGGAGGAGAACCATCAGCAGGCAGGTCATCTGTAGGGGCAGAGACCTGTGGGGAAGTGACTCTGAGAGTCCTGGTGCCTGAAGGAGTGCTGGAGGAGGGCCTGCTGGGCTTAATGATCTGTCTGTCCCATTTACCAAAAAGGGCACAAGACAGTCTCTTGGATGCATTAATGTGGATTCCAGAGGAGACCAGCAATGTAGGGCACCTATTCTGCAGAAACACCCCTAGAATTCTTCCAAAGTTTACAAAACTTTTGTTGATTTTCTTCTTAATGAGGTCAAAGAAGACCTCTCCCCAATTCAGGTTCTTCCTATCTACTAGGGCTCCCATTAGGCAGAGCTGATACCTGGAAATTGTATCATGAGCAGAGTGCTTAGCCAGTAGGACTTTCCCAACTACATCAGCCAGGAATCTGTATTCCACAGAAAGATTCTTTTTCAATAGCTTGCTAGGGTTAGCCTCAGAGTGACCCATTCTGGCAAGCAAGTCATCAAATTCTTCTCCAGACAAATCAGTAGAATCTCCACCAGTTCTCAACTCAAAAACCTCTGTTAGAATTGCTGGGGTCAAAGGTACCTGAGTGCCAGAGATGGATCCAACAATGGTGTTGTTGTCTTGATTGTGGGCAGTGTAGACCCATTCCTTAATTTCATCAACAGCAAGCTTAATCCTTGTAGTCATGATTGCAGCCAGTTTTTGCTCTTTGAATAACTCTAAGATATCCTGAAAAACCTGGTCTGTTGTGCTGAAGGAGTCCATGTCGATGTCGAAGCCAGCATCAAATTTCATGGCGGCGAGAACAGCAACAGACACAGCCATAGTTACCTGCAAAGATTCAACAAACAAAACGACCAATTGCAGAAATGTTTGGAGGGAAAGAAAGTTTTTGCAGAGAAATCGAAAGCGCAAAGGAGAACGACGGCGAAAAATGAATTTTATATTAGGGTTCGACGCAGAAATAGAAAGATCGTTGAACTCAGTTCGACGATCGAGGCTTCTAAAGGAATCTGAAGAGTCTTCAACATCGTCAATCTCCGTTCGACGATATTAGAGAGCGTCGAGCTCTGTTCGACGATCGTTCAGAGAACAAAATCGTCGAGCGCCGTTCGACGATCGTTGACCGGAAGAGATAGTTCATACTATCTGAGAAACGCTGAACTCAGGTCGACGATTTCGGAAATCGTCGAGCTCCGTTCGACGATCTGGGGGAAAATCGTCGAGCGCAGTTCAGAG
The DNA here is from genome assembly GCA_039583875.1 of Platanthera guangdongensis. Taxonomy (NCBI): domain Eukaryota; kingdom Viridiplantae; phylum Streptophyta; class Magnoliopsida; order Asparagales; family Orchidaceae; genus Platanthera; species Platanthera guangdongensis. The sequence continues at coordinate 145,537,580 of CM077159.1, forward strand.
ATCAGAAAAACTCTAGACACTAAGTAAAATCAAGATGTTTGCCTAGTCTTGGTCAATTTTTAAGCTTTTAAAATCTTGGATATTATTTAAGACTTCCTCCATCTAACATTCCTAACTGATTTAGGAAGAAGGTGTGTTTCTTTTCATCCAAGGGCTTGGTGAAAATATCTCCCCTTTGTAAATCAGTTGGGATATATTGTAGTTCAATTTTATTCTTTTCAACATTATCCCTTAAGAAATGATGCCTAATCTCTATGTGTTTTGTCCTACTATGGAGGACTGGATTTTGAGCTATAGAAATAACACTGATGTTATCACAAAAGATTTTAGACTTCTCTAAGTTGTTGCCATAGTCTAGGAGTTGGTTTTGAATCCACAAGATTTGTGAACAACAACTGTCTGCAGCCATATATTCAGCTTCAGCAGTTGAAGTTGACACAGAAGTTTGTTTCTTACAAAACCAGGAGACAAGTCTGTCACCAAGGAACTGACAAGTTCCACTGGTGCTTTTCCTGTCAATTCTGCATCCAGCATAATCAGCATCAGAAAATCCAGTTAAATCAAATGTTGAATCTTTTGGATACCAGAGACCTAGATTTGGACAACTTTTAACATACCTGAGAATCCTCTTTACTAATATTAGGTGTGACTCTCTAGGGCTTACTTGGAACCAGTACATATACATGTAGCAAACATTATATCTGGTCTACTAGCTGTAAGGTACAGTAAAGACCCAATCATTGCTCTATATGTTGTCTGATCAACAGGTTTCCCATGTTCATCAGCATCCAATACAGCATTAGTAGACATAGGTGTTTTCATACAAGATGCTTCAGACATGCCAAATTTCTTAACCAATTCATTTGCATATTTGGTTTGAGAAATAAAGATGCCTTCAGCATGTTGCTTGACTTGCAATCCTAGGAAGAAGGATAGCTCACCCATGCTACTCATTTCAAATTTAGAATGCATTAGGTTGGAAAACTTTCTGCACAATTTGGAGTCAGTAGAACCAAAAATAATATCATCTACATAAATCTGCACTAGTAGGGTATGAGACTTATGGGTTCTAATGAAAAGAGTTTGGTCTACTCTACCCCTTATAAATCCATTTTCCAAAAGAAAGCATGCTAGGGTCTCATACCATGCTCTAGGAGCTTGCTTGAGACCATATAATGCTTTGTTCAACTTAAAAACATAATCAGGATAAGTTGGAGAGATAAAACCTGGAGGTTGTCTGACATATACTTCCTCTTTGATGTCTCCATTTAGGAATGCACTTTTGACATCCATCTGATATACCTTGAAGCCTTTATGTGCTGCATAAGCTAAAAATATTCTGATGACTTCCAATCTTGCAACTGGTGCAAAAGTCTGGTCATAGTCTATTCCTTCTTCTTGAGAATATCCTTGAGCAACTAGCCTTGCCTTGTTCCTTACAATTACTCCTTGATCATCCAGTTTGTTTCTGAACACACACTTTGTTCCAATAATGGAGTGATCCTTAGGCCTTGGCACTAGTTCCCACACTTTGTTCCTTTCAAATTGATGCAACTCCTCTTGGATTGCAATGATCCAATGTGGATCTTGCTCTGCATCTTGAATGGACTGAGGTTCAATTTGAGATAGGAAGCAGGTGTACAACAGGTTTTGGTTGGCCTGATTTCTGGTTTGCACACCAGCTGAGATGTCTCCAATTATTTGGGAAATTGGATGATCTCTTGATGTTACTAAATCAACAGGGGGTGTTGATTGTTCACCAACCTGTGTTGTTGTTTCCTCTTGTGGTACAACAACTGGCTCTTCAAGTTGTTCTTCAATATGTTGAGCACTTTCTTCATCTTCACTGCTTTCATCCCTTTGGGTAACCTGTAACTTGTTCAAGTCTTCAACAAGAGAATGTTCCTGCAAAGGTTCTATGGTAGAAGAGATCTTCTCCTTGAAAGACATGTTAGATTCATCAAATGATATGCGAACAGATTTCTCAATTTCTAAAGATGATTTATTATAAACCCTATAAGCCTTGCTGATCATAGAGTATCCCAGAAACACTCCTTCATCAGCTTTAGCTTGAAATTTTGCTAAGTATTTCTTGTCATTATTATGTATGTATCAAATACAACCAAAGACTATAAAATAATCAACTTTAGGTTTCTTCCCTTTGAGTAATTCATATGGAGTCTTTCCCTTTAGTTTATGTATCAAACTTCTATTCAGCACGTAGTTGGAGGTGTTCACTGACTCTGCCCAAAAGGATAAAGGAAGGTGAGCATCTGACAACAATGTAGTGGCAGATTCAATAAGGGTTCTATTTTTCCTTTCAGCTACCCCATTTTGTTGAGGAGTTCTAGGAGCTGAGAAAGTATGTCTGATCCCTTCACTCTGACAGAACTCTTGCATAAGAAGAGAATCAAACTCTGTCCCATGATCACTTCTGATCAGGGCAATGTGAGTGTTGAACTCAATCTGTATACATTTGAGAAACTCTGTCAAACACTTAAAGTTATCAGACTTCTTCCTTAGAAAGAACACCCAAGTGAATCTAGAGAAGTCATCTACAACTACTAAAGTGTAAGATTTCCCTCCTATGCTTTGTACTGTGATGGGTCCAAAAAGATCCATGTGTAACATATACAATATCCTAGGTGAATCACTCTTATTAAGTGACTTAAAGCTGTTTTTAGTTTGCTTGCCTAATTGACGAGCCCTGCAGAGTCCTTCCTTCTTGTAGGGGCCAGAAGGTAGTCCTTTAACAAGGTTGTCCTTGGATAGCCTAGCAATAGTTCTAAGGTTTAGGTGTCCTAGTCTCTTATGCCATAAAATATTTGGTCTACAAACAGAATTAAACATGCAAATATCTACATCTGTTGAAAGAAAATCTACTAGATAGATGTTACCTTTCTTTTTACCTGTCAACACACTTGTGTTGTCCTCTGACTTGATTTTGCATAAGGCTTTGCTGAAGGTCACCTGATAGCCTTCATCACACAGCTGACTGATGCTTATTAAGTTGTGCTTCAGTCCTTCCACATAAGCTACCTTCTTGAATGTTACTGATCCAATCTGGACTGCACCATATCCTTTAGTCTGTCCAAAGTTTGAATCACCAAAGATAACTTTGGGTCCAAGCTTGGCTCTAAAGGATGTGAGGTTGTCCTTGTTCCCTGTCATGTGCTTAGAGCACCCACTATTCAAGTACCATTGCTGGTTAGATGTTGGATGAGTCTTCACCTGCACATAAAATAATTCATTTGTTTTTGATCCAGTTTACCTTGGGCCTAGGTTGATAACCTTTAAACTCTGAAATAAAAGACATCCCAGGTTGACTCTTATATCCTTCAGGATGATATCTCCTTGGAGGTATAATCCATTCAGTATAAGGGTTAAAGATTTGGGATGAAGGACCCTTAGGATTGAATTTTGATTTGCCCTTGAAAGATTTTCCAGAGCTCTGACCTCTGTTCGACGATCGTGGAGCTGCGTTCGACGATCTTGGGTCAGATCGTCGAGCTCCGTTCGACGGTCGACTATGTCTGAGTTCAGGAACTTGAGATCGTCGACCTGAGTTCGACGATTTTTCCTGAGATCGTCGATTTGCGTTCGGCGATCGTCGATCTCCGTTCGACGATTTCTGCTGGTGTACAACCCCATATTCGCTGAGCCAGTCCAGGAGGCACAATGATCAACGGTTGGGTTAGCCGAAGTGTTCCCGCCATAAGGAAGATCTCGCCCGAAGAAGGCGGGAACGATTGCGCCGGATCGTCGAACGGGGAATAGTAGGCCAAGATCGTCGTGCGCGACCTGCGCGGGAGCGCTTGCGCCCGAACCAAGCTCCTATCTCAAAGAGTTCTCGCATAAGCCAGGCGAGAACGTTCGCGCCACGCCCTGGGCCGAAAGGTCTCGGCACCAGCTCTCGCCGAGTGGGGCCCAGGGTCTTTGGAAGAATGTCCTAATTGCCCTCAGGAGAAATTACTTCAGTACCCTCAAAAAAAACAGCGGGATTTGGCTATTGACAGATCAACCAGGGGCTTTTCAGTAAATTCAGGACAGCAAAAGGCTATAAATAGACCCATAAGGGTTTCTTAGAAAGCAAGCGATCATTGTCTCCGGAATTCTAGTGCTTTCTGAGGAGCTCCTAGCCCAGCTTTGGCTTTGGAGGGGAAGCTCTCAGAGATCTTCCGGGTGTGAGGTGAGACCTCCCTGCTGAGGCTTTTGGGTCAGTCTTAGGTCCTTAGAATCCAGTCAAGGGGTGAGACTTGAGAGAAGTAGGTTTCGGCTGCACCCCTTTTTTTTCGAACTTCAGTTGAGGTCAAATTTGGCTTCAACAGTTCTGGTGCGGTGAGCGTGGAGGGGGGTCTGCATCGTAAGATGTTGTCAGGGCTTCTAGCCAGATGTGCGACCGAAGAAGAAATCCCGAAGATTTTAAGGGAGGTGCATTCGGGCGAGTGCGGCAGTCACTCTGGAGGAAGGACACTGGAGGCCAGGGTGGTCAGACAGGGGTACTTCTGGCCCACCCTAAGGAAGGATGCCATGGAGTTTGCAAGGAGGTGTCAAAAATGTCAACTCTACGCCCCCCTTCAACTCTTGGCAGCTCAAAGACTCCGGAGTATCACGGCGCCATGGCCATTTGCTATCTGGGGAATGGACTTGGTTGGGCCCTTTCCTCCGGCTAGTGGACAGAGGAGGTTCCTCTTGGTCATGATTGATTACTTCTCGAAGTGGCTAGAGGTTAAAGCCTTAGCCAAGGTCACCTCGCAGGTTATAAGGAACTTCATCTGGGGAGAGATCATTTGTAGACATGGGTTGCCCCAAGCAATAGTGACCGATAACGGCCCCCAGTTTGCCAGCGAGGAGTTCATCAGCTTCTGCGCTCAACTGGGAATAGATCTCCGGTTTGCCTCCGTCCATCACCCTCGAAGTAACGGCCAAGTGGAAGCAGCAAACAAAATCATTGTAAATCTACTAAAGAAGAAGGTGGAAAACTTGAAGGGAAATTGGGTGGAACAGCTCCCATCGGTCCTGTGGGCACTACGAACGACTCCGAACACGGCCACTGGTGAGACCCCCTTCAAGCTCTCTCATGGGTGTGAAGCCGTCCTACCAGTGGAGTTTGAGGTCCGGTCCCCGCGAGTCACAGCCGCGGGCGAAGGTGACGAGGCTTGGAGGGTGGAAAATGAAGAGGGGCAGCGCCTCTCGTTAGATATGATGGAGGAACTGCGAGACGTGGCGGCTATCAGGAAAGAAGAAGTCAAGCGACGGATGGCCAAGCATTTTGACAAGCACGTCAGGGTCAAGCAGTTCGCAGAAGGGGATCTGGTGCTGAGAAAGGTCGACGCGGCAGGAAGATCGGCTCCCGTGGGTAAGCTCCACCCGAACTGGGAAGGTCCATACATAGTGAAGGAAGTCCTCGGAACAGGGGGATACTACCTCCAGGACTTGGAGGGAAGAGCCCTAAGCCACACTTGGAGTGGTGATGATCTGAAACGCTTCTACCCCTGAGGGGGGAAGGATGTAACCATGTATCTTAAGATTAAACTTGATATATTATACCAATTGATTCTCCTTTAGCTAGTGCCGAATTTTTCATGGCATAATATAGTTGAATGTTTTGTGATACCCCGAGCTCGGCTCGGCCCCAGGTAGACCCGCTGCGCAGGCTCTCATCTAGCTGGCAGGTCCGAAGGCTCGCCTGTGGGGGATAGGTTTGTTTGGTTTGAGATCTTCATCGGCACCCCGAGCTCGGCTCGGCCCCAGGTAGACCCGCTGCGCAGGCTCTCATCTAGCTGGCAGGTCCGAAGGCTCGCCTGTGGGGGATAGGTTTGTTTGGTTTGAGATCTTCATCGGCACCCCGAGCTCGGCTCGACCCCAGGTAGACCCGCTGCGCAGGCTCTCATCTAGCTGGCAGGTCCGAAGGCTCGCCTGTGGGGGATAGGTTTGTTTGGTTTGAGATCTTCATCGGCACCCCGAGCTCGGCTCGGCCCCAGGTAGACCCGCTGCGCAGGCTCTCATCTAGCTGGCAGGTCCGAAGGCTCGCCTGTGGGGGATAAGTTTGTTTGGTTTGAGATCTTCATCGGCACCCCGAGCTCGGCTCGGCCCCAGGTAGTCCCGCTGCGCAGGCTTTCATCTAGCTGGCAGGTCCGAAGGCTCGCCTGTGGGGGATAGGTTTGTTTGGTTTGAGATCTTCATCGGCACCCCGAGCTCGGCTCGGCCCCAGGTAGACCCGCTGCGCAGGCTCTCATCTAGCTGGCAGGTCCGAAGGCTCGCCTGTGGGGGATAAGTTTGTTTGGTTTGAGATCTTCATCGGCACCCCGAGCTCGGCTCGGCCCCAGGTAGACCCGCTGCGCAGGCTCTCATCTAGCTGGCAGGTCCGAAGGCTCGCCTGTGGGGGATAGGTTTGTTTGGTTTGAGATCTTCATCGGCACCCCGAGCTCGGCTCGGCCCCAGGTAGACCCGCTGCGCAGGCTCTCATCTAGCTGGTAGGTCCGAAGGCTCGCCTGTGGGGGATAGGTTTGTTTGGTTTGAGATCTTCATCGGCACCCCGAGCTCGGCTCGGCCCCCCGCTGCGCAGGTCTCATCTAGCTGGCAGGTCCGAAGGCGCTGTGGGGGATAGGTTTGTTTGGTTTGAGATCTTCATCGCACCCCGGCTCGGCTCGGCCCCATAGACCCGCTGCGCAGCTCTCATCTAGGCAGGTCCGAAGGCTCGCCTGTGGGGGATAGGTTTGTTTGGTTTGAGATCTTCATCGGCACCCCGAGCTCGGCTCGGCCCCAGGTAGACCCGCTGCGCAGGCTCTCATCTAGCTGGCAGGTCCGAAGGCTCGCCTGTGGGGGATAGGTTTGTTTGGTTTGAGATCTTCATCGGCACCCCGAGCTCGGCTCGGCCCCAGGTAGACCCGCTGCGCAGGCTCTCATCTAGCTGGCAGGTCCGAAGGCTCGCCTGTGGGGGATAGGTTTGTTTGGTTTGAGATCTTCATCGGCACCCCGAGCTCGGCTTAGACCCGCTACGCAGGCTCTCATCTAGCTGGCAGGTCCGAAGGCTCGCCTGTCTTCATCGGCACCCCGAGCTCGGCTCGGCCCCAGGTAGACCCGCTGCGTAGGCTCTCATCTAGCTGGCAGGTCCGAAGGCTCGCCTGTGGGGGATAGGTTTGTTTAGTTTGAGATCTTCATCGGCACCCCGAGCTCGGCTCGGCCCCAGGTAGACCCGCTGCGCAGGCTCTCATCTAGCTGGCAGGTCCGAAGGCTCGCCTGTGGGGGATAGGTTTGTTTGGTCTGAGATCTTCAACGGCACCCCGAGCTCGGCTCGGCCCCAGGTAGACCCGCTGCGCAGGCTCTCATCTAGCTGGCAGGTCCGAAGGCTCGCCTGTGGGGGATAGGTTCGGTCTGGTTGGCTTGATTTGTACAAGGCAGGAAACACGTTGAGAATACCAAGTGAAAAGTGAAAAGGATGGGATGGATCTTGGCAGAGATAGATCTCGGCAGGGATAGATCTCGGCAGGGATGGATCTCGGCTGAGATAGATCTCGGCAGGAATAGATCTCGGCAGGAGAGTCCCCATCAAAGGGATCTCGAGGTGGGGAGGCTTTCGCCAAAAAGGCTCCTCTTGGCGCTCTCTCGAACAAACAGGCGAGATCGTTAGGTGACGGGCCAGAGGGAGTTCGCGCAGTCTAGAGGGGACGGTCCCGTCCTAAGGATTCGAGGGTTACGCTTCCGGCTGGCCGGTTACCGCGGGTTCTTGCTGATTCATCGCTACGAATTTCCTAAGAAAGCCAAGGGCCTTGGCGGAAGCCTACGCCAAAAGCATTCGACTACGACAACCACATCAAACACATTCGCAAATAACAAAAAATGTTCGCAAGAAAAAACATTTGCATTAACAAATACTGTATACAGGTACAAAATGATAGCGTCTCGCGCTTTTACATAAAAGTGAAGAACAAAAGCAAGAAGAGGACCCTCAAGGGGACAAGCTGTATCCTTCTGAAGTCTCGCTGGAGCTTCCGCTGGAGCTTCCGCCGGAGCTCCCCCCGGAGGTCTCGCCATCCGCCGCGGGGGACTTTGGGACATCCGAGGGAGGGGTATTGGGGGCGCCAGGGGGCTTTGGGATGGGCTCGAAGAGCCATGGGACAAGTTGTGGAGCGGTAATGTCTTTGCCCTTTTCGTCCCAACAGTTGATGTCGCGCAGCGTCTCCAGCGTCAGCCTTACGGTGGCTTGCGCGTTCCCCTGAAGGAGCTTGTCGATGTCATAAGCCGAGTAATACTGGCTCTTCAATCTCTCGTCCAGCGGAGGGGGTGCACTCGCCTCGAGGCGCGCGATCTGCTCTCGCAGGAGAACGTTGTCATATCGGGCCTGAGACAGCTCCTCGCGAAGCGCGGCTTGAGCGGAATCCTGAACAACGGGAGGTTAGCATAAGAAAAAGGTTAGGATTGCGAGAACAACTGATTATGAAAAGTCTCGCTTACCCCTTCCGCTTGGCGCGAGGATAGTAGTTGCTGGGTCTCGGCCAGCTCCTTGGCCAGAGAGGCCGCCTGGGCCACCGCATCCTCCCTGGCCTTGAACATATCTTGGAAGTTGCGGTCTATCGTAATGCTCCGCCGGGCGCACATGTGCGCAAGCTCCAGCCCACGCATTAAAGCGCGAGTGGAGTCATATGCCAACAGCCGGGTCGACATCCTGTCGAAGACGCTAGCGCCCTCCCGGCTGTAAGGGCCATATCCTAAGGCGAAAGCTTCGCCGGTGACCTCGTCTCGCTCCGCCCAGCTCGGCAAGAGGGACGAGACCGTGACCTTGTTGGCGTCAGGGTCCCATTGTAGCAGCGGCTTGTTCTCCGCGTCCAGGCACCTCACGCCGAGGCCAAAGTTACGATGACCCCGCGGCACCTCTTCAGACGGGGGTTGGCCGGAGGTCCCGGCGGCGGCACCCTCGCTCTCGGCGGCGCCAGGGGTCCGAGGGTTCTCGGCAGGAGTCCCCAGGCCGCCCCTGGTGGCCGCAACCCTGCTTGCTGCCTCCAAGACCTCCTCGAAGGAGCGGCCGGGGGGGAGAGGTTGGACGGGCTGGACAACCACAGCCTTGCCCTTCTCGGTATCCGTGGTCTTGGGCCTCTTGATTGGCTGAGGTGCGGAAGCAACCGGTTTTCGCTTCACAACACCGCTCGAGGGGGGGAGGCCCGGCTCCTTTCGGCAGGCTTGCGCGGCGGCTTTCGCAAGAGCCAGCGGATCCTTCGGAGGCTGACTCCCTCCGGCGCGAGCCTCGTCGAAAGGCTGGCGGAGAGGGATCTCGCGCTCTCCTGCAAAAAACAACAGTGATAAGTTCTAATCTCGGAAAAGGCAAGAAATAGACAAATGAAGGCGAGACCCTACCTTCTCCCGGAAGTACAGGGGGAAGAGAATCAACGTCTCGCCGGAGGTGGAGGACGTCGAAGTCCTTGGTTCCGAAGAACTCAAGGAGGGCGCCCTCGCGGGAGCCCAAGGACGGAGGCTTGTAGGCGGCATCCTCATATTGGATGGGGGCCAAGGGTACGTTCCCGAAGTCGCCGGAGACGTAGATGAACTTCTCGCCCCAATGATGATGCTTGTTGGCGAGACCGATCGTCTTCAGAAGCTGCCCGGAGAAGAACACCACGCCTCCTTTCACGCGGAAGGTAAACAGCTTGCGGAAGATCGGCAGGCTGAACTCGATCCTCTCGGAACGCATGTAGCATATGAATGCCACGAGAATGGCAACTGAATTAGGATTCAGCTGCGCGGGAACCACCCCGTAGTATCGGAGAGCCTGTCGCATCTCAGGCCACAGCGGAAGGCGGAAGCCCACCTCGAAGTGTTCAATAGGGATGGCGAGCTCCCCCTCCCCTGCAGTGTTGACCTTGTCATGACTGCCCGGGGGCCGCGCGACGAAGCCAGCGGGAACGTGCTGGGCCTTGGTCAGATTGAACTCCTCCAGAGTGAGAGTACAGGAAGGGAAGAGATGCTTTTGGAAGGCTTCCGCACAGTTGGATCGTCCTTCACCACCACCAGGCATCGCAATAGGGATTGAAGGCAAGATCTACGGGGAGAAGGCGAGAGCGAGAACAAGGCGAGAACGGAAGTGGAAGACAGAAAAGGGGCGAGAGCTTTGCGAAGACTGCGAGAACAACAGCAAAGAGGAGAGAGACTGGAGTCAGAGTAATGAATGTGATAGGTGAGCCTCCTATTTATAGGAAATCGTGGTAATGATGGTTGTTTTCAGAAAGGCGGCGAGGGTACAGCCGCCGCGTCCTAGGTCAGCGATGCTTCGTTTTTCCCGCCCGAATCTGACAGCGACCGATTAAACAGCTGGCGCTAACGTTGCGAAGTGTCATGCGGCAGGAAAAGTAGGCGGAAGCAAGGTGGTTCTCGCCACCCCAAGGAGCTGGGAAGATAACTCATACGCATACAAAAATATTAAAGACAGAGCCATCGCTCTCGCTGAGCGGGAACGCGATAAAAAATAATAATAATATAATAAGCGAATAAAGTGCGGGAACAATAGTTACAACTCCAAGCGAAAAAGAAAGCAAGGGTACATTAGAGAAGGGAAGGCCAGAGGAAGAGGAGGGGAGGTCTCGCGCTTCAGTACGGCTCCCAGCGCCATTTCCCTTGCTCCCAACGCCATTTGCCTCGGTCCCGCAATTTGGTCCGGGGGGGCGCCTGCGGGTTGAAGTAGGATGACAGAACGCTGCATCCTAGGTCAACCCGGCGAGACAGGTCCCGGATTCTCTCAATGCATCTCTCAGGTGAGGACCCGGCGGTAGCTCCCCCGGGCCGGTCCATCTCGCCTAGAAGGAAATCTCGCTCCAGGGACTCCGGCCTTTTCTCCACCGACTGGCGAAACTCTTTGGCCGCGAGGTCGCGGACTCGATCTCGCCGGATGAGCTTCGACAGTATGGCGGCGACCTTCTTCCCCCGTCTTTTTGTGCTCCCGGCACCGGTCAGGATCTCCTCCATCTCGTCAGAGGAAGGGAAGGGAGAGCTCTCGCCATCCTCTCCGTCTTTTTCTTCTTCTTCTTCTTCTTCTTCGTCTTCCTCCTCCACTTCAGCGCCAGGCCGCGAGTCCATGTCCCCTGTCAGAAGATTCCCCATTTTAGCGGAAACTAAAAGGTAGCAGCGATAAAACGACCGTATACCTTCGGAGTGACGAGGCCCCCCGGTCGACGGCAGGCGAGAAGGCCCAGCCCCCCCCCTCAGCTCCAAAGAGGAGGTGGATTGGCTTTCCTTTGCCGGGGGGGGTAAACTTTGCGGATGGTGATCCCGGCCTGATCGAGAGCAGGGGAGCGGGTCTCCTCAACCGCTGGAGGGCTAGCGTCTAGCGGTGGCGCAGGGATCTCGACATTTTTTCCTCTCGCCGGTAGGGAGGAGTCAGCCGCATGGGCAGGCTGATTCACAGTTCTCACCCCACCATCCCGGGTGGCGAGATCTGGAGGAGCGAAAACTGGCGCTGCGAGGAATCAGGTCAGTATTTAAAAATACCAGGCGAAGCCAAGAAGGAAACCTTTACCGGCGGTGTTCGGGTCAGGCGGAAAAGGCGCCTCGGGAACCTGTGGATGATCATCTTGATGGCTAGAGGGTGGATCCGAACGTTCTCGCGGGGACGCGGCAGCGTCAGGAACCGTCTCCTGCGAGAGGTATCAAGTTAGACAATTGAGCAACTGGTTGTTAATGGGTATATCAAGCTTACCTTCCGCGGCGAGGTGCCGTCCGCGCAACTAGGGGTCGGGGTGGGCGGGCTCCTGTTCTCGCGGGATAGGTCCCGCTGAACCACCTTCGCCTTCTTCTTCTTCTTCTTCTTGGGCAAAGAAGGCTCAGCAACTGACGGCTGTCTCGCTAGCCATGGGGCGACAAGGGCACTGTTAGCCCTAGCTCGCGCCTGTGCCGCGTTGATGCGGTCCTGCAGATCCTGCGGAAGAGGTTTATCGGCACGCTTGGAAGGCATAGCGAGAGAGGGCGAGAGCTCAGAAGGAGAATGACGGCTCGAGGAAAGTGTTATGACCGTCTATCGGCACTCATATTTATAGACACCGTACGGCCCACCGAAAGATTCCCTGATGTTGACACATGCTCAGCGAATATTTTTGGGGTTGGACATGTCTTTTCGAGCGCGGTGCTAGCTCAAAAAGAGCGGGGATTGTGTACAACCCCATATTCGCTGAGCCAGTCCAGGAGGCACAATGATCAACGGTTGGGTTAGCCGAAGTGTTCCCGCCATAAGGAAGATCTCGCCCGAAGAAGGCGGGAACGATTGCGCCGGATCGTCGAACGGGGAATAGTAGGCCAAGATCGTCGTGCGCGACCTGCACGGGAGCGCTTGCGCCCGAACCAAGCTCCTATCTCAAAGAGTTCTCGCATAAGCCAGGCGAGAACGTTCGCGCCACGCCCTGGGCCGAAAGGTCTCGGCACCAGCTCTCGCCGAGTGGGGCCCAGGGTCTTTGGAAGAATGTCCTAATTGCCCTCAGGAGAAATTACTTCAGTACCCTCAAAAAAACAGCGGGATTTGGCTATTGGCAGATCAACCAGGGGCTTTTCAGTAAATTCAGGACAGCAAAAGGCTATAAATAGACCCATAAGGGTTTCTTAGAAAGCAAGCGATCATTGTCTCCGGAATTCTAGTGCTTTCTGAGGAGCTCCTAGCCCAGCTTTGGCTTTGGAGGGGAAGCTCTCAGAGATCTTCCGGGTGTGAGGTGGGACCTCCCTGCTGAGGCTTTTGGGTCAGTCTTAGGTCCTTAGAATCCAGTCAAGGGGTGAGACTTGAGAGAAGTAGGTTTTGGCTGCACCCCTTTTTTTTCGAACTTCAGTTGAGGTCAAATTTGGCTTCAACAGCTGGGACTTGGTTTTCTTGGGCAGATCAGAATTTTTCCTAGCTACCTCTACAACTCCCTTTCCTTTATCAGAAATGAATTTGATTGGAGTTGTTAGAACTATGGGTTGGCTGGATGAAGCACCCAAGCCCAGTGTACTATTAAATCTGGAGTTCACTGTGCTTGTGATGTCCATCAGCTTGATGCTTCTCCCATTAAGGGATTCTTCAAGCTTCTTGGCCTCAGATAGCTCACTTTTTAGTGAAGCTATCTGCTCCCTACAACACTCCAAATCCTGAGAGAGTTTGAGGTTTTCTGACTTTAAAGTATTATGTTCAGATAAATGATTTCTGAGAGAGATAATTTCTTTCTCAGATTTTAGCAGGTCTAAACACAATACTTTAAATTCAGATTTAAAGTCCTCTGAATTAAAATCAAATGAAATAATTACCTGATCTTCTTCAAGCTGAGTCTATGAGTCTGACTCTGACTCTTCTTCATCTGAGTTATGTTGTGAGGCATTGATTGCCATCATGCAGAATTCTTTTTCTTCTGCATCATCTTCATCATCACTGGAGCTGGATGAGGCTTCTGACTCCTCTTCAGTCTCACTCCAGGATTCAGCAACAAACCCCTTTCTTGTGTGTTTGTTTTTGCTTGATGAGGGTTTGTCATTGCCATTCCTCTTGGAGTCTTTCTCCTTTCTTCTTTCTTTCTTGTCCCTTCTGTCCTTGTTTTTGTTTTCTGGACAGTCAGGAACTATGTGCCCTGGTTTCCTGCAACCAAAGCAAACAATTTCTTTATTATTAATTGACTTGACATACCTTGGCTTATCATGCTCCTTGTATGATCTCCTTCTGAAGTCCTTTCTGGCCATCTTGTAAAATCGTTTGGCCAACAGACTGAGCAGTTCATCATTGCCTGTGACTTTGTCTTCAGGCTGATCTTCAGTTGCCTTGAAGGCTATTGTTTTCTCTTTTCTTGTGGCTGGTGAGGCAGCCTTCTGTTCTTCTTCTTTATTCTTGATGAGTAGCTCATAAGATTTGAGCTTACCCAATAGAGCTTCAGTGGTGATCTCATTCAAACTTCTGGCATCCTTAATTGGCCAGATTCTTGAATCCCAAGTGCTAGGGAAGCACATTAGAATTTTGCCATTGAGTTCAGTTAGTGAGATCTCTTTATCCAATGTCCTGAGTTCACTGACTATTAGACTGAGCCTGTTGTACATATCTCCCACTGACCCAGTTTCTCCCTTCTTGAAATTCTCATATTGAGATATGAGGTGGGATCTCCTATCCTTTCTCTCATCAGATGAGCCTGAGACTATTTCAGAGAGTTTGTCCCAAATTTCCTTTGCTGAATTGCATTCAACCACCTTTTGAAATATGTCATCAGACATTGTCTGGGCTAAGATGTTCATAGCCTTGGCATTAGCTACCTTCCATTTCTTGATGTCAGCATCTGTTCCTAATGGAGGTGGAACAACATTTGTACTTGAGTTCTCTGGAGGTCTTGGACACACTGTCAAAACAGAGTTAAAAATATCCTCGTCAATAGAATTCATGTATAGTATGATCCTTGCTTTCCAAAGTGCAAACTTGGATAGATTGCACACTAGAGGTCTGGTGCTAGCATAATCTTTATTTTGGGCCATGATTTGTGAAAACAAAATCTAATACTAATTTCAAAAGAATACAGATCTAACTAGGAATCTTTGGGTTCAGGTGTTAGCCTGTGCAACCACCAAGGTGTGGTATGTTTAACCAACCTGGCTCTGATACCAATTGAAAGTGCAGCTAGATCTGATATACTCTAGAGGGGGGTGAATAGAGTATATGATGCTTGAAAACTTTTTACAACAATTGTTGTAATGTGACTAAGCAGGGAAGCAATGAATAAATCTAATCACAGAACTAAACTAATCATAAGCTAATCACAGAACAATCACAGCCAGAAACAAAAATAAAGACAAGCAAAACCAGATGACACAAGGAAATATAGTGGTTCCCCTAAACTTGGGTACATCCACTCTTCTACCACCCTAGGTAGGAATCCACTGTAGGATGAGTTTATCAGGTGTCCTGGGCACCAATGAGCTTTTGATAAGGTGCTCAAAAACCAAATCAGATTTTTTGATCAGATGTCTTGCCACCAATGAGCTTTTGACAAGGTGCTCAAAAACCAAGTTCAAACTTTTGAAGGGAGTTTGAGAAACCCTTTACAGAGATGGGGGGTGAGAGAGTGATGGAAGTCTTCTCTTTCTCAGATCAGCTGAGAAGACTATGTGGTTTTGATGGTGTCAAAGCTCCCCCTGAGTCCTTGAGATGATCAGGAAAAGAAGCTTTGCTGTAGGGTGATAGGCCTTCAGAAGTTGAGCTCCAGCAAGAGATGATTTCAGCAGCAGCTGAAATGTTAGGTGTCTGGAGTCTTGAAATATGTTGGCCTTGAACACTTTAGACAAGAGAGATCTGAGGATTTCAGAAAATTTGATCTCCTTGGATGTGTGTTCTTGAGAATTCTTTGAGATAGAGAATATTTTGTTCTTGTTCTTAAGATTACTGATCTGTGTTTTCTGTCTATCTGTATATCTGTGTATCTGTGTGTGAGATTCAAAAATTCTTATCTTTTATTTTCTGGTACTGAATAGAAAAACATCCTCTGTCAAGAATAGCCGTTGGCATGCATTAATTGCATCCTTAATTGCAAAATGTCTTCTGGAGGAAAGTCCATAGAAATATTCCTTGAAAATCCCTTGAAACTTGGTCCAGAAATAAATGAAAACGGCTAGAAAATCTTCTGAATTAATTGCAGAATAACTCCTTAACTGATTTGAATTTGAATCTAGAAACAACCTTGAAGTTATCTGAAAACGTCGAACTAAGCTCTGCTATCGTCGAACTGAGCTCAGCGATATGGACTTATACTGCAACAAAATATCGTCGATCTGAGCTCAAAGATCGTCGAACTGAGCTCAGAGATAGATATCCAATACTGAGTCAAAGATCGTCGAACTGAGCTCACCGATCATCGAATGGAGTTCGACGATATGTGGAAGTTGAGCTCAGCGATCGTCGAATGGAGTTCGACGATCTGTCGAAGTTGAGCTAGACGATCGTCGATCGGAGTTCGACGAATCGTCGTGCTGAGCTTGACGATATGACTTAGTCTCAAACTGAAAAAGTCTTGGTCTTGAGGGCAGCTTCCAAACTTAGACTTCTAATCCTTAGACTCAATTCTAATTGACCTTTAGAGCTATACAGGAGGTCAAAGATTGGTTTCCTAGAGACATAGTGATCCTGATCCAAATTAGTAATAGGGTGTTCCAACACAATCTCCTCCCCTTGCTCGGCATTGCGAGCCCGCAGCTCCCCTGCGGCCTTGGCATCCTGGTGAAGAGAAAATCCGGTTAGCAGCAGCACAAAATATTCTAAGTAAAAGAGAAGAGGAGAGCTTGACACTTACCAGTCCGTCGACGACCTGGGCGAGGAGGCCCTCAACGATGCTGAGCTGCTTCGCCTGATCAGCAACCTTGTCCTTGGCGACATCGCGGGCCTGCTCGGCTTTTAGGAGTTGATTGCTGAGGGCAAAGCTGCGGCGGGTCAGCATGTGGTGGAGCTCCATGGTCCTCAGGTGGGCCTGCAGACCCTCATGGCCGAGCTGCCGCAGGGTCATGTTCTTATAGGCCTCGGCATCCTCGCGGCCATAGAGGCCGAAGCCGAGGGCATAAGCATGGCCGGTGGCGGGCTCGCGGTCATGCCAGGACGGATGTAGAGTGGAGATGGAGACCCGATGGGCCAGCTCATCCCACTGCACCATAGGCTCCCCCACCGAGTCCTTCCACCGCCCCCGAAGTTGAAGAGGGGATGTTGTTTCGGCGCCCCCCGCTCGCGAGCCGTCCTCTTCGCCGAAGGAGGTGGGGAGATCGCCGCCCCGGAAGCAGGAGCCTCGCCTCCCTTCCGCCTCTTGCTGGGGATCTCCTTCAGCGGGCTCTCCGACGACGCGTCCGGGACGGTTTCTGGCAAGCTCATATATTTGGGGCTAGGCTGACGTTGTTGTTGTTGTCGCCCCCGCGGAGCCAGCAGGGCTCTCCTAATCTTTTTTGGCAGTTGCTGGCAGTGTGGCGGGTTCGACCCCGCATCCTCCGGTCGCCTCTTGCTGGAGGAGGGTTGTGAGAAGGCCGCCTCATCTCGGCAAGCCGCCGCCGCTGCCCTCTCGCGAGCAAGAGGGTCTGTTTGTAGCCCAGAGTCCGCAAATGACGGGTTCACGGAAATTATCCGCTCCCCTGAAAATACTTGGAAAAAGTTAGAAGAATTTCAGCAGCAATATGGCAAGCTCGGCAATCTGGTGAGCTCGGCAAGATGAGGAGAGAACATCATCTTCGTTGGGTAGAACGGGGAGGAGCGCGCCGAGGTCCCTTCGCAGGAAGGCGACCTCAAAATCCTTGTGGAGGAAGTATTTGTGGAGCTCGACAACATTGCCGGATACGGCCGGCGGGCGGTAGACCTCCTCGCCTTTTTGTTGCGGCGAGTACGGGATGTTGCCGAGATCGCCCTTGATAAAGGCGATCCTGGTCATCCAGGTGTGGTGCTTGTTCGCGATCTCGCGAACCTTGATCAGCGAGCCGCCGAAGTAGGCGACCCCATCCGGCATCGCCTTGTAGGAGAAGAGTTTCCTGAACACTGTCAGGTTGAACTCGATCCTCTCCCGCCGAAGGTAGCTCGCAAACGCCACCATCATGGCGATGGCGTTGGAGTTTAACTGCGTGGGTACTGCGCCATAGTACTTCAGAATTTGCCGGATCTCCGGCCAGAGGAGGAGGCGAAACCCCACCTCGAAATGCGAGATGGGGAAGGCGAGCTCATCCTCGTAGAAGGTGTTGATGGCCTCCCCCTGCCTCGGCCTGCGCGCCTCGAAGCCCGGCGGAACGTATTCCGTCTCGAACTCCTCGAACTCCTACTCGCTGGTATGCCCCTCGAAGAAGCAGTAGTCGGTGAAGTGTTGGGCACACTTGCTGCAGCCATCAGCGTCGGGGTTGCTCTTACCCATGATCGCGAGAGAAGGCGGGGCGCGAGTAGAAAACAAATAGCACAGGAAGACAGAGAAAGAGTAAGCAGTAAAAGCAGCAGTACGGGGGTTGGTGGGGGGGGGGCTATTTATAGAAAAATTAATCAGGTCAAACTGTCCAATCAGCCCAGCTCTCCAACCCCCAGCTCGCCGAATTCCGGCGCGTCGCAACCAAGGCTAAGTCAAATGAGAAGCAACATTTTATTTGAATACCACATATCTAAAAATGTCTTGAGATAAATTATTGCAACCAAATGGCGCAGGAATAAATAAGCGAGGCGCGCATGCAGGGGAGGAAACAAGGGGGCGAGTACCGGTCGGCTCGGGAAGGGAGCCGCCATTCACCTACCCCGGCCTCGCATCCCCCGTCCCCCAGATTGCCGCGTGCGGAGCAGCTCGCGGATCCTCCCCGAATTCGCCTGTGCCACAGAGAGGCCCTCATTGATCTCGTCTAGGAGCCGGGAAGGAGACAGCAACTCGCGAGTCTGGCCACCCCGCACTTCGTCGGCAAGACGGGCGTAGTCCTGCTGCACCGCCTCGTTGACTTCCCGCACCTCGCATAGCTCGAACACCAATTTCTTGAAGAGCTTAACTTCCCTCCGGGTCAGCTCACCTGGCTCTACTTCCGGGCCCAGATAAGAGTCCAGCGAGTTCGGGGAAGGGAGGGGCGAGTAGTGGACCGCCCGCGAAGTCTCCTCGGCACCGGATCGGCTGGGAGGAGCTGTGGAGACAAGTATCAGCAAAGTGAGGTACGCCAATAAAGAACTTGACAGGGATCCAAGGAAACATTTACCTGACGAACTCGACAACTCTAAGGAGATGCGGGGAGGGACAAACTGTAGGTCCTTCCCGCACCCCGGTCCACGCGTGCCTGGGGAGAGAAACTCAAATCCCGGGACGGGGACGGTCTCCACACCCGCCCCCGTGGTTACAACAGCTCACCGGGGAGAAGGGGCGGGTACCGGCGAGTTCGGCCTCTGCGAGCTCACTGGCAGGATCCCAAAGAGAAGAGGCAGGTCCCTGGGATGGTTATCCGGTGTCATGAACCGCGAGTCTGCGAGAGTGGTCTCGCCTCGCGGTATGGGCTCTCGCGGCGTGGAACCCCCCACGTCATCAGGTTGACCGTCCGGGTCGTCGCCGACTACGACAACTTCTCTATCCTTCTCAAGAACTGTCCGAGTGGAAGAGCCGATCCCCATCTCCAGGGTGGTCATCAGGTCTTCATAAATTGGCTCGGCCGCTTCGGGAAATGACTTCGCCCTCTTGGAGCTGGGCTCGACAAAATCAATTTGAGGAACATTGGGTGGGACCGCTGTCAGAGCGGCCACGCGAGCAGCCGAGGTCTGGCGAGCTCGGTTGAGGCGCTCTTGGATTTCCTTGGGGATCGGCATCTTGGCAGTGCTAGAGCAAAGGGAATGACAAGAGTCAAGCAGGTATGCAGGTGTATATATATAGCCGCAGGTGGACCCCACTGAAAGATTCTCTCCGATCCACCCCGCACTCGCCGAACACTTGGGGTTGGATGTTTCTTTCCAAGATTTACCAAGCTCAGGAAGAGCGGGGATTATGTACAACCCCGTGTCCGACGAGTAGGGTCATCAGGAGCGAGGTCGGCTGGCGCAGATCGCCCAGGCAGCAGGCGAGCTTGGCAGAAAAACCTGGAGGCAGCGGACGAGCTCTGCATTTCTCGACCGAAGATCGGCATTCGTCGACCAAAGATCGGCAATCGTCGACCAAAGATCGACAATCGTCGAACGCAAGATCGACACTCGTCGACCGCGAGTTCGGCAGTCGCCGACCACGAGCTCGGCATTCGCCGACTAAGCCAGGATTCGTCGACCTGAGTTCGACTATTGGAGGCCTATCGACTAGCAAACTCACCGTCCCAGCTCGCGCTCACGCAAAGGAGCTCGGCAATATCAGGCGAGCTGATCCGCCGAGGTGGCCGAGCTCTCCGACTCGCCCAGGTCCATGAGGTACTTTTTACTGTTTTGCCCCCGCCGGTCTGCCCATATCCCTTCAAAACAGCGGAGTTTGGCTGTTGGCAGACCCAACTGACGTTATTTTGGTAATTTCAGGTCAGTTTAGTTTGGTTATTGGCAGTTCAGATTCTGAAATCTATAAATAGGACCCAAGGGGTACCCCAACAGACACGTTTTTTGTGCTCTCTTGCTCCAGCTTTCTAGTGCTTTCTGAGGGTACCTTAGCTCGGCCTTTGGCTAAGGAGGGGAAGCACTCTGAGATCTTCCGGGTGTGTGGTGGGACCTCCCGCCGAGCCCTTGGGTCAGTTCTTTCCTGTTTTCCTCGTTGTTTTGCTTGCAGGAGCAAAGTAGGTGCGCGATCACCCCTTGCCCGAGGGTGAACTCCACAGGAGACCGAGAAATCGGTTTCAACAGACAAAGATTCATTTTGGTACGAATCTTGTGCGTCCTTCAAAGGACTGTAGTTCAAGATCGTTGGTCCTCATGTAAAAAACATAAACTAGATCTCAGGCAAGACCCTATTGCGCAACGAAGAAACAAATATCAGTATAAGAGTTTATACCTCCAGCCATTAGGGCTTTCTTTTGAATGAGCGACTTCAATCTGGAGTCCTTGTGCAGAGCAGGAAAGGCTGTAGGCGATACTTCCGCTAGGGGTGCAAGTTGAGTTGAGCCGGCTCGAAAGCTCGATGAGCCGACTCGAAAAAAGCTCGACTCGAGCTTGAGCATGTCGAGCTCAAGCTCGAGCCTGATTTCGAGCCGAGCTCGAGCCTAAGTATCCCTGTTCACGAGCTCGCGAGCTTTTTTTAATTAAATAATATATATATTATTAGTATTAAATATTTTAATATATTATAATATTAACATAATATTAATATATTATTATTAAAATAATAGTTTTATATTATTAACATAATATTAAGTTCCAGCCGAGCTCGAGCTCGAGCCTTTTAAAATAGTCTCGTCGAGCTCGAGCTTGAGCTTGAGCTCGAAAAAAGAGCTGGCTCGAGCTCGAGCTCGAGCCAGCTCTTTTTGATGAGCTCGACTCGAGCTCGACTCGTTTGCAGCCCTAGCTTGCGATGAACAACCTTGCAGAGTAGGAAGAAGGCCAAATCTGAACAACCTATTGCCGGAATATGAAAATGTCGGAGGTAGAGGCCTCGGGGCGGTGCTTGCGCGGCGATGTCGCGGGACGACGGCAGATCGCGAATCAGGATGAACCCTAAACCCGCGATGTGAAGGCGAAGCTCTGGACGGCGGACGACGTCGGGTTTAGGCGGGATGACGATGAGGAAAACGACAAATCGGCGAAACCCTACATCTGCGAATTCTACACATCGCGGGGGAGACGACTCGGGCTTCTGGAGGTTGGGGAAAGATTGAACCGGATGATAATAAGTGATGGGCTTATTTATCCTTATATACCCCACATCCAGAGCCTTAAGCAAAACCCCGAACGATCGCGACCATCCATCCCCCCATCAGGAGGATCACAACTATAAACCCCGATCTAACTAAAACCACGCGTCATTCTTGGGCCCCATATGAGTCACCACTTTATACTAATCACCCTAACGAACTCATGCGAGTTGAATCAAATAGGTAATCTAATACCTCCCACTTATCAAGCTAATCAGTCTCATTTGTGGTGTGCTTGTAACAACTTGTTATTTCTCTCATATTTGCAATTTTTTGATTTATTATTGTGTTGATCTTTCTTCAGATTATTTTGATTGTCATGGGGATTGCACAAATCTCAATAAGTGTTATATCATAATGAGGTTGGATATGAGACCAATGGCTGAATGTTCTCTTCCCATCTTTTCAGATCTGATCTTGGAACAAGTTAGGTTTCACTAATTTATTTTGAGGACCATCATTGCAGGGAAGAACATAATTTTAGAGAGATTTTTAGTGCAGAAGTTTGATGATCGCATGAACTTTAACCTTTGATAGATTCTAGTTAAGGATATGTTGATTCAGTATGACTTGATTCGAGTCTTATGAGAGCGCAATAAATTACCCGTAATGGTAAAGGATGAGGACGTGAAGGTTCTTGATGAAAACGCCACAAGTACAATCAGGATGTGCGTCGCCGACGAGGCGCTCTTTAACATTGGTGTTGAAGAGACGACAGTCGGGCTTTGAGAGAAGAGCTGGAGTATTTGTGCCTACCAAAATTTTTGTTGACACAATTGTTGATGAAACAGTGCCTCTATATGCCGAAGATGCAGGAAGGTGGCAAGCTGCATAAAAACTTCAATCTAATCAATGATCTTCTAAGTCAAATTGCATGTCATTGTATTGATGGTAGAGGAAGAATACAAGGACCTCTTAATTATTACCTTGCTGCTCGTATCCTACTAGCACACCATGACTATGCTTTCATATGAGAACGATACAGTGGGGTTGAAAGAAGTCACTTTGACGTTGTTGTCCAGTCAAATGCTGAAGGACCCCACTCTCAGGGGTGACCAAATCTTGTTAGTACATGGACACAAGGAGTTTCGACAAAGGATCAAGTGACGCATGGGCTCAGTGGCATCGAAGAAGGCAGTGACGTGTTTTCACTACAAATAGGTTGGTCACATTAAGAGACATTGTCCGCAACATGCATGAGGTTCTAATACTTTAGGTGACATCAGGATGTGGGTGTGGTAACACTAGATTTGACAGGAGTTGTCATCTTTTATTGCATCACTGAGAGTTGGGACGATTGTGATAACTGGATGCTTGATTTTGGTGAATCGCAACACGCTTTCTCAAACGCATCGATCTTCAGCTCCTTAGAGGTGATGGTCAGATCAGTCATTCTGGATGATGACTCGAGATGTGAGGTTGCAAGGATAGGGATGATGGACTTGTGGACAGTTAGAACCCGCCAACCCATTAGTTCATCTCAAAACCCAGGTGTTGAGATGAAGGGTGGCGGGGTACATGAACACAAAGGGGAGAAGTCTGCAGGCGGTGTGGGATTAACCCCAACCACATGACCGCGGGGATATTCCGCCACACAAGGGGGCCCACCGGGGTCAACACCCAGACCTGGAACGCGATGGGGAAAGCCCAAACATGCGGTCCCACACACACGTGTCATGCTGGCTAATATAATCTCAACACACCCCCGCAGCATGACAACCTCCCTCTGATACCAAGTTAGAACCCGCCAACCCATTAGTTCATCTCAAAACCCAGGTGTTGAGATGAAGGGTGGCGGGGTACATGAACACAAAGGGGAGAAGTCTGCAGGCGGTGTGGGATTAACCCCAACCACATGACCGCGGGGATATTCCGCCACACAAGGGGGCCCACCGGGGTCAACACCCAGACCTGGAACGCGATGGGGAAAGCCCAAACATGCGGTCCCACACACACGTGTCATGCTGGCTAATATAATCTCAACATGGACATATGATATATCCATATATAGGCTTAAGAGAGTGCATCTGGTGCAAAGCTACTTAAGAATCTATTGTTATTAGGCAGATTGAACTTACAAGACTATATCTTGGTGATTAGATGTTCTATCGGTGATGCGAGGGCACACCATACTCATGTAAGATGCACAAAATGATAGGGTATATCGACTGATAAGTACCACAATGCAAGGTGATGGTCCTCTGTTTTCTGTTGGCAATAAGGTTGAAAGCTGTGGTGGTGTAATGGACCGCCTTCCTTAGACTCATGTTCAACGAGTCAATTTCCGCAATCCAATGAGTCAAATTTCCCAGGATGAACCGATGTAGGATGGAGTCGGCTGGAGTAAGTTGACAGATGCCTCAGTTAGTGGGGTGGTACTTTATGGAGATGATCAGTGCAGTTTGGTGCCTCACAAAGTTTCTTGGTGCAGACAATATTTACTTCGCGCAGATGCTCAGTCCATGTAATAATGTATGCATTGAGCATCATATACACGACATGATATTGTATACATGTGTTAACATTGCTATATATGCACAATCTTTTAGCACAAATTGTTGTTAACATCACTTCACCTAACCATCCCACAATTAACCCACATAATCACACAATATAGCCCATGTGTTTCATGCCCTCCTTATTTTAATTGATTTTTGGCCTTGTAAAAGGGGGACTTGACTTGTTAAGCACATCAAAACACACCAAGGAAAAACCTTAAAGAGGGGAATGATAGTACACGATGAAGCCCATAGTAGGCGTTGACATGCGATTGTGGGCTGCATCGGCTTCAAAAATGTAAAGTGTGCTGGTAGCGGCAAAACATAAGATACATGAGATGAGGTAAGGTGTGATATGCTCGATGGTTGCATGCTAATAGGTGATGGTGGTTGTGCAGAAGTGGTTACATTGGAGGGATGCACGTTCACGACAAAGCCAAGTCCCGACTTGGATCTCTTCTCGGTGGTGGTGGTTGTTTGTCTGACAATGACAAAAGTTCTTTTTGGTACGAATCTTGTGCGTCCTTCAAATGATTGATGTCCAAGATCGTTTGTCCTCATGCAAATCAAGCTAATCTGTCTCATCTACAATGTACTTCTAACAAATTATTATTTTCATCTTTCCTATTTGCCATTTTTCTAATTTATTATCATGTGTTCTTTCTTCAGATTATTGTGATTGTATTGGGGATTGCACGAATCTCAATAATTTATATAAGAACAAGGTTGGATATGAGACTAATGATTGGGTGTTTGGGGATATGGTTTGACTGCAGTGATGAGCGACTAGATTATCTTTCCATCCTTTCAGATTTGACCTTGGAACAAGTTAGGTTTCACTAGTTTGTGATGAAGATCATCATGGTGGAGAAGAACATAGTTCTGGAGAGATTTTCGTCGGAGATGTTTGATGGTGACGAAAACTTTATTAATTTAACCAATGACAGATTCGAGTTAAGGACACACTGGTTCAGTACGACTAAATTCGAGTCTTGTGGGAGCACGACAAATTACCCGCAATGGTAAATGATGAGCACGGGAAGGATCTTCATGATAAAGCCACAAGCACAATCAAGATGTGTGTCGCTGACCAGGTGTTCTTCAACATCAGAGCTGAAGAAACAACAGTCGGGCTTTGAGAGAAGCTGGAGTGGTTGTACCTTGCAAAATCTGTGTTGGCAAAATTGTTGTTGAAGCAATGCCTCTATATGCTGAAAATGCAGGAAGGTGGTAACCTACATGAAATTTTGATGTGTTCAACATTCTTTTGAGTTTATTATATGTGGTTGTATCAAAGGTAGAGGAAGAATACAAGACTTTTGTTGGGTATTGCATCCACAATAACCCAGATTTGTATGAAGTCACCCTTGAACTAAGATGAATTAAGTTTGTATTTGATGTCCTTGCTAGTTGAGTGTTTGCAAGATATATTTGCCAAGTGTAGACCAATGTCAGTCTACAATGAGTCACCAAACACATGACCATACAATATAATCCCTCATTGTGTGATCCATGATGTTGACTCATGTGTAACCTCTCTATTGTGACACACTTCTTTTTCAAGCACTAAAGCCATGAGAGAAAGGATGGTTGCTTAATTTATTGAAGAAAATAAGTTTTCAGACTTTCAGAAAAATTACTAAGTATTTTTCTCGAGTAGGATCATTTGTACTCGAGTAGAACTTAAGTTTATACTCGAGTAAGATCTGTCCTGTATTCGAGTTGCAGAAGCAGTTCTCGAGAAAGCTTAGTGTGTTCTCGAGAAATCCATGTGTACTCGAGTAGTCCATGACTCTCCTTCTCGAGTTACCTCATTTCCAGTCAAAATATTTTTTCTAAGTCTTTTCTCGAGAAGCCACATGTTATTTCTCGAGAAGGTCAGTATTACTTCTCGAGAACCCGAAGTCATTTCTCGAGTAACAGATTTTCTTCTCGAGTAACAAGTTTATTTTCTCAAGATGCATTATTCCTCTCGAGTAACAGAATAATTTTCTCGAGAACAGAAGTTCATTTTTCTCGAGTACTTCTTCTCTTTCTCGAGATACCTAAATTCCACCTTTACATTTTTACTAACTCTTTTTCTCGAGAAGCAAAAGATTTTTCTCGAGATGACCTTGTATAGTTCTCGAGAACTAGAAACCTTTTCTCGAGACCTTGAATACTCTTCTCGAGAGTTAGAACTCTTTTTTTGAGATGCTTCCTTGTTCTCTAGTACCAGGATACTTGTTCTCGAGAACAAAAATTTATTATTCTCGAGTACTTACTTTCATTCTCGAGATAGTTGATTTCCACCTCCACATTTTTTCTAAGTACTTTCCTCGAGAACCTCATAACTCTTCTCGAGAAACAAAAAACTTCTTCTCGAGTACAATTGACTCTCTCGAAAAATACAGTACAGATTTATGAATTTTCTTAAGTCCCCACAGAAATAATTTCAAATATGATTAACACTTGATTGGTCTACGTGTCGTGCATTTAATGTGATTATGACCGCTAGACAAGACCTATAAAAGATCTTATCATAATCGATCAACCCTAAGAAGAAAAAACTAAGTATTCTGAATCTCAAATTCTCTTTCTAAATCGGGAGCCGCCGCTGTTCATCGCCATCGCCGATTTGCTTTCGATCCAGAGATTCAGAACAAGAGATTCAACAAATCAAGATTTTCTACATCGACAGATTCTTTCCTTGATCATGTTGAGTTCAGAGTTTTCAGATCCAGAGATTTAGGCTTGTCTTCTTCGATCTATTTCTGACAGAGCTTCAAAGTTTAAGAAAGAAGAAAGACTGAGGATTCAGATCTGGAATAATACTGTTTGTATATTTTTCTCTGTAAATCATTTTGTTCTTGTAAGAGATTCTTCTCCGAGTTGTAGGAGCTTTGTTCTTCGAGATTTTTGTAGGAAGTTTCTCTTCCGAGTGTAGATCCTGTTTTGAGGGATCGAGTTGTAGGAACTTTATCCCGAGTGGTAGGATTATTTTCAATCCGAAAATAGTGGGGTAGCCGAGTCTAGTGCGTTGCTAGATCGGTGAAGTGAAAAGTGAATGTACCCAAGGTTGGAGAACCACTATAATTCTTGGTGTCGTCTGTGTATGTTTGTTTATTTTTTGTGCATCGCTCGCTCAAATTTTTATTCCGCAAAAATGTGCAGAACTCACTTATTCAACCCCCTCTAGGTGATTTAGGTAGACAACTTAAACATTTTCAACTTTGTTGTTTCTTACCTTGCTCTAGATGTCTTACATGCACATGAGGACTACACTCATTTTTGGGAAGGAGACGTTGGGTCTAAAAGAAGTCACTTCGACACTGTTGTCTGATCAGATGCTGAAGGACACCACTCCTACATGTGACTAGATCTTGGTAGCGTATGGACACTAGAGGAGTTTCGACAAAGGATCAAGTGGTGCACAAATTCGAGTGTGCGTCAAAGAAGGAAGTGACGTGTTTCCACAACAAACAGATTGGTCACATTAGGAGACATTGCCCGCAAAGTGCACAAGGTTTGGTACTTTAGGCGACGTCAGGATGCAAGCATGATCACACTAAACTTGGGAGAAGATGACAACTTTTATTGCGTCACTGAGAGTCAAGGTGATTTTGCTAGCTGGATGCTTGATTCTTGTGCATCGCAACATGCTTTTTCAGATGTGTTGATGTTTAGTTCCTTAGATGGGTTGGTCAGATAAGTCATTCTGGGTGATGACTCGAGATGTGAGGTCACGAGGATAGAGATGGTGGACTTGTGGACACATGATGAAGCGATACATAGGCTTGAGAGGGTACATTTGGTGCCTAAGCTGTATATGAATTTGGTGTTTTTAGGAAGATTGGACTCAGAGGGCGACTGTTGGGCGACCAAGTGTTGAGTTCTAATGGTGATGCAAGGGCACAACCTACTCATGCAAGATACACAATACGATAGGCTATATCGGCTGACGGGGACCATAATCTGAGGTGGTGGCCCAGTAATTTCTGATAGCAATAGGGTTGACATCCATGGTGGTGCAGTGGATCGCCTTCCCGGGTCTCAGGTTCAATGAGTCAATTTCAACGTTCCAGTTGCGTCGACTTTCCTAGGTTTAGCCTGTGCATGATTGAGTCAACTGGAGTAAGTCGATTGATGCCTCAGTTAGTGAGGTGGTACTTTGTGTAGATGCTCAGTACAGTTGTGTTTTACACAATTGCTTATTGTGGACAATATTTCGTGCAGACGTCGCTTTGTGCAGAATATGGTGTGAGCTTCAAACTAAGATGGTGATTATTGAGTTAGTGTTAAATTTTAGACCATACTTTTTAATCACTCCACCTAACCATCCCATCTAATCTCCCCACCTAACCATCCTACATGAATACCCCCACATAATCACCCATGGTAGCCTGTGTTTCATGCTTTCCTTATTTTAATTGTTTTTTGACACTATAAAAAGGGGTAGTGGCGGGCGCAAATTTTTTTGTGTGGGCGGCGTACAAAAATTATAAAAAAAAACTAAATGAAAATATTACTAATTTGAACTGTATTTAAAAATGAAAAATAAATGTATAATATAAAAAAAATGGTTAAAGAATATTACATGAATTGAATCTGAACCCATGACCACATAATTAAATACGAAGCACTCTACTTAGTTAAGAGACTTAGGGTCCGTTTGGGGGGACTTATTTTCACAGGTCAAGCGGTTACGACCGCATGAACCAAACCTTAATTTAAGGTCCGGTTCACGCGGTCGTAACCGCTTTACTGGTGAAAATAAGTCCCCCCAAACGGAGCCTTAATTGTTTGATTTTATTAATGAGTATATGTATTCGTTACCCAACAAATAAATAAAATGTGCTTTCTATCATTGAAAAATAGTATTTTTAAAAATTAGTGTGAGCGGCGGGTCCGCCCTTGAAAGAGGGACATGACTTTTGGTGAAGCACACCAAGACACGCCAAGGAAACACTTTAAAGAGGGGGTGGGGGGGGGATGGTAGTGCACGATGAAGGTCGTGGTAGTGCACGATGAAGGCCGTGGTGGCGCCAACAAACATCGGCATGCGTTTGTGGGCTGCATTGACATCGAATGTGCGGATAGAGGTAAGGCGTAAGATACACATGCTATATCAATGCGTGAGATGCTCGATGGTTGCATGCTCATAGGCGGTGGTGGTTATGCAGAAGTTGTGATGTTGGTGGGATATGTGTTCGTAGCATGACCAAGTTCTGACTTGGATTTCTTTTCGGTGGTTGTTCGTCTGACAACGACAAATATTCATTCTGATACGAATCTTGTGCGTCCTTCAAAGGATTCACTCCAAGATCGTTTGTCCTCCCGCGAATCAAGCTAATCTTTCTCATTTACTGTGTGCTAGTAACATATTGATATTTTTGTCACTCTTATTTGTTGTTTTTGTGATTTATTATCTTGTGTTGATTTTTCTCCAAATTATTGATATTGTCCTAAAAATTGTATGAATCCCAACACATATGACATGTGTACTCTCACACAATTGTATATATCTTATATCTTAGGCTCAGTTTGGGGGGGGGGGGGGGGGAACTTACTATCACCAGTCAAGCGGTTAAAGTCATGTTCATGCGGTCGTAACCGTTTGACCTGTGAAAATAAGTCCCCTCAATCGGAGCCATAGTTTACACAATGTGTAAACACTATAATGTGTGCACTGCATCTTAGCATATACACTATGTGCACTCACATTATAACATAAACCTTGAGATATGAAGTTATGCATGTCTTTAGGGTGGCCCTCCTACACATGCATAAGTGGATTTGGTTCATCATGGGGCATATCAAATTATGTTAGTAGGAAATTAGGGCGAGCTTTAAAAATAAAGTATTTTTAAAATAGATAAATAATATTAAATCTTGAATTTAAAATTAAAATTGATATTTAATTTTAAATTTCAGAATATCACTTAATTGTGGGGAACTTTAAGTGATTTGGCTAGGGTTTGAGTTTGTTCGGATTGCTTCCATCCAAAATCAAGAACCGATTCATATATGTTCGGCTCCAACTTATTGGAGCTAGAATGGACCCATGAACCCAAGGTATAGAGCAAGATTCGAATCAAAAGATTCGGTTTGGTTCTCGGCTTCACTCACATGTAATGTTTTTCATATAAACTTGTGTATCAGTAATCATTCTTAATTATCATACATTTAATCAAGTAGTAAACACAAAGTATTATTTATAAATAAAATAATATAATTAAATAATTATATGTTTAGAAGAGTAAAAAAAATCATACATAATCTTCCTCAATCTGCATTAACATACTTTTAGAAGTGCAAAAAACACAAACACCAGTGTGAACTAATACAGTCTATTAGACTGAGATTAAAAAAATTGTGGATCTATAAGAATGATTAAATTTTTAGATTTAACTTAGGCTCTGTTTGGGAGGACTTATTTTCACCGGTCTAGCGGTCACGACCGCATGAACCAGGACTTAATTAAGGTCTGATTCACGCGGTCGTGACCGCTTGACCGGGAAAAATAAGTCCCTCCAAACAGAGCCTTAAACTATGTTAAAAAGCTAATATTGAATGAAATAAGAATAGGAGACTCTTATATTTGAGATACTTAATATTAATAACTCGACTCCCGAGTCGATTCTAGGTACTCGAATGTAAGAACTGAGAACTGAACCAGGATGTTGATTATTAAAAGTTTAAATCTAGAACTGAACCGAGACCCAAGAGAACCGATTTGAACCGCTCAATTTGATTCCAGTCAGATTTTCAGTTCTTAACCTAAACTAAAGCCTATAATAAATGGAAAATTTTTAGGTAGGTGTACCCGTGTAGAGGAAGATAGAGGAGCCACGAGGGTCGTTCGATCGTATGATCAGATACTATCGTACGGTTCATGAAATTTGAAATACATCATTTTTCTTTGATATTTCTTGTTATTATTATTATTATTAAATACAGTTGAATTTTGTGAGCTGTCGAATCATTGATTGGGCCACGTGGCTCCCCTACCTTCCTGTAAGTGGGTTGCTCTGACCATTTCGCGTAAATTTTTTAAAGACGTATACATACCTATTACTGTTTCATGCACGTTCAAATCTGACCGTATAATCCGGGATTTCAACGGCTCAGATCTTCCGTTAAAAAATACGAACATATTTTTTCTAATATGATCGAATTGAAAAGTAATTTATTGTAAACCCTAAACCCATAAACCCATAATAAATCAATTTATTGTAAACCCTAAACCCATAATAAATAGCATTAGATAACCCGGCGAGCTTTCTCCCGATTCCCCCCAGTAGCCGCTCCGCCGGTATTTCCCAGTGCCCGCCAACGACAGCCGACGTCCTCTCCGGGCTCGCCGCCTCTGTATTAACTCCAGAGTCCTTTCACAGTTCCGGCGATCGCTCTTCCTCCGGCTCCGGCGACCTCAGCTCTGTCGGACGCCCACCCCCATCGCATCCTGAAGCTGCCCGATCTCCTCCCCACTTTACCTCCTCCCTCTCTCTCCTACACAGAACTCGAAGGATCTCCTATCACGCTACTTGAAGCCCACCAGCCCGACCCCGTCGTCCGGCCAACCTCTATCCCTGACTTTACCCCGCCATTTTCCTTCATTCAGAGCAAATTCCGATATCCTATTTCCCTCTAGTCACCTCCAGAGCTTCTCCACAGCTGCCTCCGGCATTTCTCAGCCTTTTCCGACATAGCATTTGAAGGCTTGTGGTATTTCTCTTACTCCTCATCGTGCTTGCGTCTTACTATTGTATTTCATACTTCTTTTTTATCCGATCTTTTAAATTTCAGAGCTTGCATGTTTGTCGTTAATCTGAAAATCCATTTAATTGTTTGTCATTTGATTGCTATGCTTTTTTTGCGCTTCAAATGAACCCTAGGCTAATTCACCCCAAAAGAATTTTGTATTGTGGATATTGGATTTGGATTCTTGTCGCCGAGACAATGAATTTGGACTATTTATATGTCAGGTGATATTAGAGAGAAACGGCTCCGGTAAGATGAAGGCGCTGAAAAAAAAAATTGCAGGAGGAAGACGATGTTTAGTCCCCCTTATTAAGATTTCTGAATCCGCCTCTGCATTCAGTTCAGATTAGCAGTGGAGAGTTTAATCTGACCCCAAATATTATTTAATATCAACATATATGTTTCCTACATTTCACCCTTGTGGTGGGACACTTCCCCGGACCCTCGCTGCGGGGATGCTTTGTGCATCGGGCTGCCATATCAACATATATGTTTTCGGGTTACCTTAGCACAACACTAAAAAGTATTGCCTGACCCATCTATCAACAGTTAAGATCTCATCAGCACTTCAAATTTGTATATGTAGAGTATAATTTTTCCTAGGCAGAGAGGTCGACATGGGTAACTAGGCAACACCTACTACCTAATAAAGCACACGCTAGTTAAAAATGCAACTTTTTAAGAAATATCTCAGAATAACCATTGCATTGTCCACCCCAGCAAAGTATTGTCTGGAGGGCAGTGCACACTATGGGAAAGCACAATTAGTGACTTTTGTTTGTAGTAGTATTATGATACGAGAAAGGATATATAAATATCCTTTGACATCAGTGATGAAAATAGGATTTTAACTCATCTCGGGTATAAACTAAAAATTTAAACAATGCATTCTGAGTAACGTTCTCATGAGTTAATTCAATGAAACAATAGCCACGCAATGAGCTTCGTCATGCAAAAAAATTCCACCAAATTAGGGGTTGAGTAATAGACTTTGCTCTGCCGATTTTTTTTGTCAAATCTAGGACAAATTAAAAGCTTCGTGGCATTAGAAAATTCTGTCAAGTCTAAGACCGAGCGATAGCCTTTGTCATTTGAAAATTTTCATCAAGTCTAAGGTTGAGTTGTAAAATGTAATATGAAATTCTCCTCGTAGCCATCTTTCTATAATCTTGAGTTTTATATGTCAGAACTTGTTGAGGTACTTGAATGCAAATGAGGGACGATTTGAAAATATTGTATAATCAATGATAATAATGATACAAACAACAACTCAACAACACTAAAGCCTTTATCCCACTATAGTGGGGTCGACTATATGGATCCTTTGTTGCCATTGTGCCCTGAACCCTAAAATACTTTGTCGCTATATGGATCCTTTGTCGCCATTATGCCCTATCTTTTGTCATTATTATCAATGATAATAATGATAATCAATAAAATTCTTTAATTTTATTATATAGATCATCAACATTACGAAGAAAAAAAATTCCCCTAATTAGAGACAATGATATGAGGTGGTGATAGAGCAAAAAAATGGTAGATTTTTTATTAGCCCAATTTTTAAAGGAATTCTTTGAATAGTCTCCACAATTTCAATGATGGCGATGATTATTCGATCCGATAATCAGAGTTCATGAAGCAACTCATGAACGTTAATTTGTACAAAAATGAAGCACCATCAAAACTCCTTGAAAAATCTTAGATTATAGACTCTATTTTATGTATTTTTCTGAAAGGAGTCCAACACAACTTTTGGATTTGATTTTCGTTAAGCGGATGAAGAGAAATCGACTTTTAAAGTTTTATAATTCATATGAGCCAAAGAACCTACATTGTTTTTGTCAAAAATTGAACCCGGGCACACGCCCGTGCATGCACGAGAATAGTTCTACCCTTGTTTGACATTATTTGTAACATGATTGAACCAAGTTTTTTGAAGGAACATATGGAAATTGGTCTCTTTTCTTATTTTTCTCTCCTTCCATCCCTATGCTTTTGATGCCCGAGTTCTCTCTGTTTTGGAAACAAATTGTCCAACCCACTCCTGTCCTAGAGTTTTATTCAACCATTCCCGTAAGTAATATTCATCTAGGACCATCCAAGATTAATTTAGGTTTGAACAACGTAAAGTGTGCAGTGACCACAAAATTCTAGCATGACTATAAAAATCTAGAATGCACGAAGCACTAAGGAGCTCCAACTCCAATGCCCTCTCCCTCAGTGAGAAAGTGACCAAATGTCAGCATTGATATGTTGTATCCTCTGCTCTTCTTGTAACCGCGAATCCTCCCATCTAACCACAACCTGAGCTGCATTACTAACCATTGCAGCTTCATTCTCCACAAACTGAATTTCCTTGTTACTGATCTTCCCATAGAGGCTGGACACAGTGCGATTGATGACGAGCCTTCCTCTTTGCTAAAGTTCTGGTTGAGCCGATCTCGTGCAAGTTAAACGAGTTGTAATTTGACAATTAATTGGGGATGATGGACCCTGCTGACAGCCGAAGTACTCATAATTTGACATCAATCGCCCTTCTTAGCCTTTCAGTGGCAGTCAAATGCCACATGCTTTTCACAATTCTGACGGCAACAATTTTTCAATACTTCATTAATCTCCTCCTGGCTCCAACATTAGTTATTTTGAGTTATAAGCATCAACTTACAACTAGGTTCGTCATGTCTAAGAATAGATAGGGAGGTACTCAAGCTGTCCTCTCCTTGAAGTTGAGACCCACCAAGCCCTATCGGGTGTTCATCTGTAATTTTCATTAAGAGATGATAGACATTTGTGATCTATGACCCCCAATTGCCCAACCCATTTTATGTTGATCTACATCAAATAATGACGAAAATCTGTTATCTCAAACCCTCTATGTTGCTTTGTTTGCACTTGTATGACAATTTCGCTTGTGGCCCGTATAAGACTCTAACTACCAACTGCCCTAAGCCAGTGGAATCCTCTCTATTTTCCGACGACCCATTACTTCAAGGTCCATCAAAGTTGCGCCTCGAGGTTGTAAAGACCACCTTGCAGCCCATTACGTACCGAGAAGCCGCTTTGTATTGCGACACCCATGACCAATACATCCCCCTCTGCACCTCCTTTGAAATTGTATATGTAATAAATGGCAAACCACACTTTGTAGACACACTCTCCTGATAACACTCACCGAGATTCTAAACTTAAACTAATATTCGGCTTTTTACCGAGATCACATGCATATAACATGACCATGCCTAAAATTTTGTGAGCTCATCTAGTTGCTCATATGGTATGAGATTCTAGTTGCTCATATGGTATGAGAAGCTGCTTGACTATGTCCTAGTCATGCCAGGTCTAGACACTAGACATCCGTTGAGATTTTCACCATACACTGGTGGTTCACTCCACCTTTGTTAACATAGTTCTTTACATGGTACAAATTTGTGTACAAATTCGATGGTATTTTCACATTGGTTTTAAGAATATTTCAAAGAATATTTTCAATATCGTTGCATGTCATTTGCATTTTAACATTTAGACATTTTAGACCTATATCTTTAATCAAATCTATAATGAACAACCAAATGATCTTGGTAGCTAGTAGTTATGTAAACTCAAAGCTCGTTTGTTCCCCTAATAAAATATTACCTATTAAAGGATTTCCCAAGGAGATGCGAACAAAATTTTAATGGGCAGCCCGATGCACAAAGCATCCCCGCACAGTGAGGGTCCATGGAAGGGTTCCACCACAAAGGTGAAATGTAGGCAAACCTTACCCCGCATTTTTGCAAGAGGCTGCTTCCAGAACTCGAACCCGTGATCTCAGGGTCACACAACACCACCTCAACCAGCACGCCAAAGCCCCTGTTTTATGAGAACAAAATTTTAATACAACATTCAAGCCTTTATCCAACTATAGTGGGGTCGGCTATATAAAACTTTTGTCACCATTGTGCCCTATCTTTAGTCATAATCTCACTAATGCCTAAGTACATCATGTCTTTCCTTATAGTTTCATTCCAAGTCTTTATTGGACCACCACTCCCCCGTTTAACATGCCTAGTGACTAAACTCTCACAACAAATAACATGTGACTCTAATGGTCTCTTTTGTACGTGTTCAAACCATCTTAGTCGAGCTTCTCGCATGTTCTTTGCAATTGGTGTCACTCCTGTCTTATCCCTAATGCATTCATTCCTAGTTTTATCTAGTCTCGTGTGTCCATAAATCAACCTAAGCACTTTCATCTCCGCAACTACCATTTTCTGCTCATGTACACTAATTTAATTTTACTCTAACAACTAAAAAAAATTATTTTATAACAAATCCAATGATTTTTAAAGAAAATTCAGTGAATTGGGGGGGGGGGGTGGATATTAATATTACTCCAGAGTTTTGAAATAGAAATAGTTTCCTTAGAAACTAGTGACTAATCTATAGGCTTTAATATGAGAAATTTAGTTTTTTCAGATTAATTATTGTTTGACTAATTAAGGATTAAGTATTTCTTATGAGATGAACTAATTAAGATATTGGCTAGACATGAATGTTTGAAAGTTAATTAATGCTTAGGAGTTAATGTGTTTAAGGATTTGCTCAAGTTTCATTCAGACTTGTTAGTTTCAAGTTGTCTTATTAGGGTTAGTTATTTATTAGGTTAATTATTTTTTAAATGTTAGTTTATTCTATTGAAGCTAGTAATATCACTTGATTAGGCCAATAACTCTAACTGCGATATATATTGTAGAAGAATTGAGTAAACCTTGTATATACTTCTTGAATGTCAAATTACAAGTGTGAGTACAAATATATAAGGAGGGAGAGAGAAATCCCTATTAGAAGGTGTGAGACTAAACATCCTAGTTCAGAGGCTAAATGAGTCTTTACTAATGAGCCTTTACATATATTATTCAACACTCCCCCGCAAGCTGGAGCGTACAAATCGTAAGCACCGAGCTTGGACAAGAACTGATAGTACAGAAGTCGTGGTAAGACCCTTGTGAGGATGTCAACAACTTGCTCGATAACTGGAACATGCATTAACTCTATTTTCTTTAATTTAACCTTTTCTCGAATGAAATGACAATCAACCTCATTGTGTTTCGTCCGTTCATGAAAAATAGGATTCTTGGCAATGTGTATGACAGCTTGACTGTCGCAAAAAAAGGTGGCCGGTGCGGAAAGCTGGACTCTTAAATCATCAAGGAGACCCTCAAGCCATGTGAGCTCAGACACAACAGCTGTCATTGAACGATACTCGGCCTCAGCGGATGAATGAGCACCTACAAACTGTTTCTTGCTACGCCATGTAATGAGATGTCCTCCAAAATAAGTGCAGTATGCACTTGTAGAACGTCGATCATCTAATTAACTTGCATAATCAGCGTCACAATAAGCACTCAGAGATGAGGGTGACAAAAAGGGCTTGTATACATGTCCCTGTCTAGGAGCAGTCTTCAAGTATCGAAGAATGCACTCAATTACCTGGAGATGAGAGATACGTGACTCATGCATGAATCGACTGACAATCCCAACATCAAAAGATAAATCAGGTTTTGTCATAATAAGCACTCTGGGTTTGGAAGGAGTAGATCAGAGTCTGAGACATGAGCGCAGAGCTTGTACATAATATCCATGGGAGTGTCAGCAGACTTGCATCCAAAGAAGCCCGCTTCATGCAGCAAGTCAAGACAGTACTTCTTTTGAGATAACACCAGTCCATCAGGTCGCCGAGCCACCTCGAGACCAAGAAAGTAATGAATGCTTCACAGGTCTTTTGTTTGAAACACAGTTGCTAGATGTTGTTTGATTATATGTATTCCTGTAAGATCGTCTCCTGTAATCGGAATATCATCAACATATGCCAAGAGAATCACTGTGTCTGTTGGACGATGCCGAGTGAATAATGAAAAGTCGGTTGAACTCCGAGTGAACCCAACAACACTAAGAGTCTTTTTGAATTTGTCAAACCATGCCCGAGGTGCTGTTTGCGTCCATAAAGTGACTTCTTCAGAGAACAGACAAAAGACTCCCCCGTGGTCTCAAACCCGGGAGGTTGTTGCATATAGACGGTTTCCTGCAAATCACCATTAAAAAAAACATTTTTGACATCCAATTGGTGCAACTGCCAGTGCCGATGAACAACGAGAGAGATCAACACACGAACAGTATTCAGTCTGACAACTTGAGAAAATGTTTCATCATAATCTGGACCTTGTTGTTGAGTAGAACCACGAGCATGTTGAAATTTGTGAAGTGGAAGTGAGTGACGGGACAGGCCGGGCGGCCTGTGGCGGACAGCATTGGCGGACTAGGCGGACTGGGCGGACTGTGATGTGTGGCCTGGTGATAGGTCTAGTGGGAAGCCGACTGTCTTCTGAGCGGGTTGTTGCATGGAGTCCGCGGACTATGCGGCCTGGTGTCTGCGGATAGATTGTTTGCTGATTGGCTTTGCCAAGGAGCGGCCTGAGCGGATGGAGGCTTGCGGACTGGTGCATTGCTCAGTGGCCGCGGGTGCAAGCTTGTGCTGATAGGCGGGTTGGCTCTTGTCCGCGGGAAGCTTGCGGACTAATGTGTCCGCGGTATTGGCTGTTGCGAACTGGGCTTAGAGCTTGGCTGATGCCTTGTCAAGTTCTGGTGACACAGCAGGTGCTTTGCTGTGGAGACCGGTTGGCAGACTGGTGTTTGAAGTCCGGGAGGAAGCTGCTGCGTTGGACAAGTGCGAGGAGCTCGCGGACTGATGGCGGTCTGTGCTAGGGTGTTTGGCGGACGGGAGTTCGTGTCCGCCATGCTCGCATTGGCCCTTGATGGTTTTGGACTTGGTCACACTTTGTGTCAAGTTCATGGTGTCCGCCGTATCCGCCAAGTCCGCTGTGACCGGGCGGACTGTTGCTGTCTGCCTTTGGTCGTGGACTTGTGGCGGATTGAGGTGTGAGTCTTGCGGACTGCCTCGGGTTGGTGCGGACTGCCATTGAAGGGGGTTGCTGTCCTGCAGTGGTTGGAGCTTTGCGGGCTGATGCCTTGTCCGCATCGCT
Organism: Platanthera guangdongensis; assembly: GCA_039583875.1. NCBI lineage: Eukaryota > Viridiplantae > Streptophyta > Magnoliopsida > Asparagales > Orchidaceae > Platanthera > Platanthera guangdongensis. Next base: position 145,576,107 of record CM077159.1, read on the forward strand.
TGGGCGGACTGGAGGGAGTTCGTCAATGGTTGCCTTGCTCCTGGCGGTTTTCCTTGGTATCCGGCTAAGTCCTTGCGGACTCAGCGGACGGAGGTTTGCTATCGCGCGGGCTGGGGCGGTGTCGCTATCTCTTGGGCGGTGACCACACTCCTCACCCTGCCTATAAATAGGACCCCCCTGACACATCTACAGGAACCTAAGTAACTTGAGTGAACAGTAAGTTGGGTTGAGCGAAGTGCTGCGGTCTGTGTTTGTCAGTCCGCGCGGATTGTTTCAGGCTGACGGTTTGCTGTGTGCAGGTCGCGCGGATAACTTCAAGGAGCCAGGAGTTTGGCTGTGACTTCGGTCAAGTGCTTGGAAGTGTGCGGTCTCTGCGGACTCAGCAGGAGGTCGCTCTGCGGCTTGTCAGTTCTGTTTCAACTTTGGCAGCTTCAATAACCTGTCCGCCGGTATCAGGCGGGTAGGGGTGTTCCTCGGTTCAGGTTCAGCAGGAGGCGAATAACGGTGTGTCCGCGCGGCCTCGCGGCTTTGGCGGACTCCGTGTCTATTCGGCGGATTGCAGCATAGCTTGGGCGAGCTCAGCGGTCTCGGCGACCTCGGCGACCTCGCGGTCTCGGCGGACTCCGGTGCTGTCCGCCCGGCTTATTTTTTGGTGCTTTCTGTTTACAGCTGTTATACTAGCGAAATCATGTCTCGCGATGTATGCCTCGAATTGTAAAGAAGTGAATGTATAAAAGACCTGCTTGTGCTTCCATTGTTTGTTGGGTGTTACCTCTAGTCCTTGGTTCCGCTGGTTCAACGTGCGAACTGGGTAGTTCCGAAGATATTAATTTGGCGTTTGAGCTACCTTGCTGACCACGTTGAGAAAATTTAACATGGTATCAAAGCGAGGTTTCTGAGGTTTCTGAGGTTCAGTTGCGTGAGCGGAAGTCAGCCAGTGTTGTTACTCAGTGATTGAGTGGTGATCAACCTGCGTTGTTGCTCGGCGCTTCTGAAGGTTGCCAACATGTGTTGCAATGGAAGGGAGTTTTGCAAGAGGTCTGGGCATTGAACTCTTTACGCCGACTAACTTCAAGAAGTGGAAGTCGTGCATGAAGAGTTATCTTCTTGGCGAGGAGCTGTGGGAAGTCGTCGGTGGTGACGACAGACAGGAAGTTACTGCTGCGTTCGGTACTGCTGAGCAGGTTAGGCTCTGGAGAAGAACAAATGCTAAGACAGAGTTCATTCTGAAGAGAGCCGTGTCTCCGGAACTGTTTGATCACGTTGTAGGGTGTGAGTCGGCTGCTGATATTTGGACAACCATTGATGAGTTGTTCAATAGGAAGAATGTGGCGCGGCTTCAGTTCTTGGAGAATGAGTTTGCCAGGGCAACTCAGGGAGACCTTTCGATCTCCAAGTACTTCTTAAAGATGAAGAGCTTGTGCGCTGAGCTGTCGGCACTGGATCCTGATGAGCCAATCTCTGAGGCAAAGATGAAAAGACACATTATCCGCGGCTTGCGGAAGGAGTATGTGGCCTTTGTAACATCTGTTCAAGGGTGGGCTACTCAGCCGTCGTTGCTGGAGCTGGAGAATCTGCTTGCCTCGCAGGAGAGCTTAGCATGGCAGATGGTTGGAGTGAATCTGAATCAGGAAGGCAGCGAAGCTCTCTTCTCAGGCAAGAAGAAAGGATGGGAAGGGAAGAAGAAGAAGAAGGTGCAGGCCGCTGTTGAGAAGGAGACTTCAACTTCATATCCACCGGAGAGGAGCAATGCTCCTAAGGACTGGAAGAAGAATCTGAAGTGCTACCGATGTCATCAGCGAGGGCACTTCAAGCGGGACTGCAAGGTCAAACTGCAGCCTGTGCATGCTGCGGGAAAGGAGGAAGCTTGCTCGAGAAGTGAAGAAGCAGGATGGGGCGGAGCTTTTATGACGGGCACTTGTGTCCGGGCCTTGTCTGCTGAGGACTTCAACAGCGAGTGGATCGTGGACTCCCGGTGTGGTCATCACCTCACCGGAGACAAATCAAAGTTCACCTCCATGCAGGCTTACTCAGGTAATGAAACTATTATCACTGCTGATAATACTGTTTATGCAGTAGAGAAGGAGGGGGTCGTGTCTTTGGGTAGTGATCATGGGCCACTCACATTAAGGAGTGTGTATCACGTGCCGGGCATGAAGAAAAACCTCTTCTCGGTGACCAATGCGGTGGACGCTGGGTATCACGTTCTGTTTGGGCCAACAGACGTGAGATTCCTTCGCAACGTATCAGCGGTAAAGACTGATGTTGCTCATGTTGGGAGGAGGGTGAAGAACTTATTTGTTCTTTCCACCAATGCTTATGTTGATAAGATGAGGGCCAATGATAGTGCTGCTATCTGGCATGAGAGACTGAGGCATGTTGGCATGGACAAGCTGAAGGCGATGGCTAGTAGAAGGCTGGTGAGGGGGTTGCCGAAGTTGTCCTCCTTTGGTGATGAACATGTTTGTGCGGGCTGTCAATATGGTATGGCACATCGCCTTCCGTTTGATAATTCACAAACAAGGAGCAAGAAACCATTGGAGTGTATTCATGGCGACCTGATAGGATCGACGGTTACTGCCAGCCTTGGTGGAAGCAGATACATGCTTGTCTTGGTTGATGACTACTCAAGGTATACTTGGGTATACTTCTTAAAGGAGAAGTCGGAAGCCTTCCGTTTGTTCGTGGAGTTTAAGGAGTTGGTAGAAGGCCGGCTTGGCTTGCGGGTTAAGAAGCTTAGAACTGATAACGGGGGTGAATTTGTTTCCTCCGAGTTTTCTAACTTCTGCAGGAAGCACGAGATCCAACGAGAGCTTACTTGTGCTCACACTCCACAACAAAATGGGGTAGCGGAGCGGAAGATCCGTCATCTGACGGAAACCTGCAAATGCTGGCTTCATGCGAAAGATATCCCAAGGTCCTTTTGGGCGAAGGGAATGTCTTGTGCTGCTTATGTTATCAACCGGATGCCACTCAGCCCTATCAACATGAGAACTCCTATTGAGCTATTGCTGAAGGAGAAACCGAGTGTGGGACACCTTAGGGTGTTCGGTTCAACCTGCTACGTGCATATCCCGGATGCTTCACGGACAAAGCTGGATGCGAAGGCAAGGAAACTTGTCTTTGTTGGCTATGATGAGCGGAAGAAGGGATGGAAATGCATGGACCCTGTGACGAAGAAGTTCGTGGTGTCAAGAGACGTTGTCTTTGACGAGCTGACGTCATATGGAGGTGGCTCGGTGGAGCTAACCGGAAGTAGCAAGGTTGATGAAGCACCGGTGGAGGCTGCTGAAGGCTTGGAAGAGGAGCTTGCTGTTTCACCAGCAGCTCCTGTTGCTTCGAACTCCGAGGCTGAGCCTTCTGGCTCAGGAAGCAGGGGGAGCACTGCTCAATGCTTGCCCCAGGTAGGAGTGGAGCCTGAAGAAGCAACGAAAGCCGTGAGCAAGGAGCCGTGTCTTCGGAGATCGAAGAGGGTGGTTAAGCCACCGGCTCGGTACTGTGATGGGAATGCAGTGAGCTTTGTTTCCTGCTTCTTTGCAGGTCCTCTGAATGAGCGAGAGCCTGCAAACTTCAACGAGGCCACTGATGTGAAGGAGTGGGAAGGTGCCATGAAGGAAGAGATTGATGCTCTGAAGAAGAATGAAACCTGGGACCTTGTGCCCAAGGTTGATGACATTACTCCGGTTACTTGCAAGTGAGTGTATAAGTTGAAGAAGAAGGCTGATGGGAGCATTGATCGGTTCAAGGCTCGCCTGATCGCTAGAGGATTCTCACAGCAGTATGGAGAAGACTATGAGGAGACATTCAGTCCAGTTGCGAAGATGACTTCTGTAAGAGTGGTGATCGCCTTGGCTGCTAGCAATGGATGGAGGTTGTGGCAACTCGATGTGAAGAAGGCCTTTCTTTACGGAGAGATTGACAAGGACATCTTCATGGATCAGCCACTTGGTTTTGTCTCTAAGAAGCATCCAGACTATGTCTGCAAACTCAGGAAGGCTCTCTATGGGTTGAAGCAAGCTCCTAGAGCTTGGTATGGGAAGATTGCAGAGTACTTGCAATTCTGTGGATACCTTGCTTCTAACTCGGATTCAAGCTTGTTCGTCAAGAAGAAGGGAGAGCTACGGGTCTTGGTCCTACTGTATGTGGATGACATGATCATCACAGGAAATTCAGAGGAGGAAGTAGCAAGGCTCAGAGCAGAGCTTGCTATACGCTTCGAGATGAAAGACTTGGGAGAGTTACATCACTTTCTCGGTCTGGAAGTGGAGAGGAAGGAGTGCGGGGTTCTCATTTGCCAGAAAGGGTATGCTGATCGTATTGTGAAGCGGTTTGGCATGAGCGAAGGGAAGAAGTGCTCTACTCCACTGGAATCTGGGCTGAAGCTTCGACGAGATGAGGGAAGGGTTCTTCATGATCCCTTGGTGTTCAGGGCTCTTGTTGGGAGCTTGATTTATCTGACGATTACAAGGCCGGATATAGCTTATGCTGTTGGCCGAGTAAGTCGGTATATGGCTGAACCAAGACAATCTCATCTAGTGGCGGCAAAGGGAATTCTGAAGTATGTCAAGGCTTCTTCTGATATGGGACTCCTCTATAGAAGGGACGCGGAGTTTGCGTTGCTCGGGTACACGGATGCTGACTATGGCGGTGATTCGCATGATCGAAGGTCTACTTCAGGTTATGTGTTCACTTGCGGTTCAGCTAGCATCTCGTGGTGTAGCAAGAAGCAGGACTCGGTGTCGGTTTCAACCACGGAGGCGGAGTATAAGGCTTCGGCCTTGGCTGCTCGGGAAGCCGTTTGGTTGAGGAGGTTTATAGAGGATGTTCATGAAGAAGTGCAAGAGCCTACTTTACTCCGGGGTGACAATGTGAGTGCTCTCAAACTGATTAACAATCCAGTGTGTCACGCCAGGACCAAGCATATAGAGATTGATCACCACTTCATCAGGGAGAAGGTGTTGGAGGGGTCTCTGCTGGTCGGGCATGTTCGGAGTGAAGATAATCTTGCTGACATCTTCACGAAGCCACTGTCGAAGGGGCCTTTTGAACGCTTACGCAGCTTGCTGGGCTTGGTCACCACTTCCCACTTCAAGGGGGAGTGTTGAAATTTGTGAAGTGGAAGTGGGTGACGGGACAGGCCGGGCGGCCTGTGGCGGACAGCATTGGCGGACTAGGCGGACTGGGCGGACTGTGATGTGCGGCCTGGTGATAGGTCTAGTGGGAAGCCGACTGTCTTCTGAGCGGGTTGTTGCATGGAGTCCGCGGACTATGCGGCCTGGTGTCTGCGGATAGGGTGTTTGCTGATTGGCTTTGCCAAGGAGCGACCTGAGCGGATGGAGGCTTGCGGACTGGTGCATTGCTCAGTGGCCGCGGGTGCAAGCTTGTGCTGATAGGCGGGTTGGCTCTTGTCCGCGGGAAGCTTGCGGACTAATGTGTCCGCGGTATTGGCTGTTGCGGACTGGGCTTAGAGCTTGGCTGATGCCTTGTCAAGTTCTGGTGACACAGCAGGTGCTTTGCTGTGGAGACCGGTTGGCGGACTGGTGTTTGGAGTTTGGGAGGAAGCTGCTGCGTTGGACAAGTGCGAGGAGCTCGCGGACTGATGGCGGTCTGTGCTAGGGTGTTTGGCGGACGGGAGTTCGTGTCCGCCATGCTCGCATTGGCCCTTGATGGTTTTGGACTTGGTCACACTTTGTGTCAAGTTCATGGTGTCCTCCGTATCCGCCAAGTCCGCTGTGACCGGGCGGACTGTTGCTGTCTGCCTTTGGTCGTGGACTTGTGGCGGATTGAGGTGTGAGTCTTGCGGACTGCCTCGGGTTGGTGCGGACTGCCATTGAAGGGGGTTGCTGTCCTGCAGTGGTTGGAGCTTTGCGGGCTGATGCCTTGTCCGCATCGCTTGGGCGGACTGGAGGGAGTTCGTCAATGGTTTCCTTGCTCCTGGCGGTTTTCCTTGGTATCCGGCTAAGTCCTTGCGGACTCAGCGGACGGAGGTTTGCTATCGCGCGGGCTGGGGCGGTGTCGCTATCTCTTGGGCGGTGACCACACTCCTCACCCTGCCTATAAATAGGACCCCCCTGGCACATCTACAGGAACCTAAGTAACTTGAGTGAACAGTAAGTTGGGTTGAGCGAAGTGCTGCGGTCTGTGTTTGTCAGTCCGCGCGGATTGTTTCAGGCTGACGGTTTGCTGTGTGCAGGTCGCGCGGATAACTTCAAGGAGCCAGGAGTTTGGCTGTGACTTCGGTCAAGTGCTTGGAAGTGTGCGGTCTCTGCGGACTCAGCAGGAGGTCGCTCTGCGGCTTGTCAGTTCTGTTTCAACTTTGCCAGCTTCAATAACCTGTCCTCCGGTATCAGGCGGGTAGGGGTGTTCCTCGGTTCAGGTTCAGCAGGAGGCGAATAACGGTGTGTCCGCGCGGCCTCGCGGCTTCGGCGGACTCCGTGTCTATTCGGCGGATTGCAGCATAGCTTGGGCGAGCTCAGCGGTCTCGGCGACCTCGGCGACCTCGCGGTCTCGGCGGACTCCGGTGCTGTCCGCCCGGCTTGTTTTTTGGTGCTTTCTGTTTACAGCTGTTATACTAGCGAAATCATGTCTCGCTATGTATGCCTCGAATTGTAAAGAAGTGAATGTATAAAAGACCTGCTTGTGCTTCCATTGTTTGTTGGGTGTTACCTCTAGTCCTTGGTTCCGCTGGTTCAACGTGCGAACTGGGTAGTTCCGAAGATATTAATTTGGCGTTTGGGCTACCTTGCTGACCACGTTGAGAAAATTTAACAGAGCCACCAAACAAGCTTTCAAACGTTGAACCCTCCCATCTAGACCTTGTTTGAGGGCAAACACCCACTAACAACCCACACAAGTCTGTCCAGAAGGAATAGGGACAAGATCCTAAGTGTGGTTTGCCCAAAGAGCAGACATTTCTTCGTCCATAGCCGCTCGCCATCCCGGATGTTGGAGAGCCTCTTGTACAGAAGTAGAGATGATAATAGAGGATAAAGAAAGAGCAAACTGGCGAAGTTCCGGAGAGAGGCGGTGAAAGGAGACATAATTTGTCATTGGGTGTGTTGTAGAAGTAGTTGCCGTATCCGCAGACTGCAAAATATCATCAGAGGGCATCTCCCATATAGTGGATGAAGGACGACGACGAGTTTACATACGAGTGATAGGTGGTTTGTGTGGAAGTGGCGTGGTAAGAGGAGGTGGGTTTGGTGGTAGTGGTGTAGGAAGAAGAGGCGGAAGGTTGAAGTAACAGAGACATCAGGCCGCAAAAGGAGTGGTGGGAGGAGAGAATCAGTTGGTTGAGAATGATATGACTGGTTTTTGAGAAAGGTGACATCAACAAAAGTAACAATCTTGTGATCTTTAGGAGAGAAGCAGACATAACCCTTCTGAGTACGAGAGTAACCAACAAATATATATTTCGTGGCACAAGGAGCGAGCTTGTCTGTGGATGGGCCAAGATTATGAACATAGCACACGCAGCCAAACACGCGAGAGGTGACTGAAAAGAGAGGTGTGAAGGGAAAAAGAGGTTGAAGGAAACCACAAAGTTGAGAACAGAGGAAAGCATGCGGTTAATAAGAAAACATGCATTAGAGACCGCGAAATTCCAATATTGCCTGGGAACATTCATTTGAAACAGAAGAGAGCGGGTAACCTCAAGGAGGTGACGATTCTTGCGTTCAACATCATTTTTTGGGGGGTATAGGCACATGAGGTTTGGTGGATGATTCCAAACTCAGCACACAGGCTAGTAAACGCATGACTAGTGTATTCACGGACATTGGCAGAACAGAGAGTTTTCATTATAGTGGAGAACTGATTGCGAGTTTCAGTGATAAAAGCACGAAAAACACCCGACAGTTCAGAGCGATCATGAAGAAGATACAACCATGTCACCCGAGAGTAATCATCTACAAATGTAGCAAAGTAACGATAGCAAAAAACACTGGTGATTTTATATGGTCCCCAGATATCAGAGTGAACAAGATCAAAGGGAGCGTAGACCGACCTGTGGGATGGGGCTAGAACGTAGACCGATAATGTTTTCCATAGATACATGACTCACAAGTGAATTCTCGGATGAAGACATCGGGAAGAGCTTTGCGGAGTATGTTTAAAGGAGGGTGTACAAGATGCCGATGCCACTCAAAAGAGCTAATAGAGGACAAAACCTTCGGAGGAGAAGGGTCAAGGATGTAGAGACCATTCGACAAATGCCCTTTTCCAATGATAGACTGTGTCTTGCGATCCTGCACACCACAAGAGGTGAAGGAGAATGTTACGTAGCAATCAAGATTTTGTATGAGATGACTAATAGAGAGAAGGTTGAAAGAAGAGCCCAGAACATGAAGAGCAGAACGAAGAGTGATGGAGGGAGTAATGTTATTGTCAGTGAAGCTAGAGACAGGAATGGTGTCCCCACTTGCAATAATAATAGACTTGGGATGCACCGAGTCCAAGTAACGAAATGGCTGTCGTGAGGTAATGTGGTGGGAGTCCTCTGAATCCAAGATCCATGACGAACTTTGGGCAAGACAGGAAAACACACCACCAGAAATGGACACAACAGAGCTTGAAGAATTTTCGATCATCACTTGAAGTTGCTGGATTTGGAGTCGCAAGTCAGCAATATCATTCTGAAAGCTTTGTAAAGTAGAATGTGCAGCCATGGGCAAAGGGGCAACAACAATAAGCAATTTGTGCGGCAGGGCGAAGTCGCAGCGGCTAGTGACAACAAAGATACTCCGAGAAGACCCAGCGGCCAAGCAGATAATATTCAGCGGCAAGGGCAAACTGCGAAGAACAACCGCAGGAGCAGCGGCCAAACTGCAGCAAACCACATGCGACAAAGCAAAGACAACAAGCAGGGCCAGGTCGCAGCAGGAATTAGAGCCCGCAGGTAGGAAGGAGCAGCAAAGTAGCGGACTAGCGGGAAGACAAGCAGACACAAGGCAGCTAGAGACAAGTCGACCTGAAGAAGAACTGCTGCTAGAGGAAGAGACGCGACGGCCAGAGATCAGCTTCCAGAGAAGTCGCAGCGAGTAACCCTGACAGACAGCAACAGAGGCCGCCAATGGCAAGAGACAAGGCCGACAACGGCTTAGAGCAGAAAAGTCTGGCGGTCAGCAAAGCAAGACCGACAGCGGCTTGAAGAGAAGCACAACGGATAGAGGAGCAAGTCTGCAACAACGGATAGAGAGCCAAGTCCGCGGCGGCTAGAGAACAGGGCCAAGTTCGCAACAACTAGAACAGTGCCAAGTCTGCAGTGGGTAGATAACCAAGTCCGCAGCGGGTAGAACAACAACTAGACCACATTAGATAGAGGGGAGTCACGGCGGGTAGGGAGCAGAAGGCCAGTCCGTGCGACAAGCTGAGAAAGAAGAGAAAGGTCGTCGACGAAAAAGAAAGCTGAAGAAGACCGCGTGAGTCCGCTACGAGTAGATGAGAAATCGTCACGCCGCAGCGAACAGCAACGAGAAAGCAAACAACGAGTAGATCGCGCGATAAGTCTGGCAAGAGCAGTCCGTGTGAAGAGAAACGAAACCGCAACGGTTAGGGTTGTAGTGAGGCCAGACAAATCCTATAAAAAGGGAGAGAAGAAGAGGAGACGGGAGGGAGGGAGGAGAAAAACGAGCCCGCACATGGGGATGCGGTTAAGAAGAATAAACCGCACAAGGGAATGCGATTGGGTAGAAAACGATCCCGCACAAGGGAATGCGGTTAAGAAAAAAAGAAGTCCGCCCAAAGAATACCAGGTAGGAAATCGGAAAGCGGATAGGAGACTAGGCCGGCGGTCAGAAAAGAGGTTAACCGCCGGGAGGATCAGCGGAGTGTTGATACCATGTAGAAGAATTGAGTAAACCTTGTATATACTTCTTGAATGCCAAATTACAAGTGTGAGCACAAATATATATATATATATAGAGAGAGAGAAATCTCTATAACAAGATGTGGGACTAAACACCATAGTTAAGAGACTAAGGCTTTATGATCCGGTTCATGCGGTCGTAACCGCTTGACCGGTGAAAATAAGTCCCCCAAACGGAGCCTAAATGGGCATTTACATATATTAATAATTAAATTTCTCTAAGGGTCCATTTGTTTGGACTGATTTGTGGACCATAAATTAGAATTAGAGGTTCATTTTCATTGGAATTGAACCACAATTCAATTCCTAAGCCCCAATTCCGTCCAACCGAAATCTGTCATTTTTAAAACTATTGAATCCTCCTAATTTCTAAACCTAAGTAAATTAGCTTTAAACCTCTTTTAATGTCCTTTTACATTGAGAAGCTCAAGATCATCTCGAAGTAGTAAATCTCTCTTGATTTATTTTAATACCTAGGCGTTCTAATTTTTTCTGAATGATGTGCTATACTGTTTCATTTTTTTTGTTTTTGTATTTTTAATTAATATTTCTCTTTTTCAGGGAAACTAAGATGCCGCACAGGGCCCGGCCTATGACGGCGATTCTCATATTTTTTGGAGTCAACGTCGTACTTGAATCTACGATTAACCCGGTCTATGATTTCATCTGCTTCCTTCCCTACTGGGAGAGAAGAGTATGTTCCAGTTTGTTTCTCCCCATTTTAATTTGATTTGCTTTCTTTACTATTCCAGCCATGAAGCTCTTAGTTTACCACAAAATGAAAACTGAAACAAAAACTCCCCTTTGTTTTATACACCATATCCTCCTTTCATACTTGGTTTTTCTTTCTTCATGGAGTTTCACATCTATTGATCAACTTGTAATTTGTTGCTGAACTATTTCCTTTATGAATATGCCAATTCATTTGGGATTTAGGAAAGAGTAATAATCTCCTACTATTGGGTTGTCATTCGAAAATCCGCAGACTTTCTCCGCTACGCTCCAGCTTGGCACCAATACTCGTGCGGGGATTTTTTTAATGATGTTGATGATGATGTAAACTTGAAATTATTATACCCACAATTTGCCGGAGATGGCGGCGGAGGGGATACTGCGGAGACTAAGTAGGAGGTCTAGGGGAACTTCAACACTATGTAGAAAACTAAAGATTAGTTCTTACTTCCCTTCATCCATGGCCCTAAGGCTCCCTAAATCGACTTACAAACGTCATTTTGCATACAAGCCCTCACAAATGGGCTAATTCCAAATATTGTGTAGAGGTTTTATTATTTTGTTGTTTTCTCTTATTCAAAATAGATATCAATAAATATCTATTTTTCAGTAGGTTTTCTTGTAATTGGATTATTGGAAATTGTGCTTCATGTCTGCAAAATCTGCTAACAATTGCTTCTTTTTATGTATCAGAGGGAGCGGATCCGGAGGGAGAGGGAGAGAGGAAGCAACAACGAAATATCATCAGTGAATTAATATGATTCCTACTTTAGGTATTGCAACTAGAAATTCTTTATTTTTATTTATCATTTGTCGAATTAGAAGGGGAGCCTTGACGCACCGGTTGAGGTGTTCCCTTGTGACCTTGAGGTCACGGGTTCGAGTAATGGAAGAAGCCTCCTTCAAAAATGCACGGTAAGGTTTGCTTACATTTCACCCTTGTGATGAACCCTTTCCTGGGCCCTAACTGTGCGGGGATGCTTTGTGCATCAGGCTGCTCATTTTTTATTCCTCGAAAGAGATCTCGAAGAAAACAAGTGCCAGCAAGGTCTAATTACCTTCAAAGATTATAGTGAAAAATGTTTTAAATATTTTCCTATACTCAATAATAACTTTTTATGCTTGTTTTGGAAAGCTTATTTTGCAATTTTAATTTTTTTAGTTACCAGTTTTGCTCCCGTGGAATTGATTTTTCTCCATTAATAATTATTTTCCGCCGAGTCGGATGGAAAAAATTGAGGCGGGAATTTGTATTGATGAAAACCGTGAGTTTTAACATTTGTCTTCTCCCTTTTGACGGAAGAAGTATGCAGCCCTCTTCTGGCGATTTTCTTGCTCTTCTCGCCGCGTCGATCCCGCAAGAGATTTCGCCGACGGTGAGTCTTCCTGATGCAGGAGGATGCCTAGGGTTTGTGCGCTCGTCTGCTATTTCTAGGAAACCCTAAATGGATGCAAACAATTTGAGCGATAATTGCACGAATTTTGAAAGATAAGCAACTTTTAGCTTTTGTAAAGCACAAAAAAAATTATTTTGTTAAAAAATGAATTTTCTTAAATAAATGGTTCAATTCTAAATCCGGGAAGGAAGTTCGCAACTTTCGTTCTGTTCCTCTTGTCGTAGCAAAATGAAAATCATGAATTTCAAATACGTTTCCGTTTGGAATTTTTGACGTAGCGTTCGCTAACGAAATTCATGCGAAAATCCAACAATGAATCTAAAATTCTAAGAGAAAATGTTGACACACGCAAAGGAAGAGATAGAAGCAAGTTACCCATGAAAAGAGACTTCTTTCCACAATCGAAGTTGACGGAGATCCCGCGAGGAATTTCCTCGTCACCTTCGATCTCCCACTCCGAGGTCGGCCGCTATCGCATATGGGCACCACGAAAATAAATCGCTCACTCACACACGAAGTGGCTCCACGGAATCTCAAATCTCACTGTATAAGGAAATCACACACTAAACAACCTAAAACTTACTCTCTCACTCAAAAATGGTTCCACGTAATCTCTAATACATGAACTAAAATTCTCTCACTATTCACACGACAAGCAAATAAGTTGTTTCCCCTGCTCACTGGAAACACGCAGGAAACAATCTAAAAAAATCATTTGCTAATTCACACCTACTCAGATACCTTCATGGGATAACACAAATTCCACTAAGCATTAACTGTTTATGAGATAACAGTTCTCATGGCAACATTAACTGCAGTCCCCTAAACTCTACAGTACATTAAGTTTCACTATTCACCGTCTTCTAGCTTTCAAGAGGAATCAGTCTAACAACCAAACTTTATCAACATCAACTAAACTCCTACTGTTTAACTTCTCCAAAACTCTCACAAGAAACACATGCAACAAATTCACAAAAATTTTACATCAATCATTCAACATCATATCACAATACATTCATCCATCACCCCGGAACTGTTTATCATCTCTGCCTTTTATAGGGAATCAATAGAAACCGCTGGTTTGTGGAGGAATCAGCCATGAGGAAGCTCGGGCGGAACTGCACTGTCTTCTATGGAATCCGAACTCTACGCTCTAGCTTCAGCAGGAGAAGAAGCAGAGTGAATAAGAGATGTGGTGATGGACATTCCACTATCAAGCCTGAAGTTGAGTTCTGTTGCAGTTTACTGCGACAATCAGACTACTAAAACGATTGCTACGAACACGTTGTTCAATAGCAAAAGAAGGCAACTACGGATGAAACAAGCATGGTTGACCTCCCTTACGAGTCAAGGGATTGTGAACCTCGTTGATGCGAGGTCAAAAGATAATGTTGCAGACGCCTTAACAAATGGATTAAATAAAGTTCTCACCATTAAAATATCGGGGGAGATGAGATTAAAGTTCATAGAAATATGAAACTTCCTCCTATGTTTATGTTTTCATAGCAAGAACCTATAGTCGCAACATTCAAGCATCTAATAACAGACTGAAAACCCCAAATAATTTCTTGATGAAAGTCCAAGATGGTTAGATGCTAGTCATTCCACACCTGATGACTTAACATCTTTCTCGTTGCAAGCTGATTTGAGAATTATTCAACTGAAAATAGAAAGTCGTTGTATGTGTTAATCTAACATTAGTGATCATAGCACATTATTCCACATGTGATAATGTTGCAAATGACGGTATGCCAAATCATATGATGAGGTACATAGTGGTCACTAATGCGTAAGATAACAACGTTTGATTTATTAAAATCAAAACTTGACTGGTCATAGCTAGACCGGATAGAGATGCTGACAGTGTTACTTCACTACTGCTACAAGTGCTAAGCTCATTTAGGTAGAGCTGGTTTACTTTGATACGTCACTGCATATGTTTATGAATTCATAGAGTCTGACTCATGAAATTCCTTGGAGACACTGGTGAAGATGGAGGAGAGAAAGTGGATTTTGACATAGATGATGATGATCTACTCTCTGAGTAGAATTGTTACACGTTTATCTATAGTCATTTTTTATTTTCCAGACTTATTTATTATGGAGTAGCACATTTATATTTTTTGTGATGTTTTATATTATTGTTTAAAACTTATGTTCATGTTTTATGTTAAAAATGTGCTAACTCTTATGTAATGTGTAAAGTCGGAAATTTATTTTGATATTCTCCACTTTCTGCACTCCGAAACGTACACGTTATTTGTCACAAATATATGAGTAGATTGTTAATGTATATTTGGACGAATAACGGGTTCGGAGGCATAACGAGCCAGTTCGGACACGTGTAGATCCGATACCCGTAGAAACTCCTTGGGTTTGCCTATTTATACCCGCCTAGGGGCAACGGGTAGGGGATTCCACTTTGATCCCCATCCGGATGCTTCGAGCGACATAACAGAATCGTGGCTGTGGATGTGGCTGAAACCGCCGGGAGAGTCGTTGTGGCCTTCAATCGCGCACGGGCATGGCAAGAACGTGGCGGAAGACGCGCAAGCGGACCATGTTCCGAAAACCTAGTGGAAAACCTAGTGGAAGTCCTGCGGCACTGATCGAACGGGGATAAGAACCTGGAGGGGCTTGACCCGCTGCTAGCGAGGAAGAGGAAATAAATTCTGAACCCCTAAACCAGCTCCTGGTGTAGTGTAGGGTTATAATCAAACCGTGAACCAGCTCTGGTGTAGTGTAGGGTTATAATCAAATCAATATATATATATATATATATATATATATATATATATATATATATATATATATATATCTTTATTATATAATACAATATGCATATCTCAAGCACACCATGAATCTCATCTGGACCGTCCGATCTCCAAAAAAGCAAATTTGATCGTTGGATTAATCAAAGGCGGCCTGCAAATAAAAAAAAAAACCAAATGAGTTACTGTTCACTCTCTGAAAAATCCCGATACCGCCTTCACGCCTCCCCGCCCTCCTCTGCCGCCGGCGGCGGAGCCGCCGGCGGCAGAGGAGGGCGGGGAGGCGTGAAGGCGGTATGCAGCGGGGCGGGGGAGGGATTTTCGTTTTTTTTTTTCATTTTATTTTATATATATTATTATTATATAATTATTTATGAAATTAGAATTTTTTTTAAAAATACTAATTATTTATTAAATCATATAATTATTTAAATTTTGTCGGGGGCCGGCGGCTCCGCCGGCGGCGGCAGAGGATGGCGGGGAAGCGGAGCCGGCCGAAGCGGGGCGGGGGGGGGGGGGGGGCGATTTTCGTTTTTTTTCATTTTTTTAAATTATTATTATTATATAATTATTTATTAAATTATAATTTGATTTAAAGACACTAATTATTTATTAAATCATATCATTATTTAAATTTTGTCGGGGGCGGGCGAAGCCCGCCGGTGGGGAAGGGCTTCGCCCGTCGGGGGGCGGGCGAAGCCCGCCCCGACGGACTTCGCCCGCGTTAATGCTAAGCGGGCGAATCCCGCAGCGACGCATCGAGAACGGGCGGAGCCCGTTCGAAGATGCTAGTATATATATATATATAATGCCCCCCAAAAAACAATGCAAATTTACACAATTCTGCAAATAATAAAATACAAAATGACAAATAAACTATGCAAATCTCAGTGCCAATAGGGTTTCGAACGAGTGCGGCTTCGGGTATTTTTGCGACGTCCAGATCGGGGTTGGTCTCTACCACTTCCTGTCCTCGCTTCTTTATTCCTCTTCATCATCTTCTTCATATCCCTCATCTTCATCTTCCTCTTCATATTTCTGCAGAGATCCCGCCGACATTTGCTTCGTCACACAACCTGGGTTTTCGTTGGTGTCGTCGAGGGTACTTCCTATTTTATTCCTCTTCGTTTTGTTTTCTTGACAGAGATTCCATCTTGAGATTGCCTTTTTTTCATCTTCTTTGACAGGAAGCTTCCAACTATTGGTGTTACCATGGTGATATAGAAGTGATCAAACATGTATTCTCACTGCCAACGCAGTATGAGCGTATCAGGGCCGCACATAAGTGCGTTTGGATAATTTGGAAGATTAGATTATGTTGGTTTTACTCATTTGATATGAGTGAAGGACTGGACTCAGCCAGACATTTAGTGTGTCGAGACCACTCGACGCTTTCGACGAGTTAAGTGTTGATTCGTCAAGTTAGCGTTGAAAGCGTCAAGACCACTCAACGATTCGTTGAGTCAAATGTTGATTCGTCGAATGATGGTATGTCGAGACCACTCGACGCCTTCATCGAGTCAAATATTGACTTGTCGTATTAGGCGCTGAGAGCGTCAAGACTACTCGACGCCTTCGTCGAGTCAAATGTTGACTTATCGAATTTGGCGCTGAGAGCGTCGAGGTCATTCGATGCCTTCATCAAGTTAAATGTTGACTCATCAAAACAGGAGTTGAGAGCGTCGAGTTCACTCGATGATTCGTCGAATCAAGTGTTGATTCGACGAGTCTGGCACTGAGTGTGTTGAGTCCACTTTACGCTTCGTCGAGTCAAATGTTGATTCGTCGAATATCGAAGTGAATACTCGGCGAATTCTGTTTCGTCTGGTTTATTTCCTCCAAGTCCGGTTCGACGTGAAGACGCAGAGTGCTTTCTTCCAACCTAGATTTTTGTGTGACAGGAGTCTAGGGTTCTCCGTGCTCGTGTGGATATTTGTAGAGGCGTGGACATTATTCTACGCTCGGAACCCCAGTCGTTGCCGTTCGTTGGAATCATTCAGAGCATCTTGGTCGAATATTGACTCAATCCCTCAAAGGTAAATTTTTATTTACATCGATTTTACTTCTTGATCAATGTTCATCGCTAGATCCGAACTATTTTGGGTTTTTCTTGTTCCATTTTCGCTGCGCACAAGTGTTGTGACGTATAGCAAAACCCAATACCAACATATTCGTCTGTCTTAGGTTCTACATGGAGGCTTCCAATAGCATTCTGAGATTTTTATTCCTCTTTCTTGATAAATAAATTGATTGCAGTTTTGTTTTGTATAAAATTACTTTGTTTCCTCGTTTGGAATTGATTTTTTTTAGAATATATTTCTGGAGTTTTGATTGATGAATACATGTGTTGTATCTATTGAATACCATTTTACTCAAAAATAGAAGAAAAAAATCCTTTGGTAAATGAATGGTAACTTTTGATAGCAGTTTGCATAAAATTACTTTGTATCCTTATGTATTGGTTCTGTTTCTGTTGATTCACTCACTTTTATTTTCTCATTATCATATGCTAGATAGATGTAGCTAAGTTGAAAGGGGAACTAATAAAAGAATATATTATGAAACGCAGATATCTCATAGCACTCGATGCTACTTGGGTAGCATTAGAATATATTTCCCTGTAATCCATAGAACATGAAATGAATACTGCACTACGGTCCTCATTACTGAGACACATTTATGAGAGTCCAAAAGTCAACTGTTTCAACCTGCTGCATTTGGATAAACAACCATTCAGCGAGCTATGTCACATATTGTCTACTAGTGGTCTAGTGCACGAAAGTAACAACTTCTCAGTGAAAGAATCTGTTGGACAATTCTTATGCATTTTAACACATAACAAGAAGTTCCACAATATTGGAGTTGCGTATCTCCGATCCATGGATACCATTAGTAGACAGTTCAATATCGTGCTCAGAGCGATGCTGAAGTTAAGTTGGAGACTATGTCAAGTCGTTAGAATCAAGATTGGAGCATAGATGGACATTGTTCAAGGACTGCATTTGTGCATTTGATGGTATACATATACAAGTAACTGTGCTCACTGAAGATCATGACAAATATAAAAAATAGAAGAAAGAATAATGACTAACGTGCTCGGTGTTTGTGACAACCAAATGAAATTTTGTATGGTCTACTTGGTTGAAAAAACTCTTCAGATTCAAGAGTGTTGCACGATACTCTAAAAAGAACAAATTGATTTGAAGTACCCATTGGTAAGTTGTTGCTTTTGTTAATAACATTCTGCTGATTTTTTTCAACAACATTCCACTTATTTATGACAAAAATTATATTGATGGAATAGGTAAGTACTATCTGGTAGATGCTAGTTACACAAACGGTCCTGGTTTCCTTGCACCTCATCGATCAACACATTTTCATCTATATGAGTGGTCAACACAACTAAACAATCTCACTAATTATAAGGAGTTGTTCAATTTGCCTCATGCTAGAGAACAAAATGTAATAGAGAGAACATTTGGTTTGTTGAAAAAACGTTGGACAATGCTCAAACAACCATCTTTCTTTCATATAAAGGTTCAAATGTGAAATGAGTAAATTTAGATTTCACATTGCTTGGGGATTGAGGCACTAATATCATTTATAGAGAGAATATTTGGTTTGTTGAAGAAACATTGAGCAATGCTCAAACAACCATCTTTCTTTCATATAAAGTTTCCAGTGTGACATGAGTAAATTTATATTTCATATTGCGTGGGGATTGAGATACTGATATCATTTATAAATGCTGGTGTAAATAACAAATGCATGTTGCGTACAATATAATTTCCTAATCGAAAAGAGACTAACTACTTATTCACAATTGCTCGTTGAGGTAGATGCTGACTTACAAGCTACTATTGGTAGATCCATTTATAATAGATGCTGACTTACATCACTATATAAGATGCAACGTGCATTTATTATAAATGCATCTACCAATAGCAGCAGGTAAGCCGACATCTACCTCAACAAACAGTTGTGAATAACTAGTTAGTCTCTTTTTTATTAAAAAATTGTGCAAGACGCAACATTCATTTGTTATTTGCACATGCATTTAAAAATGATATTAGTACCTCAATCCCCAACCCAAGTGAACTTTAGATTTACTTATATCGCACCTGAACCTTTATATAAAAGATGGTTGTTTAAGCATGCTCAATGTTGCTTCAACAAAACAAATGTTCTCTCTATTACATTTTGTTCTATAGCATGACACAAATTGAATAACTCTTTATAATTGATGAGATTATTTTCTTGTGTTGGCCACTCATGTAAATGAAAACGTGTTGATAAGGTGTAAGGAAACCAGGACTGTTGGGGTAACCAACATCAACCAGGTAGTACTTGCCTATTCCGTCAATATAATTTTGTCATAAATGAATGGAATGTTGTTGAAAAAATGAGCAGAATGTTATTAACAAAAGTAACGACTTACCAATGGGTACTTCAAATCAATTTGTCCTTTCTAGTGCATCGCACCACACTCTTGAATCTGAAGACGAGCATTCACAACCAAGTAAAACATACAAAATTTCATCTGGTTGTCACAAACACCTAGTACATTTGTCGTTATTGCTTGCTTCTGATATCTATGTTTACCACGATCTTCGGTGGGCACAATTACTTGTATATGTATACCATTTAACACACCAATGCAGTGCTTGAACAATCTCCATCTATGGTCCGATCTCAATTCCGACACCTTAGTATAGTCTCTAGCTAACTTCAACATCGCTCTGAACACGATATTGAAGTGTCTACTAATGGTATCCATGGATCTGAGTTATGTAACTCAAACATCGCGGAGCTTCTTGTTATATGTTATAATGTATAGGATTCTTTCACTGGCACATATTTGCTTTCGTGCACTTGACCTCTAGTAGACAATATGTCACATAGTTCGTCGAATGATTGTTTACCCATACACAATAGGTTGAAGCAGTTTACTACTGGACCCTTATATATGCGTTTAAGTAATGAGGACCGTAGTGCACTATTTATTTCATGGTCTACGGGTTTCAGGAGAATATATTCCAACGCTACTGAAGTAGCACTGAGTGCTGTGAGATACCCGCATTTCATAATATATTCTTTTATTAGTTTTTCTCTCAACGCAACATATATCTAACATATAACAATGATGAAACAAAAGTGAGTGAATCGATAGAAACAAAACCAATACATAAAAATACAAAGTAATTTTAGGCAAACTGCTATAAATTATCATTCAATTACGCAAGGATTTTTTTTTCTTCTATTTTTGAGCAAAGAAGTATTCAATGGATACAACCTATTATTGCATACAACACATGCATTCATAATTCAAAACTCCAACAATATATTTTGGAAAGAAAAATTCGAAGCAAGTAATTTTATGCAAAATAAAACTGCAATCAATCCATTATCAAGAAGAAAGGGGAATAAAAATATCATAATACTATTAGAAGGCCCTTGTTGAATCTTGTGCAATCCTGTGTTCGCCGAGTGAGTTCACCAGAGAAGTCTAGGGTGCAAATGGGCCATCAGGACTAGGTGAGCGGCGAGTGGGGCAAGCAAGCCCGCACTCACCCAAAGCGGCAGGTGTGCGGATAGCGGGTGAGTGGGGCAAGCGGGCCCACACTCGCCCAAAGCAGCAGAGATGCGATAACATGGCGAGTGGGACAGCTGGTCCACACTCGCCACAGATAGCAAGAGGCAGGCGAGTGTCAGCTTCATCGGGCACTCGCCCTCAGCTAGGAGCGAGTGGGCGGTTGCCGTCCCTATGTAGGCACTCACCACTCCGGGGAGTATGACATCAGGGTCGACCCGCCCTAGAAAGATTCTCCATGAAATAATATGTTTTGACCTGCTCACAGCCCCTCCAAACCGCGGAGTTTGGCTATTGATAGACCAATTTGAGGTGTGTTTAGTAAAATTAGAGGGTGGGATTCCGCGATTAGCAGACCAGACTTGGGAAACTATAAATAGACCCCGTGGGCACCTTTGGAGGAGATCTAGTTCTTTTGACTTCTTCCTCCTCAGATTGTTTTTGGTTGGCTTCGAGTGCCCTTCAAGGTGCCCAGCTCAGCTTTTGGCTTGGGAGGGAAAACACTCTAAGATCTTCCAGGTGTGTGGTGGGACCTCCGCGCTGCAGCCCGGGGTTTGTTCTCTAGTTCCTAGTGTCCGATCTACTGTTCTAGTTTTGGAGAAGTAGGTGTAAATACCCCCTTAGATCTGAACTCTCGTTGGGACTGTTTTCCGGTTTCAACAAACCTGAGACAGATAGAGATGTTGGATGCTTCTTGTCAAAGAAGACCAAAAAAGACAATCTCATGACGGAATCTCTGGCGAGAAAACAAGAGGGAGAAGAAAATAAGAAGTACCCTCGACGGCACCGGCGAAAACCCAAGATGCGTGACAAATCAAATGCCAGCGGGATCTCTGCAGAAATATGAAAAGGTAGTTGAATAGGAGGGATATGAAGAGAAAGTTGAAGAGTAATAAAGAAGCGAGGAGCGGAAGACTCCCCGCCAGCGAAATCTTCCGCGGGATTGACGCGGCGAGAAGAGGAAGAAAATCTCGAGAAGAGAGCTGCACGCTTCTTCCGTCAAAACCTAGTGTTTTGGGACAAGATAAATGTTAAAACCCATGGTTTTCATCAATTCCAATTCCCCCTCAATTCTTTCCATCCGAACAGACGGAAAAGAATTATTAGGGAACCGACCGGGCTCTGATATTTCATAAGCAATTCAATTTGGTATTTGTTGTATATTTCTTCCATCCATCAGAAATTGCATACTATCCTATCATTTTTTCTAATTTGATCCAGTTTCTTTTGTAGTGATTTATAAGAAGTAAAAAAAAAACATTTGCAGTTGAAGTGAATATCCTTGTTTGTTGCCCAACATCTAGTTGAAGTGAATATCCTTGAAGAAAGGAGGAACATTACATGCAAGAATGACAATACTTGGCTTCTTCAAATCACTTCAAGGGATACAAATATATACTATTAATTACCCAAACCACCCTTGGTAGTTAGCATAATTACAAGTTACACCCCTCTATCTTTTTCAATGACAAAAATCTCCCATGTAAGTTTACATTTCATAGCATGCATACCCAAAAATACCCCTAGGGCTCCCCTTCAGGGGTGTTTCTGTGCGTGCATGTTATGAAATGTAAACTTATGAGAAAAGTTTTTGTAATTTCAAAAGATAGAGGGGCGCAATTTGTAATTTAACATGGCTTGAAACCGTAATCTACATAGAGTTGAGTGCTAAACCCAATGATTTTGGATTTATGTTAAGTTATTAATGACATCCCTTTGATTTCATTTGTATTATTAGAAATTTAGCATTTTTTGCTCCAGTTTTAAATTGCATGCTCCTTTTTGAGGTTTTGTTTTGTTTTGTGGATGCCCTTTTAATCAGGCAGAGCCAAAAATGTTGTGTACATATTATCAAGTGTGCCTTTGAAGAAGGTTATAAGGCAAGTATATTTGACATTTTAAATTTGTTCAAAAAAGATATTATTAAATAAATGATTGGAATTCTTAAAAGGAAATGTTGGGATTGCCATGATTTTGAAATAATACTAAGAAATGAATTTGAGACCTTAATTTCTCTGATATAGTATATCACATAGTTTGTAAATATATAGGGTCAGCATAAAAAATGCATCAATAGTTTTTTGTGCAAATGCTAAATTTTTAAAACTATAAAAGGACGATATGGCAGCCCCTATATGGCTATTGCAGCCAAAAGATAATAGCAGCTCAAAAAATTTGACAGGCCGATGGATATTGACAACCCAAAAATGAAGTTTTTTAAAATACATTTTTAGAAAAAGTGTTCAACATGAAAGTTGTAGATCTCGTCGAGATCTACGAGATCTACAACTTTCATGTTGAACACTTTCTAAAAATGTCATATAACAGACCTTTTTTCAAAAGACGCGTGTTCCGCGTTTTGGGCTGTTATTAGCGGCCATTATATGCCTTTTTTTATTATTTTGTCGGGCTTAGCCAAAGCTGCGCTGCCAATATAAATGCATAAAAAAGTCATCTAGCTATGACTATCCCTACTTTGAAGACCAAGGCTCTGTTTGGGGGACTTATTTTCACCGGTCAAGCGGTTACGACCGCATGAATCGGATATTAATTAAGGTCTGATTCATGCGGTCGTAATTGCTTGACGGGTGAAAATAAGTCCCCCAAACGGAAGCCAAGACTCTTCAAAGATGGTTGTGAATCTACATTTGCTCTACATGCAACATAGTTTTCAACTTGATTATGATTCCATTTAGCGCGACATTTTTGCTCTTGTGGTTTTGAACCAAAATGCCACCGTTATAGAATGTATTTTTTTGGCATGACAACAGTTATGATCGCCACCAAAAAGGAAAACTAATTTTTAACATAGAAGTGAATAAAGTTCCTTCGGTGAGGTCGGGCATTCATGAATGACGACGGTTCATAACAATACGTTTTATCCGTTTCCTGTATGCTAGAAGTGTGCTTCTTGCCCTTGTCATTAATCCCCTTCAAGTTCTCTTGCATCCTATGATGAATGCCATGAGATATCTTTTGTGAGCCTCAATATTTCCCTTCAGCCTAGCGAGATATTGTTTCCATTAATTCCAAACCCTTATAAATCAAACCACAGTATAAACATTTATAATATTTTATTTTATTTTTCCATTACAAACTCTGAATATGATCAAAATGATTCCAAGCGTGATCATTTTTTCACGAACATCTTGTAAAAAACAGTAGAAGGCGCAAATTAAGATTTCATTTTCTTGATATAAGTTTAACGAATGCAATGTGATTGGAAATGCAATGAGTATTCTAGTTGTGATATGCCAACAGTTGGTTAACTTAGGTTCCGTTTGGGGGAACTTATTTTCATCGGCCCAGTACATGCGGTCGTAACCGCTTGACCGATGAAAATAAATCCCCCAAACGGAGCCTTAATCGGTGGCTCACAAGGTGCACTAGAAAGGCACAAAGTGATGGTGAATGTTGTTATCCAAAGAGACACACATATATCAAATGACACCAGAACTAATTGGAGTTAATCTAGTGCTTAAGATGTTGAGAAGTTCACAACCAATCCGACCCAAATATTACTCTCAATTTCAATGAGTTTGTAGTTACTTGCAACAATTTGATTTGATCAAACAAGGTTCACCGTTATTACGTTGAAGAATATGTGAATAAGAGTCGATACAATCCAACATGTGATGTGATGATGGAGAAAAAGATACCAAATCTTAAGTATGAAGCTATGGTGACTATCTATTTCCTTTCTATTGTATTGTGTATCTTATTATAGGGCATTACTTTGATGAATATATCTTAGGTGACTATGGATGTGTAAACATTAGAAACATACAATATATAGTATGAGATTGTAGGGAAATAGGTAGTCTTATGAATTTTGTAATTTCGAAAGTTGAAGGGGTGCAAGTTGTAATTACACAAATTTCAAGGGGAGGTCCCAATAAATAACGTTTTTTTAATGGTGACCACGTCAAATTGGAAGAGAAAATTAGGGTTCATTTGGCATGACTGTGGCGGTTGTGAATGCGGTGGTTAAGAACCATCATTCGTGAAAGCCCGATCACACCTAAGGAGCATTCTATGATAGTGGTGTTTTTGTTCAAACTCACCGAGCAAAAACACCGTGCCAAACTTAGCTAGACTTGATAAATATTGAGGAGCACATACTTAAATTCCATTTCTATGGGAAGAGATCCATGCGCTAGCATGGGTCACGGAAGGAGTCATGAAGGCTATGAAAGTAGCGAGGGGATTGGCAGGTCGGACAATTGTGTGTGTGTGTGTGTGTGTGTGTGGTGGTGGGGGGGGGGGGGGGGGGGGGGGGGAGGCTCACATTAAAGATAAAGTAAAGATGTTGTGCATGTAATACAAAAAGGACCTAAATTTTATGTAATACACCTAAATTTAAGATCCAACCAATAATCAAATTGTTGTTAAGGACTTATTAAGGCCTCTAAGGGACTCCAAGTCACTTAAAACAACTCCATTTTAGTGTATTCTTTGTATGAGACCAACACCGATTCATTTTAAAAAACTAATTATTAGTAAGATCTCAATTAAAAATGCATAAGCCACAATAACTCAATCTTAAGAGATAATTACTCATTTAATTAGTAAATGTAAGGGCATGACAGACAGAAGTGGAAATAAGATATAAATAAGCTTACTCCTGTATTTGCTTAGGAACAAATCTTTGATGTCTTCATAATTTTCTTGACAAAGTTTGGTGGAACTCCACTATAGTTTAAGGCAGGTTCATATTGCTCACCCCTCGTGCAGTGAAGCTTAATAACATCACCAAAGTTATTATGCATCATGCACGAGCCAATGAAATATCAACCTATCGTGAGGGTTAGTTTTAGATTTGCTTCTAAACAAATCTACAAAAAACAAATTGAAGGCTTTATTTGGTGCGGCGGTTGCGGGTGGAGAAGCAGTTTTCGGAATGGAGGGGGAGAGGTGGGGATCAAAACGGAGGAAACTTGCGGCTTTTCCTCCTTGCTGCGGGAGGAGACGCGGCAAACACCCGATAAGGCCGTTTGTTTACCCGTTGTTCCGGCGGCATTTGCGGGAAACGCCCGACGTAAACGTCGAAAGAAATGAAGCCTAAAATGAAAGTCTCAAGGAGGCACTTGAAGCTTTCAAAAGCCAATTACATATTAGAAAAAAATCATAATGATGTCACAAGACTAATCCACAAAAAAAATAAAGAAAATCCTAGACTGGAATTGAAGAAATGCTAACTAATAAAAAGACATTACCTTATGAGTATCCTAGTCAGAAATTGAATATCTCACACTTTTATTTTTAAAACTTTCAGTTATAATATATAATGGGTGTTTCAGCCACATGATTAGCAGGTGACATCGGCTCTGTTTGGTGCGGTGAGACCGCAACTGGAGAAAGAGTGGTGAAATAATTAACTGTTTTGTAAGTTGACAGAATATGCGAAACTGTTTGAAATAGTCGTGTTCATAAAGCCCCCCGGGCCCGGGATTTTTCCGAACCGGGCCCGGGCCCGGGCCCTGATTAGAGCGGGTCGGGGCCGGGCTTAGCCGGGGCCCGGTTTTTTTTTAAAAATTTAATTTTTAAATAAAAAAATTAAATATAATTAGGGGTGCAACTCCGCTCGACGTTTTCGTCGAGCTCTACTCAACGATTTCGTCGAGCAGCAGAACTTGACGATCTTGTTGAGCTCTGCTCGACGATCATCGAGCTCTGCTCGACGATTTCACTTCATGAATCCAAAATCCGTATAATACACTGAAAAAAATACACTGAATCCAAAATCCGTATTTCAATTTCAATTTCAATTTCTGAACGGAAGTATACAAAATTATGAATACAATGAAAAAATATTTGTGATTGAAAAATCTAAAATTACAAATACGATAAAATTACATACCCGTCATCTTTAAAAAATTACAAAATTACAAAAATCTGTCTCGCTATCTTTAAGTTTAATTTAAGTTGATCGCGTCCATCTCATCTTCCTTGTCCGGCGAGCTATCCTCGATCGATGAAATATGCTGCTTGCTCTTGATCGCATCCAAGTGGTCCTTGTAGCATATGCAGATTTCGAGCGATTCTTCGCTTAGGCAACTTCTTCGCTCGTTCAACACCTTGCCACTAAGAGAAAAAACAGATTCCGAAGCTACCAAGCTAGCTTGGATTGTCAGTAAATCTTGGGCCATGTAGGACATAATAGGATAGGTATTTACTTTACCTTTCCACCATTTTAAAATATCGAAATTTTCTAGTTCGTCTATTCATAAAATCACAAAATTTGTTTTTTGTGTACAAACCTAATTCATTTAAACTATTAGACGTGGTGTGTGTTTTTTCCTTGAAGTTAACTCTAACATTTTATTTTTAAAACTATCGCGTGTTTTTGGTTGCGACACATCCTCTTGGGGTCGCGATACGTATAAATTATTATAATAATTATAACATTCAGTAAAAATAGTGTTAAAATTTAAAATAGTAGGATTATCAAGATCTGAATCACTGAGATTTATGCCTAAATTATTATTTATTTTCTATAAAATTTTCAACGCCGTCTACGCCGAAAAGAAGATTCAAAGCGCCGGCGTATGAAAACATGACTGAGATTTCTCTATAATATTTTAAAAATTTGTTCTCCATTATTTCTATTAAACCACTTCATCCGGCGTGTTGCTTAAAATAATTTAATTTTTGTGAAATATTAACAATATTTTCAATAACTAGCGGGCTAGTAGGATAATATACGACAGATAGAGAATTTATCGCCGTATAAAAAACTTCTAATAAATCCATATAATTTTCTAAAACAGTCCAATCAGACTCGGTTAATTCATGTTGATCTAACATAATATAATATTCCATTAGTAGTGTTTTTGACGAATCAGTCGTTTTAACATTGTAAATGTCGAGTTTCATCTAATTGACATGTCAAGGTTTCAAAATTTTTTGACCTGGGGCGTTTACGATTTTTTTAAAATCTTGTCGTCGTTCTTTAAAACTATAAATAAATTGCAACATTAAACGTATTTTATTAATGTATAGTTCCATATATGTTAAACTATCTTGTACGACCAAATTTAAAACGTGACAGACGCAACGAGTATGAAAAAAACACCGTTTAACATAAGTTTTAAAACACGTTCTAACCACTCAATTGCGATGGTATTATTTGTGGCGTTGTCGAAAGAAATACTCATAATTTTATCTTTTATTTGAAATTCTCGCAAATATTTTAAAATAATTTGATAAATCGCTACACCCGTGTGCGGGACTTCAAAACCTTCAAAACATATTATACACTTATTTAGATCCCAGGAAACGGGATCGACTCAGTGACAAGTGATGCAATATATGATAATCCTAATATACTACTTGTCCAAACGTCGCTCCTTAAACTCACTCGACCCTCAAAATTTTCAAAATAATTAATTAAAGATTTTTAGCTTTTAAATAATATTTAAGTGCGTCGCGTCTAATGGAAGATCAACTTACTTGATGATATTTGGGTTGTAGCCCTCGGTGGATGTACTCGGTTTCTTGCTCGTCATCGTAGTGCCTGAACGACACCCACGTCTGATGACGTTTTTTCACCTGCAGCTCCCACTGCCGACCTTGATCGTACGTCCATATTTGTGCAGATGCAGATAATTGCGCCTGACTGTAATCGGGAGGAGCTTGTTTGGCAGTGCAAGACTTAATGTCTTGTGAGTGTCGAGTTGCCACTGAGAGTAAGTAATTTTGAGCATTGCTTGCACTTCGCCTTATGCTCAGAGCCGACTTTCACTTTGTCGAAATATTCCCAAACTGACGCCGTATTCTTGTGCTCCACCACTTTGTGAGCGACCGATGATGATGAAGACGTCATCGTCGATGACATATTCGACGTAAAAAAATAGTGGGGGGATGAGTGGGACTTGGGAGGGGTGGGAGTGGGAAGGGTGGGAGTGTGGGAATGGGGGGGGGGGGGGGGATTTATAGGTTTTTAAAAAACTTAAAAAAAGATTTATTTTTTAATATTTTTATTAATTATTTTATAATTATTAATTAATTATTTAATAATTAATATATTATTATAGCTGCCAGCCCTATTATATAGGGCTAACGACATTGGGAACGAACAACAGCTAGCCGTTGTTAACGGTTCTTAAAGTCGTTGATCAAGTTAAAGGGGTCGGGCCCGGCTCGGCTCCGGGCTTAGCCAGGGCCTAGAGGGCTTTGCCCGGGCTTAACCCGGGCCTAGGAAACAGGGTTTGCCCGGCCCGGCCCCGGCCGGGTACCGGGCCGGGTAAATGCTTATATATGTGGCCTTGTTAGGCCCCATGGCCCGGACTCGGCCCGGGGCGGGCTTAGCCCGGGCCCGGGCCTAGGCGGGTTTTTACCGGACCTGGCCCGGGCCGGCTCCCCGGGCACTGTTTTTATGGGCACCCCTAGTTTGAAAGATCAACGCTTATAGTGTTGCTTAACAAATTTTTTTATAAATATGATATAAATAAATAATATTTATAAAAAATATATTATAAATTGACATTATAATTAAATATATTTATATTGTACACTAATTATAACTTATAAATATATAAGTTATATTAAATTATTAATAAAATATTAAATTAAACGTTAATTATAACTTATAAAATAAATTATATTATTAAAATAAATTTTAAAAAATATAAAGTTGCGCTGCAACTTTTTTTTCAGCGCGCAGCCCTGAAGGGATCCGGATTTCAGGGTTGCATTTTGAGACTCGTTTGACACTACTACTACTTCATGTTTAATATTTTTTGATTTGAAGTCCCCCCGATTTGCGGCAGTTTTTTCGGAAAAATAGCTGCTTCAAATCAAAAAATGCATGAAAGTTATTCGTCTCGGAGATATCTACAACTTTCGTGTTGGGCTCAAGCGCTCAAAATGAGAACTCCACCCCCTGAAGTTTCTCCGGGAACTCCATGGGATCCGGATCCCGAGTGAAAACCCGCGGCAGGAAAACAGTTTGGCTCGATTCTTTTATAGTGACGGTCCTCCACTTTCAAAACGCCGCGCCAAATAAAATCACTGGAGAGAAGAAAAGAATCAGCACAAAGACTTTGACCTATTTCAGCTCATATTATTCTCTCTTTAGTCCTTTCTAAATGAACAATGAACTTTTGCAGTCTATATGAAAAAGAAATAATAATTCATGCACAAATAAGAGATTTACATGTCCGCAGGGCTGCAGTTAGAATGATCAGTGGCTTTGGCTGTTGAATTTTTTATACTATGACTCTGTTTCGCACGGTGGTGTTGGTCATGAACATGAGGGTTAAATTATCATTCGTTAATGCCTATTTAAGAAACTTCATCCACTTTTATGTTCAAACTTCAAACAAACGATGTTTGTTAGGTGATCCTTAGCAAAAGACGGTTACATCCATGCGTTTACGACCGCCACCACAGTGCCAAACGGAGTCTATAAAAGTAATATATTATAATCCATATATTATGATATTTTCTCAAAAATTCAGGTTAAGTTTCTAACGGCTATAGCGCCCACCTTCTTCGCTACGTCTAGTGCCCAAACCGTTGATCTACAACGAAGCAGGTGAACTTCAATTCTCCTTGCCATTACCATGAAATCCTCAAGCCGCTCCGGCATGACTGTCAACATGCTTTCAATGACCTTTTCGATATTGTTGCGGTCATTGACCGGCCCGAGTCCGGCAGAGATAGAGGACATGCGTAAGCCGCCGGCAAGCTTGGTGGTAGAGGATGCGGGGTGTTCCTTGTCAAGAAAAAATTTTGTCCGATACCCGAACTATGGGTTTCCAACGGGTTCACAAATCCCAATGATATTTTAAGCTTTTGATCACCATCACTGCTTCATCCACGTGACAAATAATTATGGCTCCAAGACAGATTTCGGAACGGGTTCCGGAAGTAATAATCTCTCATTCGTTGGACAGGATGGCGAGGAGATTGCTGTGGTTGAACTCTCTGTTCAAAAAAGTGTTCAAGAAAGCTGTGACCCAGCTTGAACCGGTAATGCCTGAAAGCGGTTAAGGTCCGGTTCATGCGATCGTAACCGCTTGACCGATGAAAATAAGTACCCCAAATGCAGCCTAAAATCTAGATAAAATATTGGACTACAATTAAATTATTTTGAATTATAAATATTAATGGACTATTCAATAATTGAATTACTTATAAGGTATAACATCACTCTAATTTTAACCTATTTGAATGGACTGAGTTTTGAGGTAATCTTACACCACTAGGTTACTTTTAAGAATAAAATATTCAAGTGCTCATAAAATTGCTTTATTGACCTATTTTGATTTTATATTTATTTGATGTTCATGAAATATATTGACATATTTAAATATGTATACCTTACCTTAACATTTAAATTCAATTTCTGTTCTAAATTTTGGCACATTAAGTTAAACTAAAAATTTTCACCCCTTTCCAAGAATTGGGCCCTTATACCCAAAATAATTTTTGGGCCCGCTACTCGCTCCCGAAGGAAGGAGCACGGATATCGATCTCACCGTCCAATTGTGCTTCAAAATTTGTGTTTTTCCTTTATTCTTTTTTTTTTTTAAAAAATTTCGATGAGATCAACGACGTTGGATATGCGAGATCAACTGCTTAAATTTCACCCGCTCTCAGAGGAAGAAATGTTACCTGTACACAATTATTATTCATTGTACCCACATCTATTAGACCATATAAGAGACATAGGGCATATGTTAATAATATAATCTTCACATATAAAAAAACTTCTATACATATGCACATTTAACAAAGATCTCAAGCCCTTTCACCTTCAACTAATAGAATTTATGCCAATTGCAAGATAAAAATCCCCTCAAATAATGCACCATGTGAACACAGTGCCAGGAGGCTTCTCAAATAGAAGCCCGCGTGTTAAATGCCACATATCATACACAAGAGAAGGCCTGTTGAAAAACAAACTCGTATCAAAGAGACTCATCAGGCTCCGTTTGGCATGACGGTGACAGTCATGAATATGAGGGTTTTATGTTCAAATTTAGTTTTTTTTTCTCTTAATGACCGTTGTCATGTCAAACAAACCCTCAATCTTGAGCACTTAATATATATCTCGAGCTTCTCCAAAAAAACGAACTATTTATAACACGAATGCACAAGTTCTAACAACATTAAGAAAAAAATCGACATTCCGAAAGGAAATTGGAAAACAATGCAAAAACTCAAATATTCAACCCTAGAAAATCATCAAAAACCAACTAAAGAAAGCATTAAAACACTCAAAATAATGAGGAACATGTTCACAATTTCATGGCACTTCCCAAATAAACCAAAGTGAAACCATAGATAACACAATTCATTCACACATCAAAGGTGATGAACACATCAACTCATTCATACTCACCTTAGACCTGGTTGTGAGAAGACATAAGGCAAGGAGGTATTCCTCTCAGAAGCAGCAGAGTCCACTGCAGCCAAGTTCAAAGAAGAGGTTGGTGAGTTTCCAACCATAATCTGGTCGCTGACCGACTGTGAACCATTCTCTATGGAGAGAGCCTCCTGAATCTCTTTGAGAATCAAGGATATGGACGGTCTCTGGATTCCCTGCGGTTTGACGCACATCATCACGATTTCGGCAATCTTCCAAACGGATTGAAGCTCGTAGTCATCGTTGAGGGATGGATCGATGATGGCTTGAATGTTTCCTCCTTCGATGTACGAAGTCGCCTGCCACAGAATTCGAAAAGGCTTACGATATTGTTAGACGCATATTGGTTTCAGCAGCATCAGTTTTCGAACTTCATGGTTAAATTCGATAGAACTTGTAAAACTTTAATGTAGTCAAAATTAGGATAGTGGTAGTTGATTTACTCGAGGGAATTCAGGTTCTTCAAGAAACAGTTCTGCAATGACCTTTACTCACAGTTGATTCGGAATTCTGTCTTTAACATCTCACTACAAAAACGAGCGTCATTGAGATCTATTATAGGATGCTAAGGATAAAATTTAAGAGCATTTTGTCACAGACACGACATTGAATCTGGGCAAAAACATCAATTTGTGCAACCTTGGCCCCTTCTTGCACCCATCGCAGTAGAAAAGATAGCATCGCCTTCGTTCTAGCAGCGGAATTAGAGAGCGAGCACCACACGTAAGAGTTTTTGCTGAATTGATATCAACTATTGGGTTTTATAGAACAACACAAGAGGAGGTGAATTGGGGCGCCTCAGGACCTAAAAGTTTTTGAACTCTTCCAATTCATCTCGCAATTCAATTAATTTGATGAATCAGTGTGCCACCTATGTGGGTAATTGAGGAAGGTATCTAGGAAAGTGATGGTGAAAAATATGTTAGTGTAGATGATGCAGCACGAGTCTATAGGTGGCGGGGGAAACCGATGGACAAATCCTAGATGCAATGCAAGCAAGCGCAAGACAGTCACGAATGAAGCTACAACCAACCTCAAAATGATATTAGTGCATACACACGAACCAATAACATACTAATTTAATGCAAGTGCAAATGTATGTCTGACTTATATTGACAATAAGCAATTAATTAATATAAATACTTAACAGGTGCACAATTGTTCAGAGAAAATTGAATTGAGAAGCAAAAGTGATCCACAAATATTTGAGGCGCATACAATTTAAGTGCGCGCTGAATAAATCCTGCAAATCAAGGATTTTCACGGAAACAAAACATATGATATTGCATCTCACTAAATATAGTCCCAAGTACACAATAATAGAAAGCAATAGACAACCAACTATGACTTACGCGTGCAGAAGGCGGCTAAGCATGACAGTGACAGAGATCGGAGAGCGGCTGGATCGAAACGGGGCTGCTGGAATGTAGGACAGCGGGCTAGTGGGTTGGTTTCAGGATTGGTGAGGCGGCTGGAGGGTGATCCCACGATAGGGGATGGTTGCAGGAGGTGGCCGGCTGATTTGGAGATGATATGGGGCCGTGGGGAGGGGAATTGTGGGCTGTAGGAGACAGGGAGGGCTACGGGAAAAGGGAGACGTAGGTTTGAGGGATGGAGGAGGGCTGTCGGGGCTGGGAAAGAGAGGATCTGGGCGGAGAAGGGGTTGAAGGGGGCTGTCGGGGCTGGGGAAGAGGGGATCTGGGCACGGTTGGGTTGGATGGAGGCTGACAGGGCTGGGGAGAGAGGAGAACTGGGCGCGGTTGGGCTGGATGGAGGCCGACGAGGCTGGGGGAGAGGAGATGTGGGCGTGGTTGGGCTGGATGGAGGCCGACCGGTGGGGGGGGGGGAGGAAGGCTGCGGTATTTACCTCGGAATTGCACCGGGAGAGGGCGTCTGGAGTCCACCAACACAGTGACCGAATGGTTTGGCTTATGCAAACCGTCGATAGCCCGGCCAGTCCCCCCTTGCATGCTTAAATACAAAGGGAGAAAAATAGGGCATCCCGATCAGACGCCTCAGAATGTTCGAGCCGATCGGAAGCCAAAACAACTCGGAAAAATAAAATAAATATATGAACTCGACTCGAAACGAAATTCCGGACACGTCAGCGGACTCGGATCGGCCAAACAAGAAGTTGATCACCCTGATCTCCATCAATCCCCCCAACAAGAAAACACTCATCTCCGGCGAGTGAAGATGGTCGTGCTCTCGATGTAGCCTGGGGATATGTAACGCAAGCTCCTCTGGGGAAATCAAAGTAGCATTTGAACATAGGTAGCAATTCCAGTAGATAAGATATCACAGTGTATCTCGCCTGCCCACGACGGTGAAGGCATATATATGCAATAATCTGAAGTAAGTCTCCGACGGTAGCTGATGACCACTCTGAACAAAATGTATCTCCGCCTGAAAGCTGAACTGGTGGAATCATCAGTGGTACGCGGTGGACCATCTGGTGCGACTCAATAGACTGGGGCAGGGGGGGGGGCAGGCTGGGGATGGGACAAAGTGAGGCAATAATGGGAGTTGAGACTCATACATGGGCGGGAGGAAAGGGTTCACACATACACACTCGTCATAGTAAGGAATCAAATCCTCTACATTGAATATTCGGTTTGTCCCCATACTTTGAGAGATGTTAAACTCATATGCATGTATACCAATCCATAGTGTGAAAATACAAGGACCCATTCGACTAGTGCTTAAGTTTTTTGTTGTTCCTTGTGGGAACCTCTCAAACTGTATGTGAATTGTCGCTTGCTTCCCAATTTCAAAAATCTAATCCCTCATCTATTGAATTGCTTGAATCTTATAATAATAATTTATTAAAATTTTTCATCAGACAAATTCAAACAATTCAAGTAAATGTTGTAAGACATGCAATGAACATGAATCAAACAACGTAGAATAATCGAGCACAACATATGAATGATCAAACAAATGATAGACCCAAAAGATGACATGCTCGCATGAGGGTTGCATGAAAAACACGACAGACACGGTACACGGTACACGGATAAGCGACAAGCTCCATGTGGCGAAGGTTCCTTGAAATGGGTGGTTTATCAGAAGGTTCGTCTGGAAGAGTGTAATAAAACTCAAGGAGTGTGCGAAGAGTGTCAGAATGACCGTGTGAAACATCAACACTCCAATACAAAGTCATATGGTTCCTAATATCTCTCAAGGAACGTGACGTATCAGGCGGCTCACCAGGAGATGCGTATGAAAATTTGTCGTGAAGGCGACGATCACCTGAGTAACAAAGATATCAATAATAGGATGTGACGCTCGAGCATGAAAAGTGTCGCTAATAAGAAAGAAGTCATCTGGTGGGTCATCATGCGGTATGTTTAAAAACTCATCACGAGCCTAGTGGATCATATGCTCAATTCTCAATACATCGAGAGGATGATCAAATGTACCTAAGAAAATCCCTACATACTCAATGTTGCACTCAAGAACCGCTCTCCAAAGCAAAATAAGGGACGTGAATTGGAGAGATGTCAATAAGTCAGTGCTCACAGGTGATTCACACATCGGGATGTCAATCTTACAGGAAAGCGGTGGTTCATCAGGAGGCATGTTAGTGGGATCATTAAAGAACCTGTCAGTAGGGTCATGATCCTCCAAGTGAAGACTACTAATAATGGTAGTGTCCCAAAAAGCGGGTGAGACAACCACAAAGATATCGACACTAGGCTCGAGGCTCTCGATCATGACATGACTCAAAATAAGGCTGATGGAAATCAATGACGACGATGGCCCACGCACGTTTATTCCCGCCGAAAGCGGGCGTGATGTTCTGATCCCGTACCTTGAGGGCCCTTCCGGACGATCCAAGCTCACGGATGCGTCCGGAAGGTCGACGAGAGTATTTTTCGTATTTCGTTTTATTTTATTCGGACATGTATTGACGTTATTTTGGCACCCGGAAGATCGGACAATCTGAGCCCTTGATTCCGGATGCCCTAGCTGTTATGTTCTATTTATAGGAACCATGAGAAGGGTTTTGACACCGATTGCTTGAGTGATTCTACAGCCGGTCCGTTGGTGCGACGCCAACACCCCAGGTGCGACGCTTGGGTAATCCTCCCGATTCCGCTGCCGCCCTCCCCTTCCACGCCTCCGCCGGCCCTCCTTCACCGTCGACGGGTCACCTCCGGCCACTCCAAACCCCCGGTAAGCCTCCCCCGACCCGCTCCTAGCCCCGTCGACCTACCTTCCTCCCGCTGCACCGACAGCCATCCACCAGCCTTCCGTCCATCCCGACGCCCACCTCCAGCCTTCCTCCGCCTCACCGAGCCCTCCCAGCCCCCCTTCAACCCCGTCGACCACCACCAACCCGTCCGCAAAACCCCGGAGCATTCTCAGTTTCTCTCGGCCCGACACCCCCGTCTAACCCTCCATCACTCCCGCTAACACCCCCCGTCCAGTCCTCTGGCTGCTTGAGGGACACCTATTCCCTCCACCCAGCCCCAATAGTCCACCGCCGTTGGCTACCAAAAACCCGGATCCACTCCTCTCCGCATTCGGTGTCACCGCCGCTCGATGGGTTCTTCATCTTGCTGTAAGTTGTAATGTGGTTTTGAGTTTAAACATGACTTGCTTTGCTTAGATTTCCATTTGTTTTGCTTATCAATTAATTGGTATTTGGATTACTTGATTTTGCACTAATCTGCAGGGCACACCCGCTTTTCATTTAAATCTTCACGCTCCCGAGTCGTAATCATACCCCCGTGCTTTTTCTTTTTGCTCTAAATCGCTTGCGGAATTCTGCATAGGTTTAAAATACCCATTTAATTCACTCTAATAATCGCTTGGAATTCGTGAAGCTCGTGCCGTGTAGGATTTGCCGCATCCTAAAACCCGTAGTGCGTTTAGGTCCCAATACCCTAGCCTGCCCCTGCGTCAAAGGCTAAGGGGAGAATGAGAAGAATTCATATTCAAGTGGGGATTAGCCGGCGGGGTGTCAAGAAATGAGTCTATAACTAGGGGGTAACGAGACCAACATAAGGTATACAAGATGGATAGATCATCGCAGTGTCGCTGGGTCGCTCAGCCTCACTCTCGTGACTAAACTCACGAGACGTGCTAATGGCGCTATCCACCTGTAATACAAGGTCAGAGTCAGAGTCTGCTTCAAAGTCACGTGGGCACATGCTAATGGCGCTATCCACCTGTAATACAAGGCCAGAGTCAGAGTCTGCTTCAAAGTCACGTGGGCACGAAGGCTCATCGAGAGTAGTACCAAAATCAGATGGTGAATCGCTCCTATCTATGAGAGTACTACATGCATCAGTGGTTTGACTTAAATCTTGATGTGTCACTCTATAGGTTCCCCCGAAGGAAGATTTCAAGCGATCCAATTGAGCATGCATGCGATCAAATTGATCAAGAACCAATTGCTGAAATTCGGCTTCAGTTATCTCTATTGGTGGAACAATAGGGCGATCCAAACGCGTGCAATTAACCACATATTGGTGACCTCTATAGGGATCCAGATAGCCATCAAAATGCTCATCCCTAATAGACTCACAACGCGTCAGAGGGTGAATGTGATCCCTACCCGAGCGTGGCGATGGGCGAGGGTGATCATCAGAATAGTATGAAGATCTCTCCGGAGGGGCTCTACGAAGAGACTCAACTCTACCAACATCAAGTCGTGGCATGGTATAGTGACAATAACATTAAGTGCTAGAATCATAACGATCGTCTCTAGTAAATCCTAGCGAAGGGTCGACACGATATCTAGAATGAGCGGAATGCGAATAGGAATGATCATCAAAATAATATGTCATGAGATACTACCTATAGACTGCACCACTGCGTATATATATGCGGCACTAACGAAACCTAACTCTGATACCAAATGGAGTACGAGTCTACAGGTGGTGGGGGAAATCGATGGCCAAACCCTAAATGCAATGCAAGCAAACGCACGACAGTCACGAATGAAGCTACAACTAACACCAAAATGATATTAGTGCAACACACAAACCAATAACATACTAATTTAATGCAAGTGCAAATGTACGTCCAAATTAAATTGACAATAAGCAATTAATTAATATAGACTTAACAAGTGCACAATTGTTCAGAGAAAATTGAACTGAGAAGCAAAAGTGACCCACAAATATTTGAGGTGCATATAATTTAAGTGCACGCCGAATACATCCTGCAAATCAAGGATTTTTACGGAAACAAAACATATGATATTGCATCTCACTAAATATAGTCCCATGTACACAGTAATAGAAAACAATACACAACAACCTATGACTTATGCGAGCAGGCGGCGGCTAAGCATGGCAGTGACGGAGATAAGAGAGCGGCTGGACTGGAATGGGGCTGCTAGAATGTAGAACAGTGGGCTAGTGGGCTGGTTTCATGTTTGGTGAGGTGGCTAGAGGGTGATCCCAAGATCGGGGAGGGTTGAAGGAGGTGGCTGGGGATGATATGGGGTCGAGGGGAAGGGAATTGTGGGATGTAGGAGACAGGGAGGTCTACGAGAAGAGGGACATGGAAGGCTTGAAGGATGGAGGAGGGTTGTCGGGGCTGGGAAAGAGAGGATCTGGGCGGGGAAAGGGCTGGGGAAGAGGGGATCTGGGCGCGATTGGGCTGGATGGAAGCCGACGGGACTGGGGCGAGAGGAGATCTGGGCGCTGCATGGGCAGGATGGAGGCTGGCGGGGCTGGGGGAGATCTGGGCGTGGTTGGGCTGGTTGGAGGCTGACGAGGCTGGGGTGTAACGCCCCCGGTTTTTTCTTTGTTTTGTTTGATCTTGGATTGGCGTTACGATGACGCATTTCCGGCTTTTCGCCATTATAGAGCGTGGTCTTAGCTCTTTAGGTTCCTTGTGTAGCCTGGTTGTAGCCTGTTAGCAAGATTCCCCAGCTAGCCGGAGTCTGTTTTGGTGACTCGGTTGGGCCTCTTAGGGAATGCTTGTGTTTTGTCTTCGGGAGGTGTTAGCCCGAGTGTGAGATCGTCGGATGTTGTTTTCGACCTCACCGCTGTTTTCGTGGCTTGGGTGTTTAGCTACGGTGCGGGTTTTGGTCGAAAGTCCGAGATCGTTGGCTTTCGCGTCGTTTCGACGTTTGCTATGTTAGCTGTAATGTTTGTTGTGCTGTGCATGGCCTGGTGTGGCCGAGCTTGTTTGGCTGGTGCCTTGTTTCTTTTTTTTAGCTAAGGAGTTAGCTGTTTTTTTTGTGAATGTTTGGGTGACACGGCCTGGTTCACCGGCGTGACCCAGGGCGTGTCGAGCTCGGGTAGAGCTCTCGGTTGTGTGGTCGACGAAATTCAGTCGACGGGTGTTTTTGGTAGGAACACGGCCTGTGACACGGGCGTGTCACAGGGCGTGTCCCCTTCGGTTCGTCGAGCTGCGCTCGACAATCGTCGGGCGGTGTTTTAGTGAGTACACGACAGTGTCACAGGCGTGTCGTATCGAACACGGGCGTGACACGGGGCGTGTCTCTCTCTGTTCGACGATCGGAGCTCGACGATCGTCGAGCGGTGTTTGAGTTGGTACACGGGCGTGACCCTGTTTCGTCGAGCTGAGATCGGCGATCGTCGAGTGGGTAGGTGTGTGAGTACACGCCCCGTGACACGGGCGTGTCGGACCGGACACGGGCGTGTCACGGGCGTGTTCCGTACTTTTTTCCTGAGTGCTTCTTTTTATGCCGTGATTCGTTTTTCCTCCTCATTTCTTCGTTCCCGATTCTGGAGAAGCTTCCAGCGGAGGGTTTTGGGAGGAGGCGGTGTTGTGTTTTGGCCGGCGATTGCGGGAGGGTTAGAGCTCGATTTTCTCGTGCGTTAGCGGATTTGGCTTGCTCTCGTCTAGATCTTCCCTTTCATGTAAGTTATTTTTGATCTAGGGCTGATTCTAGGAGTTAAGAATTTCTGATTTCTTTTTTTATTCTCTAATCTTTGCTTTTGACCCGTAGGTGGCCGATCTTGCCGTCAAAGCCAGATTTTTTTTGTGTTGCAATCGCTGCATCTCGGTGGTAAGGCAAGTGACTCATTGCCCTTGCCAATTTGACCCCTTTTTTACCTAGTTAGTTTGCTGTATATTGTTCTTAAATTCAGCCATGTTCGATTTAGGTTGTGTAGGAATTTTGGCTAATCTCTTTCTTTTTATTATTCGCGGTTGGTGTCCAGTGGGTAGCTAAAGGTAGGGTAAGACTGCGTTTAGTTGTAGTTTAAGTTTAGTTGCGGTAGCCCCGAGTAGATAGGA
Organism: Platanthera guangdongensis; assembly: GCA_039583875.1. Lineage (NCBI taxonomy): Eukaryota > Viridiplantae > Streptophyta > Magnoliopsida > Asparagales > Orchidaceae > Platanthera > Platanthera guangdongensis. The sequence continues at coordinate 145,616,065 of CM077159.1, forward strand.
TAGAAGGGAGAGTTGGAATTAAATTTCCAACTCTCTGTTTCCGCGCGTTGAGAGAGTTTAGACTGCGGTTTTAACTAAAATTTACGTTTACCCTAGTAGAAAGCGCTGACAGCGTTGAGTGAGCCGAGTTCACTCAACGCCGTCATCCAGCGTAGGTTTTGCGGCTAAGTATTTTGGCGTCAAGTGAGTGGAGCTTACTCAACGCCGCGTCGAGTGGGCTCGACGTTTCTGCCTTGGGTTCGTGTGTTTCCTTAGGATTGTTAGTGTGACTTTCCCTATTCCCTAGTGGGGGTATTGGGTGTTCGACTAGTTTTTGCATGCCGACTCTTGGGTTGTGGCAGGTGGTGGAGTTTTGGTGCCTCTTGAGGGGTGGTTTTATGTGGAGAGCTGTGACCACCGCCTTTTGCCCCGGTTTGGGTTGGCGTGTGTGGGACCCTAGAGCTGCCACTGTTTGACCCCTTAGCCCCTTTTTAGATCTGGTTTTGGTTATGTATTCAGATCCATGTTTTGATCCCTGCCATTAACCCATAAGTTAGGACTGTTAGTTCCTTTCCTATTTTATGGCTTTTTCTCTTGGCATATATGTATATGTCTTGTTGCTGTTGCAGACTATTTTGTAGGGCATGTTGCTTTTACTACTCACACTTGGTGTGCTTTGCTGTTATTTAGACAGTGCTCTTTTCTTACTGTCATATCCCTTCTTTTGCTGATAGCATTTTGTTGCCGGGGTGGTAAACCCTTCTTATTTGCTCATAAATCTAATGCTCTATTTACCTTTTTGATTATTTTCTTGCTGAGGTGTTCTTTTCTTGAATGCCTCAGGTCCAGGTTATAGTCAGTTCAGCAACTAGTTCTTTGGAGGGGCTTGCTTGTGGCCTCTTGGGTAGCTGAGATAGCTGATCCTCGATTTTTGTGAGGTAGTTCTTTACCTTTCTGTATAGACATGCATACTCACTAGTGGGTTCGTGTCAGGTTGTTGACGCCCACTGGTGGCTTCTTGCGATGCTGGGTATGAACTTAAACTGCTATTTTTGCCTATTTGTGGTTGTTTACTTGCTTCTAGGAATGTTTTATGCTAGGTTGCATGTTAGATATTTTTAAACCCTAAAAGCATTACTATATGTATCTCATGCATGCCATATTTATAAAACTAAGACACTACTTTTCCTTTAGCGTAAAAAAACTACATTTTTATATACTATACTAACCTTAGAGTCGTGCATACCATGAGTCGTCCCTCGGGGACACTTATGCTCATTTAGGATGTCAACTCAATTTAACCAAAGTATTTTCCGCTGCGTATAAATATACTTTTAATTGTGTACTAGCTGATCCACCGTGCCGATAGATACGACCATTAAATATAACTAGTTTTCTTTCATATTAATCTATGATTTTCCTTAAAATCTAAAGTCTGGAGTTTTGCCTGAACGTGTGCAGTTATCCCCTGCACGACGTGACATCACGACACGAATTTTCTCTTGCTCTGATACGATGTAATCGTAGAGAAAATACGGGTTGTGACAGTTGATATCTGAGGGAGGTTGCTTGGCAAATGGTCGGGCAACCTTTCCCTTGTTTGCATTAGTAGTTTGCGTCATACCATACATACACCGATATGTCATCAGCACGTCTTGGCTAAAGCACGAACACTACACTCATGAGCATAAAGAAATATACAGGGCATATTATTTAGTATGAGATGCATAATATGTGTTTGTATATGGATCCACCATAGGAGGCAACATGTGAGGGTTATGTAGTATGAGATGCATAACCTCAACACATGAATGCGGCTAACACGTTTTCTTTTTTCGTTGCATAAGAATGTTATGTAGTATGGGATGCATAACATTTTCATGTGTACGCCGCCCATGACATGCATTAAGACATTTTTAGAATGCATAGCACATCATGCATAGCATAACATTTCATAAGCACAACGTGCCAAGCTAAAGATTTGCATGATAACATATGTACACGCATGGTTTTGAGTCAAAAAAATACAAATACATGCATTCATGGTTTAGGCACATGAGTTAGTATGATGGTGTTGAACCATCTTAGATTAAGCATAACATCATCATGGTAAAAACAAACCCCAGAGCAAGTTTAGCAGTTGAAGTTCATATTTAAGTGTGTTTGCCTGTACCGGGTTGTTTTGTTCTAGCTGTTAGGCTAAGTTTTGTCTAAAGCTTGTGCGATTATAGGATAGCGAGACGTCCTGCGACGAGATCGACTCCCCGATCAGAGGGTGAGACGTCGGGAGCGCAGAGCGAGGCGTTGATAGAAAGCCCGCGGCAGAGTAATGAGGCATTATCGAGACAGGTAGTGGATATGCGGGCTCAGATTCAGTCTCTTGTAGCAGTGGTGGCGGGACAGACTCCGAGAGTTCAGGACCCCGCTGAGGGGGTAGCTGTTCCTGCCCCTCCTGCTCCTCCCGTGCCTTTGGTTGTGGTGCCCCCGGAGATGGCGTTCATATCCCAGTTTCAGCGGCTTAGGCCCCCTACTTATGATGGGCAAGCAGATTTCATGATTTTGGATGACTGACTGATTTCCATTGAAGAGATGTTCTCTTACTCTGGGATTGCGGACGATCAGAGAGTGATGCTCGCTGCCTACCAGCTCAAGGGCTTAGTAAAGAGTTGGTGGCTGAGGGAGAAAGAGAGCATGGTGGCAGGATGCACTTGAGAGTCATTTAAGGTGATGCTGTTAAGTACGTTTCTGCCTTCAGTCGAGCGGGACCGACTAATGAATGATTTCCTTCATTTGAAGCAGAGGAAACTCACGGTTAGTGAGTATGAGATTGAGTTTAGCAAGTTGAGTCGGTTTGCTCCTGGTCTGGTGAGTGTTGAAGCATATCGAGTTAAACGGTTTCTGGGTGGACTAAGAAGCGACATTCAGCAGTTAGCGAATGCCTACGGAGCAGTCAGTTATGCCTGCGTGGCTGAAGCTGCCTTGAGGGTTGAGGCCATTGAGAATGCCAAGAATAGAGGCCAGCAGTTGAGGAAGGATAAGCGAAAGTCCGGTGGAGGGAAGAGCCCTCCGGAGCCTGATGCTGTCTCGAGAAAGAAGACCAAAGAGGTTTGTAGCTTCTGTGGCCGGCTAGGCCACCCCTTCGAGAGGTGTTTCAAAAAGTTGGGAGCCCAGAAGAAGGAACAGGTGCATGCGATTCAGGGTGCTCCCAGAGGAGACATGGTGTGTGCCTTGTGTGGAAGGAAGGGACATGATGTTGCCCGTTGCTGGTTAAAAGATAAAGTCTATTTTCAGTGTGGGCAGAAGAGACATCTCAAGACAAGGTGCCCACAGATCCAGCCTGTTCTGCAGCCAGTTCCCCTCCAGGCTTTGCCACCGCCTCAGCAAATGTATAAAGGAAAGGGGAAGCTGAATGTGCTTTCGGCAGACGAAGCGCAGGCTTCGACCCAGGTTATCTCAGGTTCGACTCCTCCCCAGCCGTTTTGTCATGTTCCCTTTTTGGTTGTAGTTTTCGTTTTAGCGTTTGTTGCCTTATATGCGTGTGCAATTTGTAGGACGATTTAAGGTAAAGAACCGCTGGGCGCGCGTTCTCTTCGATTCCGGCGCTACCCACTCGTTTGTGGCTAGAGCCTTCGTGGAGCGGTTCAGTTTGGGCGTAGATCGTGTTGGTGGTGCCTTTTGCGTTAAGTTCCCCTCCGGTGACTCTGTGGTTACGGACCTGGGTGTCCTTGATTGTCCGATTTTGTTGGGGGATTTTCTAGCAAAGGCAAATCTGAAGGTGATTGACCTGGAGGACTTCGATGTTATCTTGGGCATGAACTGGTTGTCCAGGTACGATGCAGTTATCCAGTGCAAGGGTAAGCGCTTGGACTTCGTCAAAGACAACGGTCAGGCAGAGAGCGTTTATGGGTATTCTCTCCAGGAGTCTCCAGTCATTTCTGCGGTACGTGCTCGGAAGTTGCTTGATTCTGGCTGCTTTGCCTGTGTGGTCTCTCTGGTAGGGACAGTTGTTAGTGTGCCGCGTTTGAAAGAGATTCCTGTGGTGTATGACTTCTCTGATGTGTTTCCTGACGATCTTCCCGGTCTTCCACCCGATCGAGATGTCGAGTTTGTTATAGATTTGGAGCCAGACACGCGTCCTATTGCAAAGGCGTCGTACCGGACGGCCCCGCGAGAGCTGGAAGAGTTGCGAATCCAGCTGGATGAGATGTTGGCAAAAGGTTTCATAAGGCCGAGTTCTTCGCCTTGGGGTGCACCAGTGCTGTTCGTTAAAAAGAAAGATGGGTCGATGAGACTATGCATCGACTATAGAGAGCTGAACAAGGTTACTATTAAGAACAGGTACCCTCTGCCTCAGATTGACGATTTGTTTGACCAACTGCGTGGTAGTGCCGTGTTTTCCAAGATTGATCTTCGTTCGGGCTATCACCAGTTGAGGATTCAGGAGTCGGATGTTCCGCGGACGGCGTTCCGCTCTCGTCATGGGCATTTTGAGTTTTTGGTTATGTCATTTGGATTGACTAATGCGCCCTCAGCTTTTATGGATTTGATGAACAGAATTTTCAAGGATTTTCTAAATAAGTTTGTGATTGTCTTTATAGACGATGTTTTGGTGTACTCTAAAGATGCGGAGGATCATGATCGACATTTGCGACTGGTCTTGGCGACTCTGAGAGACCATAAGCTATACGCCAAGCTGAGCAAATGCGAATTTTGGTTGCCTCAAGTTTCTTTTCCGGGCCACGTGATTAATAAGGAGGGAATATCGGTGGACCCAAAAAAGATCGCTGATGTTATGGAATGGGCGAGACCTGTTACTCCCAGAGAGATCAGAAGCTTCTTGGGCTTGGCTGGTTATTATAGAAGATTTGTAGAGGGATTCTCTACCTTGTCTGCGTCGTTGACCAAGTTGACGCAGAAGAATGTAGCCTTCATATGGGATGGCAAGTGTGAGGAGGCTTTTGAGGAACTAAAAAGAAGGTTATGTTCAGCTCCAATTTTGTCCTTGCCTACTGAAGGTAGTGAGTATGATATATATATGGATGCGTCGCACGTCGGACTGGGCTGCGTATTGATGCATGACGGGAAGGTGATTGCGTACGGGTCGAGGCAGCTAAAGACTCACGAGAGGAATTACCCTACACATGACCCGGAGTTTGCAGCTGTGATCTATGCGCTGAAATTGTGGAGGCATTTGCTGTATGACGCGCAATGCAAGATTTTTACTGATCACAAGAGTTTAAAGTATGTCTTCACCCAGAAAGAATTGAATCTGCGCCAGCGACGATGGTTGGAGTATGTGGCCGACCATGAGGTTGAAATCCAGTACCATCCGGGCAAAGCTAATGTGGTGGCCGACGCCCTGAGTCGGAAGTCAGGGAAGATTTTCAATCTCTCCGCCGAGCGTCTAGTGGAAGAGTTCCTTTTGATGGACATTTCTGTGGGAAGCTGCGATTCGCAGAGTAGTTTGGCAGTGGCAGAACCTTCGTGGATTGCGCTTACGAGACTGCATCAGAAGGATGATCTCGATCTTCTGCATTTGTATCTTCGAGCTGAAAAAGGTGAATTACCAGATTTCTCTATAGATGATGCGGGTACCTTGAAGTATCGTGGCTGGTTTTGCATCCCCGCTGTTGGAGATATCCGGGATATGGTGTGCAGAGAAGCCAACGGATCTAGTGTTGCCTACCATCTAGGGTCTACCAAGATGTATCATGATTTAAAGCAGATTGCCTGGTGGTATGAGATGAAGAGAGACATAGACAGATTTGTTTCTGAGTGTCACACTTGCAGGCGTGTGAAAGCCGACCATGGGAGGCCTGGTGGCAAGCTGACTCCCTTGGAGATTCCGACGTGGAAGTGAGAGAGTATCTCGATGGATTTCATTACAGACTTACCGAGATCTCCTAAGGGGCATGATTCAGTTTGGGTGATCGTAGACAGATTGACGAAAAGTGCTCAATTCGTACCATTTAAGATCGATTATCCGATGAGGAAGATAGCCGAGCTATATTTGGATGAGGTTATCAGATTGCATGGTGTACCCGTAAGTATCATATCGGATCGAGACTCCAGGTTCACGTCTCGTTTTTGGAAGAGCCTTCAGGAGGGGTTGAGTACAGATTTGAGCTATTCCACAGCTTATCATCCGCAGACCAATGGTCAGACGGAGCGAGTAAATCAGATTGTGAAAGATATGATCTGATGCTATATTCTGAACCACGGAGGAGCGTGGGACGAGCGCTTGCGGCTTATGAAATTTGCGTATAACAACAGTTATCAAGAAAGCTTGCAAATGACTCCTTTTAAAGCTTTGTATGGGAGGCGCTGCAGGACTCCCTTGTTTTGGGCTGAGGTTGACGAGAGACCTTTGTTGGGTCCAGAAGCGCTCGAGGAGATGGAAACCGCTGTGAAGCTTATTCGGGAAAAGCTTCGGATAGCCCAGGAGAGATATGAGAAGAACGCCAACCGGCGTAGATCGGACTTGGAATTTGTGGTGGGGGACTCAGTGTTCTTAAAGGTCTCCCCGTTGATCGGAGTCAAGCGGTTTGGCAAGAACAGGAAGTTGGACCCGAGGTACGTGGGGCCGTTTCTGATTGTTGAGCGGATTGGGTTATCAGCTTATAGGCTGGCTTTGCCGGCAAATTTTCCTGGCGTGCATGATGTCTTTCACGTCAGTCAGCTGCGGAAATGTGTGATGAATGGCAGGCAGGTTTTGGATTATGTGCCTCAGTTGGAGCCGAATCTTTCTTATGTGAAGGTGCCTGTTCGCATTTTGGATTCTCAGGTTCGTGCGTTGCGGAAGAAGACTATTCCTATGGTTAAAGTTTTGTGGAGAAATCAGGATGTGGAAAGCGCGACGTGGGAATTGGAGTCGGCTATGAGGGAGGCTCACCCTCATCTGTTTCCCTGATCTTGTGTCTAGTATGTTTTGTGCACTTTTTTTTATATAGCCCCTTCTTGGCTATTTCTCTCTCCTTCTTGATAAGGGTGTTGTGAGTAAAGTTTCGAGGCGAAACTTTCTTTTAGGGGGAGTGGCTGTAACGCCCCCGGTTTTTTCTTTGTTTTGTTTGATCTTGGATTGGCGTTACGATGACGCATTTCCGGCCTTTCGCCATTGTAGAGCGTGGTCTTAGCTCTTTAGGTTCCTTGTGTAGCCTGGTTGTAGCCTGTTAGCAATATTCCCCAGCTAGCCGGAGTCTGTTTTGGTGACCCGGTTGAGCCTCTTAGAGAATGCTTGTGTTTTGTCTTCGGGAGGTGTTAGCCTGAGTGTGAGATCGTCGGATGTTGTTTTCGAGCTCACCGCTGTTTTCGTGACTTGGGTGTTTAGCTACGGTGCGGGTTTTGGTCGAAAGTCCGAGATCGTTGGCTTTCGCGTCGTTTCAACGTTTGTTATGTTAGCTGTAATGTTTGTTGTGCTGTGCATGGCCTGGTGTGGCCGAGCTTGTTTGACTGGTGCCTTGTTTCTTTTTTTTAGCTAAGGAGTTAGCTGTTTTTTTGTGAATGTTTGGGTGACATGGCCTGGGTCACGGGCGTGACCCAGGGCGTGTCGAGCTCGGGTATAACTCTCGGTTGTGTGGTCGACGAAATTCGGTCGACGGGTGTTTTTGATAGGAACACGGCCTGTGACGCGGGCGTGTCACAGGGCGTGTCCCCTTCGGTTCGTCGAGCTGCGCTCGACGATCGTCGGACGGTATTTTAGTGAGTACACGACAGTGTCACGGGCGTGTCGTATCGAACACGGGCGTGACACGGGGCGTGTCTCTCTCTGTTCGACGATCGTCGAGCGATGTTTGAGTTGGTACACGGCCTGTGACACGGGCGTGTCACAGGGCGTGACCCTGTTTCGTCGAGCTGAGATCGGCGATCGTCGAGTGGGTAGGTGTGTGAGTACACGCCCCGTGACACGGGCGTGTCGGACCGGACACGGGCGTGTCACGGGCGTGTTCCGTACTTTTTTCCTGAGTGCTTCTTTTTATGCCGTGATTCGTTTTTCCTCCTCATTTCTTCGTTCCCAATTCTGGAGAAGCTTCCAGGGGAGGGCTTTGGGAGGATGCGGTGTTGGGTTTTGGCAGTCGATTGCGGGAGGGTTAGAGCTCGATTTTCTCGTGCGTTAGCGGATTTGGCTTGCTCTCGTCTAGATCTTCCCTTCCATGTAAGTTATTTTTGATCTAGGGCTGATTCTAGGAGTTAAGGATTTCTGATTTCTTTTCTTATTCTCTAATCTTTGCTTTTGACCCGTAGGTGACCGATCTTGCCGTCAAAGCCAGATTTTTTTTTGTGTTGCAATCGCTGCATCTCGGTGGTAAGGCAAGTGGCTCATTGCCCTTGCCAATTTGACCCCTTTTTTTACCTAGTTACTTTGCTGTATATTGTTCTTAAATTCAGCAATGTTCGATTTAGGCTGTGTAAGAATTTTGGCTAATCTCTTTCTTTTTATTATTCGCGGTTTGGTGTCCAGTGGGTAGCTAGAGGTAGGGTAAGACTGCGTTTAGTTGTAGTTTAAGTTTAGTTGCAGTAGCCCCGAGTAGATATGATAGAAGGGAGAGTTGGAATTAAATTTCCAACTCTCTGTTTCCGCGCGTTGAGAGAGTTTAGTCTGCGGTTTTAACTAAAATTTACGTTTACCCTAGTAGAAAGCGTTGACAGCGTTGAGTGAGCCGAGTTCACTCAACGCCGTCATCCAGCGTAGGTTTTGCGGCTAGGTATTTTGGCGTCAAGTGAGTGAAGCTTACTCAACGCCGCGTCGAGTGAGCTCGACGTTTCTGCCTTGGGTTCGTGTGTTTCCTTAGGATTGTTAGTGTGACTTTCCCTATTCCCTAGGGGGGGTATTGGGTGTTCGGCTAGTTTTTGAATGCCGACTCTTGGGTTGTGGCAGGTGGTGGAGTTTTGGTGCCTCTTGAGGGGTGGTTTTATGTGGAGAGCTGTGGCCACCTCCTTTTGCCCCGGTTTGGGTTGGCGTGTGTGGGACCCTAGAGTTGCCACTGTTTGACCCCTTAGCCCCTTTTTGGATCTGGTTTTGGTTATGTATTCAGATCCATGTTTTGACCCCTGCCATTAACCCATAAGTTAGGACTATTAGTCCCTTTCCTATTTTATGGTTTTTTCTCTTGACATATATGTATATGTCTTGTTGCTGTTGCAGACTATTTTGTAGGGCATGTTGCTTTTACTACTCACACTTTGTGTGCTTTGCTGTTCTTTAGACAATGCTCTTTTCTTACTGTCATATCCTTTCTTTTGCTGATAGCATTTTGTTGCCGGGTTGGTAAACCCTTCTTATTTGCTCATAAATCTAATGCTCTATTTACCTTTTTGATTATTTTCTTGCTGAGGTGTTCTTTTCTTGAATGCCTCAGGTCTAGGTTGTAGCCAGTTCAGCGGCTAGTTCTTTGGAGGGGCTTGCTTGTGGCCTCTTGGGTAGCTGAGATAGCTGATCCTCGATTTTTGTGAGGTAGTTCTTTACCTTTTTGTATAGACATGCATACTCACCAGTGGGTTCGTGTCATGTTGTTGACGCCCACTGGTGGTTTCTTGCGATGCTGGGTATGAACTTAAACTGCTATTTTTGTCTATTTGTGGTTGTTTACTTGCTTGTGAGAATGTTTTATGATAGGTTGCATGTTAGATATTTTTAAACCCTAAAAGCATTACTATATGTATCTCATGCATGTCATATTTATAAAACTAAGACACTACTTTTCCTTTAGCGTAAAAAAAACTACATTTTTATATACTATACTAACCTTAGAGTCGTGCATACCATAAGTCGTCCCTCGGGGACACTTATGCTAATTTAGGATGTCAACTCAATTTAACCAAAGTATTTTCCGCTGCGTATAAATATACTTTTAATTGTGAACTAGCTGATCCACCGTGCCGAGGGATACGGCCATTAAATATAACTGGTTTTCTTTCATATTAATCTATGATTTTCCTTAAAATCTAAAGTCTGGAGTTTTGCCTGAACGTGTGCAGTTATCCCCTGCACGACGTGACATCACGACACGAATTTTCTCTTGCTCTGATACGATGTAATCGTAGAGAAAATGCGGGTTGTGACATGGGGAGGAGGGGGGGGGGAAGGCAACATGATTTGCCTCATAATTGCACCGTGAGAGGGCGTTTGGAGTCCACCAGCGCAGTGACCGAAGGGCTTGGCTTCTGCAAACCGTCGATAGCCTAGCCGCCCCCCTGCAAGCTTAAATACAAAGTGAGTGAAATAAGGCGTCCCGATCGGACGGCTCAGAATGTCCGAGCCGATCAGAAGAAAAAACAACTCAGAAAAATCAAATAAATATATGAACTCGACTTGAAACAAAAGTACGGGCGCGTCTGCAGACTCAGATCGGCCAAACAAGAAGTGGATCACCCCGATATCCAAAAGTATATATCAAAAGGTTTTGTGTATCCAAAAATATTAGGTTTTGTCATTTTGGAATGAAGATGAGTTTGACCATTGGTGTATCGGGCTCCATTTTGGTCCCTATTGGTTCCATAGAGTCCTAACAACAGGGGCGGATCCAATATAGGGTGAGTATGGGCGGCCGCCCACACTGAAAAAAATCATGAGGCTATGGTACGAGAGCGGGAGCAAGGCTGCAATCGTGAAAAGGGTTCTTTCTCTCCACATTCGGACGACGTAAACGAGCCTTCGTCTTCTCGTCAGGCTGCCGTCTGATCGGAGGCTAGGCTAGGGTTCGGACGACGTAAATGGCACTACGTCCCCCCCCCCCCCCTCTACATAGCTTCGATTGCAGCGATAATTATAAGTAGCCGATTCGAATGCGGTGATAAATATGAAAGTACCCATTGCATCATAGCAAGGGCAAGATGTTCTTGGGTTAGTATTTGTCTATTAAAAGTGCCCTTGGATTAATATTTTTGGTATGCACATTAACAATTTTTGGTATGCACATCATTGATTCATAGCAAGGGCACATTATAGCAGGTGCAGGATTAACAATTTTTGATAGATTCAATTATTATTATTAACATTTTTCTCAAGGTGCAAGATGTATTTGGGTTAATATTTGTTTTAACAATTCTCTATTATTTCTGTTAGAACAGAGTGAGGTGAATTTACCATCCACAGTAATTTATTCATGTGCAAACCATTTATTTTTGTGCTTGTTCTCTACCACATATTGGTATTTATTAGGAAAAAAACTTGTCTTGCTGATATTTCGTATTCTAATAGGATATCATCTTTGATCTGATTATATATTTCAGGTTCCTCATGTTGGATACCTTCCTGCTTTCAAAGATGCATAAATGATTTTTTTTGGTGTGCGCGAAATGTATCTTTTAAAGATTATGACATCAAAATAAATGAGTTACCAAATCTAGTTTTGTACAGTTCATATTGATATGTTCTAAATCCTGCATGATATGAATGAGTAGGACGGAAATAGTGGCGGGCGCATAAATTTTTTTCCATGGGTAGAATTTAACTAATATTTTGTAAGGAGTTTTAGGCTTCAAATATCATGGGCAAGAAGAGAGAAATGTCTTTCAAAGGTGTATTCAGCTTCAAAGTACATGTATTCTTCTCCCCTTCCTCCAAATTTATAGCGCTAAATAGGTGTGCAACTCAGATCGGTTCGGTTCGACCTAGAATCAAGAACCGACCCGTATAGATTCAGTTCCAAATTTTTGGAACCAGAACCGACCCACGGTTCTAAATTATGTAACCGGATCCGAACCGTTCGGTTTGGGTCGGTTCCGGTTCGGTTCTCGGTTCTAACTTCATTCCGTAAGAATGCCTATTTTGGCTAACATGACCTTATATTTTGCTATCTATTCTGAGCAATTTAAGTTTAATACAAGCTTAACTCATTACAAGCCACGTGCCAAAAATTAAAGTTGTCATTATACTAGCAAGCACAAGAAAATAAGACATTGTCTTGGTGATTTATGCACGGGGGCATGTATGCATATCCTCAATATATGCACGGGGGACCATTCGTTTATTTGGTGATTTTGTTAGTATGGCAAAATTGAAGACTGATAAACCCGACAATCAATAAGGTAGAGGGCTGGTAAAATTGTTGATTCTGCTGCTTGTGGTTTACAAAATTTTTTTTTACAAAGTTATTTTTCTCCGATTCTATGCGTGCCCATCATTTATGTTCTTACTGTTTCATTTTCTGATGTATATTTTAGCTGCGCTTGAAGATCAATATAGAATTGATTAGATGTGATTTGATAAACATGTTTTATTTGTTTAGGGTTTACAGATTAAAATCATTAGAAGATTAACAAATTATTATTATTATTATGAATAATTATAAAAACTTCTTTAGCTTGGGTGGCTGAACCGCTGAAGTATATTAAGGTTAAATACTTATTCGGGTCGGTTCTCGGGTACCCGACCGTAGGAACCGAGAACCGACCCGAACCGCCGGTTCTCGTATTCCGTGGATCCAGACCTGAACCGATAAACACAGGAACCGACCCGAATTGACCCGAACCGACCAATTCGGTTCAGTTCTCGGTTCTTCGGTTCCTTTTGCACAGACATAACACTAAACAAACAACATCCCTCTCAGTGGCAGGCGCAAAATTTTTTTTCAATGTGGGCGGAATTTAACTAATATTTTGTAAGGAGTTCTAGGCTTCGAATATCATGGGTAAGAAGAAAGAACCGTCTTTCAAAGGTGTATTAGGCCTCAAACGTGTTTTTCTCCCCTTCCTCCAAATTTACAGCGCTAAACAAACAACATCCCTCTCCCCTTCCTCCCCGCATAAGTTGCATGTAGATTTCATAGTTAAGTCACTTCTAAGGCTCTGTATGTTTCGGGGGCGGCGATGACAAAAGGAGCTGTGAGAATAGAGCTGTGGAAATGGAACTGTGGGAATGAAGCTGTTCAGAATGAAGAAACAGTTTGGTAAAACAGCGGTGACAGAGCTGTTCAGAATTGAGAAACAGTTTGGTAAAAAAGCGGCGACATTTCTGTTAATTTGTATTATCATACTCAACATTCAATTCTAACACAATATAAAATAGTTTTATAAAATAGTTTTAGACAAAAACTAGTCTCATGAATGAATGCGAGAAATAATGTCGCAGTTTCTTGTCTGCAACTCGCAATCACGTCCATCCTGCAAATTGTGGCAAACAAGATAAGCATGAATAGAAAATTATAATTTTTTTTTGTGAAATAGTAAAATTTTATTTACCTGTTAGCATCATGTATTTGATCAGCAATTGCATCTCGCAATGCGTACATTTCTGTTGTCCCAACACCAACACTCCTACTCTGTCGCATATCATTTGTTCCACGCCGGCCTGTCCTAATTTCATTAGCCTCTGGATATACCAAATTTTCATCTACGTCACATGCCATGAAATTAAGGTCTGCATTTGATGAATGACGTCGAATGAAATTATGAACCGTCATCGTAGCCAAAACAATATCTCGCTGCCTATGGCCGATCAAAACTGTATTGTGGCATATCCTGAAGAATTGCCCACTTTTTTTTCAGACGTCGAATGTGCGCTCTATGACGCTACGTAATGATGAGTGTGCTTGGTTGAACTTTTCTTGACGTACTTGAATTGGACGATTGCCACATGAGAAGTCTGCTAAATGATACCGCATTTCTGGACAAGTCTTTAAAATTCCTCTTTTCATAGGAATTGTACGTACTTGAATTGGACGCTTGCATCAACCAAGTAGTACTTACCTGCAAACATTAAAACATAATTTAATTCAAAATTATAAACAAATAGTACAATATTTTGTTTTTAAATTACCTGCAGGAGGGTGAGGAAAATTCCAGCAAGGTTCTCTTGTGACTTTTTTAAAAATCCGACTATCATGCGCTAAACCCTCCCATCCGGTCATGACGAATGTGAAACACATGTTGAAATCACAAACAGTCATAACATTTTGGGTTGGCATCCCTTGTCGACTAATATATCAAACTTTTTTTCTGGAGAAATCTTAGCATCGACGTGAGTTCCATATATTGTGCCAATACAATCTTTGAAATATGACATGTCACGAGAATCGTGCAATATTTGTGACGGAATATTTCTGTATTCTCTGTCAGTTGCATCTATCATTTTTATTGACATGTCCACTAGCGCATCGATGCCTCTAGAAATGAATCTACTAATAGTCTCTGTCGAATGTTGGAATTGTTCTGATGCTTGTCTAACCGTACAATTCTGTGTCATCACATATAAGGTAATTGCAAGCACTTCGTGTGGAATTGTTCTACTAGAGCCACACAACCCATATTCTTAGACAAGTAAACTCAGGAGATCAACAAATATTTGTTTTGACATTCTAAACATAGTGTGAAATCTAGCTGGGTGTCCACTCAATAGCTCCATAATCCATTTGTGCCCTGTATGTGATGATGTCATGCATGAGATTCGAGTTGAATATAATGTATTATACTATGCGTCAAACATATAGTGGTATTTAAAAGTGTAGAAAAAGGCAGCAAGGAACCTTATAGGCTGTATTTCATGTATAAACTTTAAGTATGAGTACAAATATATAGGTATAGGTAGAGAGGAAGAGAGAAATCCCAAGAATACAATATGAGACTAAACCTAAGACAAACTTGAGCTCATAAATGACCCACAATTACAATGAGCTTTTACATAACTTTCTACCATCTTCTAACACTCCCCCGCAAGCCGGAGCATACAAATCGTAAGCACCAAGATTGGATAGAAACTGCTGATACAATGGCCGAGGTAGAGCCATAGTAAAGATGTCTGCAACTTGTCGGAGGCTGGAATATGTTCCAATTCAAGTTTATTCAGTTGGACCTTCTCCCGGACAAAGTGACAATCAACCTCAATGTGTTTTGTTCGTTCCTGGAACACATGATTCTTCGCAATATGTATAGCAGCCTGACTATCATAGAATAAAGTAGCAGGTGAGTAGAGTTTGACACCGAAATCACAGAGAAGACTCTCTAACCAGGTAAGTTCAGACACGCAGCAGCCATAACACGATACTCGGATTCAGCAAAAGAGCGAGCAACATCCGATTGCTTCTTGCTGCGCCATGTGATGAGATTTCCTCCAAAGTAGGTACAGAAACCAGTGGTGGGTCGTCAGTCGTCAAGCGAGCCCGCATAATCAGCATCAGTGTACGCAACAAGGGATAAAGAGGAGGATGACTTGTATACCAACCCTCGTCCCGGGGCAGCTTTCAAGTACCCGAGGATGCGTTCGATAGCCTGTAGATGAGATATTCTTGGTGAATGCATAAAGCGACTAACCACTCCAACAACAAGAGAGATTAGGTCTGGTAACTGTTACTTATATCAGTTTTCCTACAAGGCGTCGATAATATTCAGGATTTGTAAGTAGAGAATCTGATTCAGTTCCATGAGCACTTAGCTTGTGGTTGACATCCATAGGTGTTTCCGTGTGTTTACATCTGGAATAACCAGCATCCTGAAGAAGGTCAAGACAATATTTCCGTTGAGATAGGACCAGAACCTCAAGTCCAAGGAAGTACCGCATGTTTCCCAGATCTTTTGTTTGGAAAACAGAGTTTAAGTGTTGTTTGATCTGTTGTATCCCGGTAGAGTCATCACCAGTTATCAAAATATCATCCACATAGACTAAGAGAATTACCGTCCTTGTTGATCGAGAAGTCAGCCGAGCTTCGCCGAGCTTCGCTGAAAGCCAATATCATGAACAGTCTTGCTACTCAAACCAAGCTCGAGTGGACTGTTTGAGACCATAGATAGTTTTACGCAGTCAGCACACCCTAGTCTCCCCCTGTGGTCTCAAACCCGGGAGGTTGGTGTATGAAAACCGTTTCTTGGAGATCCCCATTAAGAAATTTTTTTTTAATGTCCAGCTGATGTAGTGGCCAACGATGATGAACAACAAGTGAGATAAGGACTAAAAAAGAATTTAGTTTGGCGACAGGGGAGAAAGTCTCCTCATAGTCCAAGCCTTGCTGCTGAGTGAACCCACGAGCCACAAGACGGGCTTTGAGGCCATCGATAGTCCCATCCGGAGCATCTTTAATGACAAAGATCCATTTACAACTAACGCAGGACTGGGCAGACGGAAGAGGTACCAAATCCCAAGTATGATTAGCCCAAAGGGCTGACATCTTAGCTTCCCTTGCCGCACGACACCCAGGGTGTTGGAGAGCCTCCTGCACAGTATTAGGCAGAGAAATAGAAGAAAGAGCAAGAGCAAATTTCAGCATAGGAGGAGAGAGCCGATGTAGGGAAATATAGTTGGCCAGAGCATGAGCCGTAGAGGTGGGGGAAGGGTCAGCTGGACGCAAGATAGTACTGGTAGACAGTAGCAGTGGGTGGGCTACGGAGTTCATACTACGGCGAGTGTAGACACGAATGAGAGGGGGTTTGGTTGCTGGTGGTGTGGGTGCTGGTGCTTTGGGGGCTGGTGGTTCCAAGTGGGGTGTTGGAAGAAGGGGAGATAGAGAAGTCGTGACTGGGATAGCAGGATGAGGCACAGGATGTACATAAGGAGGTACTGAAGTGGATGACAGAAAGGGTTGGTCTTCCAGAAAAGTAACATCAACGGACACAACCACTTTCCGGTCGATAGGATAGTAACACTGACACACATACCCTTTTTGAGTGCCCTACGAACATACACTTGGTAGCACGAGGGGCAAATTTATTCATAGGTGGACCAAGACTATGGACATAGCAAGCACACTCAAACACCCGAGGTGGGAGAGAAAACAGAGATTGAGAAGAAAAGGGGACACTAAATGGAGTGACGAAGTTGAGAATGGAGGAAGACAGACGATTGATGAGATGACACGTAGCCAAAACTGCAAAATTCTAGTATTCGATGGGTACCTGCATCTGGAGCATTAAGGAGCGAGCAACGTCAAGAAGATGCCGATTTTTGCGCTCAGCAACACCATTTTGCTGAGAAGTGCAAACACAAGATATTTGATGTATAATGCCAAACTCAGCACAAAGTGAGGCGAAAGTTCGGCTCATATATTCCCGCGCATTGTCAGTGCGGATAATTTTAAGTGCGGAAAAAAACTGAGTTCGAACTTCAGTAACGAACGTACAGAATATAGAAGTGGGTTTGGTACGATCCCGTAGTAAATATAATCATGTCACACGAGAGTAATCGTCAATAAATGTAACAAAGTAGTTATACCCAAATACACTAGGGACTTTATAAGGGCCCCAAATATCAGAATGGACAATAGATAACAGAGTACTACACCGATTACAGACATGACTAAAAGAAACACGATGTTGTTTACCAAAGATACATGACTCACAAGAAAACTCATTCAAGGAGACATCCGAAAGAGCTTGCTTTAGAATCCGGAGGGGAGCATGTCCAAGACGACGATGCCACTCAACTGAAGAGATGACAAAAAGGTTAGATGGAAGGACATCAAGAAGATAGAGCCCATGAGACAGTCGTCCACTACCAATAATATTTCGCGTTCGCCGATCCAGCACAACAAAAGAAGATGGTGAGAATGTAACATGACAATCAAGATCCCGTGTAAATCGGCTAATAGAAAACAAGTTGAACAAGGAGCCCGGAACATGAAGAACCGAGGTTAAGGAGAGGTTGGGTGTGAGATGGATATCAGCAGCTCCTGAGACAGGGGTGGAGTCATCATTGACAACAGTAATAAACTTGGGATGAGAAGCGACCAAGTATTGCGGCGACTTCTGACAAGTAATGTGGTGGGTGACACCAGAGTCCTGAATCCAGTGGGAACTCCGAGATAGACAGGTTATACCTTCATTGGCGATGGAAGCCACAGAGCCCGAGGAGCGAGCAATCACCCCTTGGAGTTGCTGGAGCTGGCTGCGGAGAGCATCAATGTCAGACTGAGCATTTGAGGAAATCGAAGGGGAAGCCAAGGCGGATACTCGGACTTCGTAGAAGCAACAAGGGGGGGTGGCAGACCATGCTTACGAAAGCATGTAGCCCCCAGATGATTTTTCCGACCGCAGAAAGTGCATTTAAGGGGGTTTTTCCAGTACGTCCTCGTCCCCGAGATGAATGACGACCCCCGCGGGTTGAGGTGCCATGAGTGGAGGGATGCAGTGAAGGTAACTGGAGGAGCTGGGAGGGAGGCATGGGAGCCTCGGGTGGCGGAATGACCTTCAAAAGCATGGAGCAGACATCAGAGAGAGAGAGAGGGAGTAGTGGCAGAGGAGAGTATCTGAGCTCGAACACTGTGCAGATGCGAAGGAACCCTTGCCATCATCATGACAATCCCGACAATTTTTTGTGCCAGTTGGGCAACCAAATCAGTAGTAGGAGACTGGTGGTGTATCCATGCCTCAACAAGTGTCTTGACCTTGGCAACGAAGGTGGTTATATCGCCAGGTATCCCGGGATCAAGGGATTGAAGATCAGTGATGATGTCAAACAAATGTTGGAAGCTGTTTTGGCCAAAATAGAGGGAGTGGAGTTCCTCCCACATGGACTTAGCTGTGTCATAATACATGACCATCCTGTATGACTCAGTATTCATGGAGTTGAGAAGCCAGGCTTGCACACGGCCGTCACCCCGAAGCCACTCGTCAGTAGTAACGGTAGGAGTAGCCCAGGTCAAGTGATGAAGTAGTCCTTTTGTCTGGAGCACCCGACGAACTGAATGAACCCATTCCACAAAGTTCCTTTTGCCAGAGAGATATACTGGTAATCCTGAGTTCATCCCGAGGTTCAGTAGCAGAGGAAGCAGCCCGAGGGGGCAGAGATGAAGCAGCAGCGGACTCGCCGAAGGCAGTGGTAGAATCCATGAAGTTGCAGGAAGAAGCTAGCTGCAGCGGACAGAGGACAACAACAGAGGGGAAACCGCAGCGGACAGAACTAGCTGCACGGTCTCGGTATCACTACATCAGCGGCAAGAGGCCGCGACCAGGATGCGGAGCCCGCAACAGATAGAGAGGCCGCAGCGGCTCAGAGAGGCAACCCGCAACCTGAAGAAAGAGGGCGAAGGAGAGGAGAAGAAGTCGCCAGGTCTCGGTGTCAACACACCAGCGGCAAGAGACCGCGACCAAGATGCAGAGCCCGCAGCGGGTAGAGAAGCCGCATCGGTTAAGAGAAGGTCGTGCGAGAAGCCCGCAGAGACCAGAAAAAACAGCAACGAGAAGGACAGCAGCAGCGACTTAAGCGAGGGAAGCCGCTGCGACTTAAGAAAGGGAAACTGCACGGACTCGGCGAGAAAACCAGCGGCACAGAAAAGTGTCACGACCAAGATGCGATGCTCGCAGCGGTTTGGAAAGCAGCAGCGAGAAGAAGAGATGGCCTGCGAGAAACAACAACGGGAAGGGAGCCTGTTCACAGCGGGAAGAGCTCGCAGCGCGAGAAGAGAGGTCACAACGGGTAGGAAGCAACAACTGGAAGGGGAGCCGGAGAGATTGAAGCAAAGTAGACCGCATAGTCACGATGAGCACACCAGCGGCATAGGAGAATGTCGCGACCAAGATGGGGTGCAAGAAGGCGGGGAGAAAAGGAGGATAGGGAAGCCGCAAGAAGACAGGAGGAGACCGCCCGGTTAAGGGAACAAGAGGGCCCACTGACCGAGAGGTCTATAAAAGGGAATTGGGGGGGGGGGGGGGGAGGGGAAGAAGAGGTGGAAACCCTGAGAGAGAGCAAGAGAAGCGGATAGAAAAACTAACCGCGCGGGAAGCCGCGGTTAGAAACTATAGTAGGCTGCCCGGTTAATCAGGAGGACCCGACAGACAGATACGGACAGGTCGGACCGTTTCCCTATGATACCATATAGAAAAAGGAAGCAAGAAACCTTGTAGGCTGTAATGTTGTATTTCATGTATAAGCTTTAATATGAGTACAAATATATAGGTAGAGAGGAAGAGAGAAATCCCAAGAATACAATGTGGGACTAAACCTAAGACAAGCTTGGGCTCATAAATGAGTTACAATTACAACGGACTTTTACATAACTTTCTACTATCTTCTAAGAAGAAGCATAAGGTAAGCTTGTCCAAGAAGAATTATCGAGCTCTTCGAAATTTGTTCAGAATCATCTATTATGTTTTTGGTATTTTCATCAATCATAAACTCAGGATTATGATCATCCAAAACAAAAGCTGCACCCACAAAAAATGTGTTATCATTACACTACTAACAAAAGGAAACCAGTTACATCAATAGCATGTTTAGTATGTGATTTGCAAAATGAACGATAAAAGAAATAACCACATATCAAGGGAAAGGAATAGCAGTTTCATCAAAATCTTGGACAAATATCATTAGCATAATTATAAAACATGTAAAATATAACACAAAAATTCATGAGTTGAATTCAAATTCCGTAGACAACATAGATAGGGCATAACACCACAAATACATGACTACCTAAATAGATTATACGATAAACTTCTGATCACAAACAATAACTAGAAACACATGTAATCACGGACCCAACTGCTGGGTCAAGCACCGATAACGGTTCTTCAACCACCACACCCTCTTGTCCTCATCAAGACAAAGAAACATTTCCCTATTTGATTTTTGCATCATAAAAACCATTGCAAAGTCGTATAGACATTGGTCTCGAAAGATATCTTCTTGTTTATTGTTAGAGTTAGTAGTATTTATATTATAGAGTTTAGTCCCACACCGCCTATCGGTGTTGGGTGTCGTGTTGTATACTTGTATCTCCTATATTATGCCCCTTTGTGAAAGAATAGAATTGCACCTTTCATTTCTCTCTACATGGTATCAGCCACTGTTTTTCCCCCTCCCCCGACCCGTGCTTCCGTTTCCGAGCGTTTCTCCCCCGTCATGTCCTTCCGCGTCCGTGCTGCTAGGGCTTCCGACGAGAAGTAACCTGCCCGCTCCCGTCGACAGAGTGCCCGATTGACTCTATCGACGGGAGTGGCCGCTTCTTCCATCGACGTCGTGCCGCTGGATGCTCCCGTGTGCTGCTACGCTCGTTCCCGTCGACGACGACGTCTGCTCTTTCATTGACGTTGGCGCCGACGCTTGCTTCTCTGCGCTGCTCCTCCGCGCTGCTCCTCTGCAATGCCGTACCGCTCCTCGGCGCTGCTCCTCTGTGCTGCCGTGCTGCTTCTTTGCGCTGCTCCTCTGTGTCGCTCCTCTGCGTTGTCGTGCTGCTCCTTTGCGTTGTCGTGCTGCTTCTCTGCGCTGCTCCTTGCCGGCTGCGGGCTCATCTTCTCCCGTCAGTCTTCTATTGTCGTTGCGCCTCCTCCTCCAGCACCTCCATCTGCGCTTGATCTGCAGGACCGTGCCTCCTCCCGCCTGGTCTTGCTGCTCCGGCCGTCGACAACTCTGGCTTGCCGCCTCCTCTTCCGGCTTGGTGGATCCATGTTGTTGCTGCTGCGCATGAGCCTCTTCTTTTTCTTCCCAGTCTAGTTTTTTTCCCGTAGCTGTTGTTTTTTTTACGTTGTTTGTGGTCGTTGTGTTGTTGTTTGTGTCTCTTTTCGATTTCAGCCTTCCTCCACGTGATCTGGGTTCATGTACCCGACGAGGGTCCCACACATGCACGTGGTCTACATGAGGGAGAGTGTACGTCACGGCCTCCAGGCATGGTCTATGCCTTCTTGCACGTATTCCACGTGAGGGGGAGTGTTTGTGATAACGACGACTCGGATGCCTCTTTCCCGACTCCTGCCTTAGTCACACATGACCCTTAGGTTGATTTCATTTGTTATTTGTCTCCCCGTTTCTTTTCTTCGCTTTGTGGTATGAATGGTTTGACATTTTTGGTTGACCTAGTTTCAACTCCGGGTGTCTCCAGCGTGATCATGGTCGGTTTGTGGACCAAAGTCGTATGACCTTTGTCCGGTTGTAGTATCCCCGGTGACACGCGGTTGAGCCTCAGTGGCTGCTGTTTTGTCCCATGTTGCCAACCTTCTTTTACCTTCCGTTTTATGTTATGTTCAAGCTGTAGGTTTCCCCTCCAGCTTGAGGGGGAGTATTAGAGTTAGTAGTATTTATATTATTGAGTTTAGTCACACACCGCCTATCGGTGTTGGGTGTCTTGTAGTATCTCCTATATTATGCCCCTTTGTGGAAGAATAAAATTGCACCTTTCATTTCTCTTTACATTTATTAAATTCTTTTACGACTTCCGCAATGGTGTATGATTGCGTTGATGGATTGGTGTCTTCTCTAATAGCTAATCCAACAGATCTTGTTTCTTCCATCAAAGACCTAATGTTCAGGCGTATTACGTGCTTCTCTCTCCCGACATTTGTCTTGCTCTTATTTATACGTTTTCTCGCAGTGCCACTAAACTCTTCTTCATTAATGTATGTTGGGCGGGTACATGAACCGAATTCACTCGCATTAGTTGGAGTAGAGATAGGCTCCACCTCATCCTCCTCATCAGCAAGTAGTAGATCATCTCCTGTAGAAGCGTGACGCTTTCCTAAGCTCGGTGCCCAACAATGCTCACAGATCACTGCCACTTCATTGAACATCATATCTAATTTCTCTTCGAGATCTGGGGTGATGCCGGTATAGCGAAATTTTTTAGCATTAGACACAATCTACCACACAAGAAAAACATAATTTGTTAGAATTAATACGATAAGATTTTGAAGGAAATAAGATTGGCTAGCTAGCAACCTTAAGTCGCTCATCCCACCATTCGTCAGATGCATCTATAGTCCTTCTTGAAGTGTTACATCCTAAACCAGTCTCTTTTCCTTTCAGATCTTTCCACAATTTCCATTCCCTTTTCAACATATCACATTTGTTATTTATTTGCTCTCGATCGTATTGTCTGCCAGTGCGTGCTCGAAAATTTGCTACTAAATTATTCCACACATCTTTACTGAAGTGTGTGGTCGGCCTATTACCGAGTTCAATTTCTTCACACAAAGCTCGCAATAGATCAAAACCTCATTTGCATCCCATGTAGCCGACACTGCACCTTCCTTAGGTTTACCCATCTACTGAAAAAACTACAATAAATTACACATTCTCTACACAAACGCGATATATAAATGAGATATGAGCATTTCAAAAATAGAGAAATAAAGAGAGAAGGATCTTATAGGATCTTATAGTATTGTCTGCCACTGCTTGTTTGCAGTTTTCGGTTAAACACACGAAGGAATGACGGTTATGTTCAACATGAAACTTCCCTAAAATTATTAAAGATCTTATAGGATCTATCACCAAGGTCCCAGAAGTTTCGCATATAAAACTTGAACTGTGTTACTTTGACAATGGGTTGAAATCTAGAAAATTTTATACAAGTCACTAATGGATTGATAAAATGCTGATCCATTTTAAATGTCAATCATTTATAATGTGAATGAATGGCTTAGGATTGAAAAACTCTTATGCGAGATTGATCTGTTTTTGGGGTTGCAGTAATGGTAAGATACAAGAAATGGTAGTGGAGGTGGAGTAGAGGGACACGGATGATAAACTTCTACCACAGGCAAATCTTCACTAGCAAAAAATGAATAGATCCAACAACAAAATGGACAGATCTACCACAGCAAAAACGAACAAATCAAAGAGGTAAATTTTTTAGGGCAAAAAAAAACAGATCTGGTGTTGGCGTTCTTCATCGGCGCCAGATTTGTCGTCGGCCCCGGCAAAACTGTAGGCCGCAGGTTTTTAGGCCAAAAAATAGACAGATCCGGTGTCGGCGATCTTCACCAGCACCGGATATGTTCCCGACACCATCATCAAAGCGGCGGCTTGGAGGTTTGACACAAAAGATGGATATATCGCCGGAGATGGAAGAGAAGATGGATAAACCGCCGGAGATAGAAGAGAAGAGGGGAGTATTTACCTTCCGGGAAGGGTCGTGAGGTCGCAGTCGAGCGCGTCAGGGCACTAGAGCGTTGAAAAGGAGCAACGGGAAGCTGTGGAGAAAGCTCTGATTCACTGGAGCTTATTTCCACGATGCCGACGCAGCGCCAAAACAAACTGGTGAAAAATGAAAACAGCGTTGTTGTCCGACTACAATGGCGTAATAACGTGGAGCCAAACGAACCCTAAACCTCCACGGTAATCCGACACTACAACTTAAATTATTTGCATTATCTGTCATTTATCGTGAATACATTTTGCAAACCCATCAAATTTCCTTCCCACTCATTCATATCATGCAGGATTTAGAACATATCAAGATGAACTGTATAAAGTAGATTTGGTAACTCATTTATTTTGATGTCATAATCTTTAAGAGAAATACATTTTACACACCAAAAAAATCATTTTTGCATCTTTGAAAGCAGGAAGGTATCCAGCACGAGGAACTTGAAATATATAATCAGGTCAAAAATCATATAAGATTAGAATATGAAATACCAGCAAGACAAATTTTATTCCTAGTAAATATCAAGATGTGGGCAGAGAACAAGCACAAAAATAAAAGGTTTTGCACATAAATAGATTATTGTGGACGGTAAATTCACTTTATTCTGTTCTAACAGAAATAATAGAAAATTGTTAATATAAATATTAACCGAAATACATCTTGCACCTTGAGAAAAATGTTAATAATAATAATTTAATCTATCAGAAATTGTTAATCCTGCACCTGGTATGATGTGCACTTGCTATGAATCAATGATGTGCATACCAAAAATTGTTAATGTGCATACCAAACATATTAATCCAAGAGCACTGTTAGTGAACAAATATCAACCCAAGAACATCTTGCACTTGCTATGATGTGCATACAATAAATCCTAAACAACAGAAATTCTTAAACCAAATATTAATCGACGCATTGGGTACTTCTATCATATTGATCACCGCAATCGAATAGGCTACTTATAATTATCGCCGCAAACGAAGCTATGTAGAGGGAAAGGGAAAGAGAAAGAGGGGGACATAGTGCCGTTTATGCTGTCTGAACCCTAGCCGGCTAGCCTCCGATCACATGGTAGCCCGACGAGGAGACAAAGGCTCGTTTACGCCGTTCGAACAAGGAGAGGACGAACCCTTTTCACGATCGCAGCCTTGCTCCCGCTTGCTCCAGCTTGCTCCTGTTCTCGAACCCTAGCCTCGCGATTTTTTTCCAGTGTGGGAGGCCGCCCACACTCGCCCTATATTGGGTCCACCCCTGTAGGAAAATCTGATGGGTTTGTAAAATGTATTCATAATAAATGACAGTTAATGCAAAAAATTTAAATTATAGTGTTGGATTACTGTGGAGGTTTAGAAGTGACTTAACTATGAAATCTACATGCAACTTATGAGGGGAGGAAGGGAGAGGGATAAGGGGGGGTTCCAATATAGGGCGAGTGTGTGCGGCCGGCCCACACTGGAAAAAAATCGTGAGGCTAGGGTTCGAGAGCGGGAGCAAGATTGCGATCATGAAAAGGGTTCCTCTTCTCGTTCGGACGGCGTAAACGAGCCTTCGTCTCCTCGTCGGGCTGCCGTCTGATCGGAGGCTAGCCGGCTAGGGTTCGGACGGCGTAAACGACACTACGTCCCCCTCTTTCCCTTTCCCTTTCCCTCTACATAACTTCGATTGCGGCGATATTTGTAAGTAGCCGATTCAATTGCGGTGAAAAATATGAAAGAAGTACCCAATGCGTTGATTAATATTTGGTTTAAGAATTTCTGTTATTTAGGATTTATTGTATGCACATCATAGCAAGTGCAAGATGTTCTTGGGTTAATATTTGTTTATTAACAGTGTTCTTGAATTAATATTTTTGGTAACATTTTTTGGTATGCACATCATTGATTCATAGCAAGTGCACATCACAGAAGGTGCAGGATTAACAATTTATGATAGATTAAATTATTATTATTAACATTTTTCTCAAGGTGCAAGATGTATTTGGGTTAATATTTGTCTTAACAATTTTCTATTATTTCTGTTAGAACAGACTAAAGTGAATTTACCGTCCACAGTAATCTATTTATGTGCAAAACCTTTTATTTTTGTGCTTGTTCTCTGCCCACATCTTGGTATTTATAAGGAATAAAACTTGCCTTGTTGGTATTTAATATTCTAATTGGATATGATTTTTGACCTGATTATATATTTCAGGTTCCTCATGCTGGATACCTTCCTGCTTTCAAATATGCAAAAATGATTTTTTTTATGTGTGCGAAATGTATTTCTCTTAAAGATTATGACATCAAAATAAATGAGTTACCAAATCTAGTTTTATACAGTTCATATTGATATGTTCTAAATCTTGCATGATTTGAATGTGTGGGAAGGAAATCTGATGAGTTTGCAAAATGTATTCACAATAAATGACAGTTAATGCAAAAAATTTAAGTTGTAGTGTTGGATTACCGTGGAGGTTTAGAAGTGATTTAACTATGAAATCTACATGCAACTTACGCGGGGAGGAAGGGGAGAGGGATGTTGTTTGTTTAGTGCTGTAAATTTGGAGGAATGGGAGAAGAACACAGGTAGTTCGAAGCTGAATACACCTTTGAATGACAGTTCTCTCTTCTTACCCATGATATTTGAAGCCTAGAACTCCTTACAAAATATTTGTTAAATTCCGCCCATACTGAAAAAAATTCAAGCGCCCGCCACTGACTAACAAGTGGTATTAAAGCCGAAAATTTGGTCATGAGAAAAGGGGTGCATCCTGTTTGTGTGCCTCGTGAGTATTCTATTTTGCCTCCCTACAATCTTTAGCAAGAAGTTGAGAGTTGATGATTCCCATGGTGGCACACATGGTTGAGTTAGCTCTTGTTGTACAAAACGATGTCAAAAAAATACTGTTTGAGCATGAATGATGTTCATCGTGGAGAGCCCTCACATGAGGAGAAGATTGTTATGGAACATGAGTGTGCTGGGTTTAGTGTCACATTGGAAAATATGTCGGCGTAGGAGAACGCTGGGTTAGTCGTGTCCCATGGTCTTAGAATTTCTGGTTGAAAATAAATTTGATGACCAAACATTTCTTCTCCTTTTCGTTCCAAAATTGTTGCACCTACGAAGTTGTATAAATTTTGTTTGATGATACCAAATTAATGATGTGTTGTTAAACATAGTTTAAGTTTGTGTACATAATATTATTGAGAGTTATAGAAAAAAGTAATGACAAATTTAGGATTAAATGCTATAATGAAAAAAAATCATATAAATGTAAAGTTGCATTACATATATATTTGCTTTGTAAAAAGAAAAACAACTTATTAGGACCACCCCTGTATGTTTGCAAAATTATAGGTTGCACCCCTAATGCACCCTTTGATTAAGATCTACTTATCTAATAAGTGGATAAATAATCATTAGAATGAAATGTAGTCATTGATTTAAAATTGAATCAATGGATGAAAATCTAACCAAAGGTTGAAATCTAGCCTATAGGTCAATAGATCCTTACCTCTAATTCGGAGGCTGGTTGCCACGGTAGAGTGAAGTTTAACTAATGCCGCAATATGTTGATTATATTAAAATATCGTATTTAGATATTTAGATTTTTTAGATAAATTCCCACTCTTAGTCCAAATTTAGAGTTATGTAATTGAAGTTCACCAACATGCAAAATAGAAGGCAAGCATATAAGATATGAAATCAGTTTTCATGAACTAACCCAGGTAACAATATTGCGGCAGTTGGCACCCAATCGTTCACTCGATATCGGTTCTTGACCCGAAATGAGTTCAAGAAGTATGATACCAAAACTATAGATGTCGCTCTTCTCTGTCAGCTGCTGCGAGGTGTAGTATCTGTTGATAGAATTGGTAAATATAAGCAGCAGCATCTATATGCATCAAGGAAAAAAAAGGCCTTTTTTTTATAGATTGTCTATGGTTAAAAGAATCCTTTTTTGTATTTTCTAAAATTGAGATCTTACTCCGGGTCCAAATATCCAACCGTCCCTCGAACAATGCTAGACACGTGGGATCCATCGACAGCGGGTTTTGAAAGACCGAAATCTGCTACCTTAGCTTTCATGTGTTTGTCCAGAAGAATGTTGCTGCTTTTGAGGTCCCTATGAATTATAGTTGGAGAGCACCCAGTGTGAAGGTACTCAATCCCTGAAGAATATAAATAAAACTGAGGATCATGCGGGTTGATGAAAAATATTTTAAGAACAATTTGTAAGAATAGGAAGCCCAACCTTTAGCAGCATCCTCAGCAATTTCCAGACGCTTAATCCAACTAATACTTCGCTCTCGAGCAGCAGCGCCTGCAGAATAAGTAGAAAAGTAAAGTAAGCAATTTCTCACATTATAGACGTAAAGAGATACGGAGGAGTCTTTAGCCATGGGGAAAAAGGAGGTGTGCCATTCATATGATGCTCCCAACAAACCATTTACCGTTGCAATCTAATCAACAGACCCATGCATGCATAAATTG
The DNA here is from genome assembly GCA_039583875.1 of Platanthera guangdongensis. Taxonomy (NCBI): domain Eukaryota; kingdom Viridiplantae; phylum Streptophyta; class Magnoliopsida; order Asparagales; family Orchidaceae; genus Platanthera; species Platanthera guangdongensis. Next base: position 145,644,303 of record CM077159.1, read on the forward strand.
TTGATCAAGCTCTTGTGGTACTGATAATAATTCCAGATGAAAGAACTTGTCAGCGTCTTGTTGCATGCACAGCACCACCATTAAAGGTAGATTATCACCTCTCAAGTACTCATCATGCAAAGAGATCAGTGTACGATCGCTCCTCCACGGATGCATTTTACATCCCACAACTTCAGTAAAGTACTTAGTTCTGTTCATCTTATGTGCAAGAACGGCAATTAGTGAGCTATTACCAACTCTTTTAAGGGTGTCTACTTCTAGATAAACATCCTAGTTGACGTCGGGTCCAAGGCGACATGGACAGGGATCCCAACATAATGACAGACGGTAGCCAGTAAATTGCAAGGGCATAGCTCTCCCGACAGCTTTATATTTTATTATCGTATATGTATTCTGGGTCGTGGGTTATTTGCCATTTTCCTCTACGCACTTCTGAAATAGGCATTATATAAGCATATGCATGTATCTCATTTGGATAATCTTGGCGTAAGCTCACTTTTGAAGAAGCCCAAAGGGCTGAATTCTTCACTCTTCGTCATCCTCCTTTGTCTCTTCCCCTCCCTCTCCTGCTCAACTTCAACCCTAGTACCTAGCATTTGGTCTGACCTGCCGTATTCAGACCATAGTTCCCGCCGCCCGAGTCGAACCAACCGCGGATCTCGTCGCTCCTTCCAGCACCCGATCCCGCACACGTCTTCCGCTCGACTCTCGTTCCGCTCCAGTGCCTCCACATTTCGCTTGTCTGGCGTGCCTACTTCTTTTTCCTGCCACGCTCGATCTCTCTCGGCCACTCGACGCCAACCCCGCTTCTGTCCGCTCGACAACGTGCTTGCTCCTTCACTTCCTTCTCGGGATTAACGACACAGCTGCCTCTCCACGACACTTCCTCTTCACACCGTTCCTGTTTGACATGCATCCACATCTCCACAAAAAATGTCGTCCCGTGACGACATCTCCCCGTCTTTCACGCTCACGGCTTCCTCCTGGCAGATTCTGAAGTCGGTGCCTATTTTGCCAGTCCTCACTGCGTCAGCTCGCATCTCCTGGCCTGTACCCTTCTTCCGTGCAGGCCCCCTCGGCTCCATTCCATGGCGCCCTCCGACACACTAGAGCCTCCACTTCCTGTGGATATGGTCATTCCAGCCGCCTCGATGCTCATGAAGTGTCCATCACCTCACTCCAAGCCCCATGCTGCGGATGGAGGGTAAGTTTGACGCATCCACGCCGACCGCGTGAGCTCCTCCTCCACCTCCAACGTGGAGTCCTTATCATTTATCAATGTACATCTAGACCTTCCTCGGGATTCCGCTCCATTGTCGGTGGGCTTCCCTCCAGCTCATCAATCGTTTGACGTTCCCCCCTTCAACGACACCGATCCCGTGGAGTGGATTGCTCGGGTGGAACAATTTTTCGATATTCATCTGAATCCGGAGCCACAAAAGGTTGTTGCGTCTCTCATCGACATGGAGGGATTGACTCTCCATTGGTTCCGCTAGCTACGACAAAACAATCCTGCGCTCTATTGGTCGGAACTCCAACAAGTACTTATCCTCCGCTACGATGTTCGCTATTTCGGGACAATAATCGGATGTGTATGTGGTGTCCGTCAATCGGGCCTCCCTGACGACTACATAGATGAGTTCATTGCCCCAGCAACGTAGGTTCATGACCTACCTCCAGATAATTATTTGGGCTTCATCATGTAAGGACTCCTTCCCTACATCCGGTTCCGCCTTCGCACACACCATCACATGACGGTTATTGATGTCATGGATCTCACTCACTTGGTGGAAGTGGGCTTTAATGTCACCTCCGGGGACACCGACTGGCGACCGAGGTGGCCAGGTGGGGGGTTCTCTACCCCTACCTATTGCCTACCCCTCGACACCCTTTCGTCTGTCACCCAAATGCATACAACGGCTCCCACACGCCTCAGACCACCTCCACGACTGCCCTAGCTGTCGATCGGCCCTCAAATGACTAACAAGAAGTACCATGATTTTCATACTAAGGCCATATGCTTCTGTTGTAAGCAACCCTACTCCCTAACTCATGACTGTCCTCTAAATGAGCTTCGCATAACCATTGGCGAGGAAGACCCAGAGACCACCCTTGGGGATTTTGATGCCCTAGAGGGGGATAACTCCATCGCCGTCATGGGACCCCACACACGACTACAGTTTCTAGAACTTTCGTGCTCAGTGGTTCGCGATACCTCTGGATCTCTCACTCTGATGCTTTTTGGTTCCCTGTATGGGACTTCCCTGATGGTGCTAGTTAATAGTGGGGTCAGCCACAATTTCATCTCCCCACGCCTGGTGACACAGCTCTCCATCTCCTTGTCTCTTGCTCCTTTCGTTGTTTGATTGGGCAACGGTCGCCGCATTACCACAGAGGGCCTCTGTACGAACTTGCATCTGACTGTGGGCCTTCGTTCAGATTTCAACTCTTTTGAGCTCGGTGGTTTTGACGTCATACTCGACGTCGCATGGCTTCGTACCCTCGGTGATGTGTTTGTTAACTAGGATAGCATGACGATGCACTTTCCTCGCACGGGGGTCCCTTTCCTCTCGGCGGGGGAGGCGCTCCTTCCCCATTTGGCAGTGGCCCTCCATCCTCCTCAGCAGCTAGTGGCAGTGGACTTTGTCGCCTCCCTGTGGCATGATGTTGGGCCGACCCCCTGACTACCTCTCCATCCCAGCTATAATGCATTCAAGAAGTTTCTTATGCCTTGAGGACAAGATGAATTTTTGAGACGGCAGCATTGTTATGAAAATGGGAGAGAGCAAGGGACGAGGAGAAGAGGACAAAGTGCATGTGTCGATGTTGGGTTCAAGGCGACGTGGTCATGGATCCCAACACGACGACGGACAGTTGTCAGTAGATCGCATGGGCATTGTGCACCCGTCAGATTTATATTTTATTACTGTACATGTATTTCGGGTCGTGAGTTATTTAGCGTTTGACCCTGTGCGTTTCAAAACAAGGCACTATATAGGCCAACAAGTGTAACTCATTTGGATTAGTAAGATCACTTTTGGAGGAGCCTTAGGGGTTGAATTCATCCCTCTTCTTCTTCTTCCTTCATCTCTTCTCCTCCCTCTCCTCCTCTCCTTGAACCCTAGTATACTAGGGTTAGTTCACCGACTAACCTTGACCCCTATTTGGGGTCATATCTAGTATGCGTGTACGGGTATATTAGAAATTGTTTTTTGTGTAAATGCTTAAAATGTAAATATAGGTACACTAATGTTCTCTTATGTGTGAAATTTGTGTATACAAAGTTTGGATGATTAGAGACTTTCTCACTCTCTATGTTGATTTTCTGAAATTATGATACTAGTGAGTTAAACTACTACTGATGCTAGGTTTAGGTTATTTTCCTTTGCAATGATCCATGAATCAATTTTGCGGATTGCGGTTTTTAATGGTCACCCCTATCTGGGATTCCAAGTTCTGTCCATGAAATATCAATACAATACATACAAGGGAATCAGAATGACTCTCCAGACTTGCCTCGAAGATGCTCTTTTAAGGCCCCATTGTGCATAAACTCATAGACAAGTACGTTTTTTCTATCTTGTTGGCTGTACCCAAGAAACGTGACCAAGTTCCTGTGATGAATCCTTGAAAGCAGTTTCACCTGACATAAAGCGTGAGAGTTTTTTTTAAAAAATGTAGGTTTTTAATAGGTTATAGCATAAAGGAAATTAGGAAAAATAACATGAAATTCATTAAGCTGGACGGCAGTAACAAATTTGCACCATTTTAAATGCTTCAAGCTTGCACAATGTTTCCAACTTCATAACCAACAGTTAAAATTTTTTAAGACCAATAAGATCGGCAAAGAGAACAAAATTAAATCATAAAAAAGACATTTAGCACTAGGAACATTTGTTTAATATTAGAGATGACACCATTATACGGGAAAACCTTTTGTAGTGGAGTGCAAAATATGAGTATAGTTGACTGAAGCTTAAAATGTGAGATCCAACATTATATATGCATGGTGTAAGTATTACATCCTTGTGCCTGTAATCTCATTTAAGTTAACACAACTTGATATATCATTTACTCATGAAGTGATGCTTACCTAAATTAATCAATAAATCATGTGAAGGTAGCTCCTGAATTAGATTCAGCTCTTTTTTCAGGTTAAAGGAATCTAAGAGGTAATAGATCATTACCAAGATGAAAGAATAACAGTAATACCTGATAAATACTTTGATTTTATGCACATTCGGAGTTTGCAGATGTGCATAATGGATATTTTGGAGTTTGAATCTCTGACCTAATCTAGATGATTTGAATTGCGCCTAGACACAACTAGAGTGGATCATCTAAATGAATTGTCGGTCATCAAGACTAACTGAGGCTCTGTTTGGGATAGCTCTGGCGGATTGAAAAGCTGCTGTCCGAATAGAGCTGTTTTAAATAGATCTCTGGGGAGCAGTTTTGAAAAGCTGCAGAGTGTTTGAGTGTTCTGTGCAGAAGTGCGCTTTGAAAAACGATTTTTTAGTTTTAGCTGTTTGGAGAAACAACTTTTGGAAGCTTTTTTTTAAAAACTAAAATATATAAATATATGAAAATAACTGATAACAAACGTCTTTTACATAGTTCTAGAAAATAGAAAAAAGGTCTTCCAACATTCGGCGACTGCTTTTTCCAATCCTTCCGATCACCTGTTCGAAAATAAATTGATATGAATCAAATTTTTGATAATTTAAATTCTTTAAATTTTTAGTAAAAGATGGATCGAATTTTTACCTGCGCGCACTGTATATTTCTTCGACAATGTTATCTCGTACTGTAGACATATGTTCTGCTCCAGCAGCATCACACATATCGCCTTCAATATCATCCTCTGTCGCAGGGTCTTCATCGTTTGAGGGAACGAAAGAAGACTCATCAGCATCACAAGCATTAAACTCAGGGTCCCAGCGAGACAGATGTCTCCGAATAAAGTTATGTAAGGTCATTGTCGCTAGCACTATGGAACGCTGTTTCTTGAAGTTGTACTGTGACATTTTGCTCAAAATGTGCCACTTTTTTTTTTCCACACTCCAAACATTCGCTCGATCATACTGCGAAGAGATAACTGCGAAGAGATGAATGCGCCTTATTGAAATGTTCTTGCCTTCCTTGTACAGGCCGACTCTCACAGACAAAATCTGTCAAGTGAGATCTTGTTTCTGGATACGACTTCAAATAACCCATCTTTAACGGGTATCCAACATCCACTAAGTAATATTTACCTGCATTTATTTGGTTTGTTAAACAGGTAAACATTATGAAATACGAAAAATTTGAATGAATGTAAACATATTGATTAGTATACCTTGTAGGGGATGCGGAAAATGCAATCTATTGTCTGTCAATGCGCGCGCGAAGATGCGACTATCATGAGCAGATCCCTCCCATCCAGATAGGGCAAATGTAAAACACATGTTAAAAATCACAGACTGTCATTACATTTTGCGTCGTCGTTCCATGACGTCCTATGTATCGTATTTGATCTTCTACGGGTATCCTCGCATCAACATGTGTACCGTCAATGGCACCAACGCAATCCTTGAAGAATGACATGTAACAAGGATCATACCTTATCTCAGCCGGAATATCTCTGAACTGACGGTCAATAGACTTTATAGCATCAATTGAGAGTAACAAAAGAGATCTAAGCCCTTTCAAAAAATATCTACTAATTGTTTCGGTCGAGTGTTGGAACCGTACTTTCGTTAATCTAACGGAACCTCGTTGTGCTAAGATATACAATGTAATCCCTATGACTTCTCTTGAGGACGTCTGCTGTAATCCTTGAAGTTCATGATCTACTTACAGTTTATGAAGTAAATCTATGAAAATGCGTTTCGACATCCTAAATGCATCATGAATACTATCTGGATGTCCTTCTAGTAACTCTTTGATCCATTTCGCACCTGTTTGGGTAGATGTCATGCATGGGCGTGTGTCTCGAACATGATAATTCATCCTCTCGATCGATGACATAACTACACGGCACACTCTATATATTGCGTCCGCTCCGGCGAAAGACTTGTTGAATCCCCAGAATTTCAGGGGAGGAGTCACACTCTTCCATTATCGTACCTGCATTTAAAGCATCACAGAACATTTATCATAATCTATATAAAGATAGTAACAAAACATCTATTATAGTTTCGAGATCCAATATTAATCATCATGAGGTACAACATCAAAAAGTAAACACATCATAGGGTTCTCCATGCAAAACACAAAAGGAAATATAGATCGAGGTATGCTCGTATCACTGAGCCATCTTCTCGTACGCCTTCATAATCCACCAAACCCGCATATCTTCTGGGATACTCATGAAGATCTCCCTAGTGGTCTTGTCTTTGATGTGGTCGAGAGCAAAGTAATATAGATCCAGGTTTGCCCGTAGCTTTAGGCTACTGGAAATCAACTCCACCACCTCTTTGACTCTGATAACTGGTGGAGGCTTCATAGCCAGGGTGGATTGATGTAAATCTGACATCAAAGAAAATACCATTCCTTTATTCTTCCTGATCTTTCTTCTTTTACTCGCCGAGGAGGACGCATTCTCAGGAGGTGTTGAAGCACCTCCTATATCTTCAGGACCACCTTGATTGTTTTTCATGTTATCTGCTACATCATTATCTTCCAACTGGATCCTCCCCACATTCGGTGACAAACTCTCAATTGAAGGAGCCCATGAGTCTTCTCCAGTTGCGACAACCTGACTGAACATAGTCTTCAGTTTCTCCTCCAACTCAGGTGCAATACCTCCGTATCGAAATTTCTTCGCCGCTGGAACAACCTGTTATAATCAATATATCAATATTAAAATATGTCAAAATAAAAATTAATTTTATGAAATCAAACATGAATTTGTTCTGACCTTAATCTTCTATGCCCCTCATTCTTCTGATGCAGCAATAATTCTCTTCTCTGGATCCCAACCTAAACCAGTCTCGCCATGTTTCAGCTCCTTACATAACTTCCAATCATTCTTCAAATGATCCCATTTATTTTTCATTTGCAATTGATCGTAGTTTTTCCCGGTTCGTTCTTTAAACCCCACAATCAAATTTTTCCACCCTTCTTTGCTAAAGTGGGTGGTGGGCCGATTCCCCAAACCAATCTCTTTTATGCAAAGATCACAAAATAACATCACTTCACCTGACTCTCAACTCGCTACGATTTCTCATTCCTTTGGTTTTACCATTATGCTATAAACTAATAAAATTAAAATAACAATTACTAATCAAAATCCTAGCCCAAAAGTTATATACACAAAATTGAACAAAAAAAAACCAAACAAAAAAAAAATCACACACACATTCATACACACACACATTCATATACATACCCAATCAAAAATACAAAAACACACACACATACAACCATACACACATAAAAAAAATAATAAACATACACACACACACATTTCCTTACTCATTCACACACTCATTCTCATCCACAAACAAAAAAAATCACATGTACATGCATGCACAATAAAACACACACACACACATATACACAAACACACACACACACACATACACATACACAATAAAAAACACACACAAATACACACACACAATATACACAATCAAAAAACACACACAATATACACACACACACATACACAATTAAAAAAACACACAAATATACACATACACAATCAACGCAAACATACACACATACAAAATCAAAAACACACACACACACACATACACAGATACACAATCAAAAAACACACACATTCATACACAAAAACACACACAAATCCATACACACACATTCATACACAAATCCATATACACAAATCCATATATACACACACACATTCATACACAAAACACATACACAATCACACACACACATCCCTACAAAAGCAAAAAAAATCAAACATATAAATCCAAACCCCAAAACTTCATGATTTAAGAGGAAAAATTACTGCCGATTGAAGAGGGACGAGGAAGAGAGAGCCGGAATCCAAACCCAGTGTTCAAGCTGGATTTCTGCTGTCCGACGGAAGAGTTCTCGATCTCTGGAGTCCTCGATCTCTGTTGTCCGAAAGCTCGGGCTGAAGAGAGAGCCGGATATAACCCACTGAAGTCCTCGATCTCTGCTGTGAGACGAAAGCTAGGGCTGGAGAGAGCGCGAAGCCGGGCCGACGGAAGCCAGGGCTGGAGAAGACGACCGATGCTAGGGCTGGTTGTCGATCTCTGCTGTCGCCGATGCTAGGGATGGAGAAGAAAGCCGATCGGGAAGAATTTGCTGTCGCGGCCGATCGGGAAGAATTTCCGTCGATCTCTGCTGTCGCGATGTCACCGTTCGAGAGAAGGAGAAGAAGGGTTGCGGGATCGGGGAGCGACGCGGGATCGGGGAGAAATAAAAACGCGATTTTAAGAGAGCTGAACGCAGGGAGGGAGGGGCTTACGGAAAAGAGCGCTGGGAGCGGCTCTTCGAACCGCGATTCCATTAAAGAGCTCTTCCAAACAGCGGCAATAACAGCTCTGGCGGCTGGAAAAGAGCTTCTCTAGCCGCCAGAGCTCTCCCAAACAGAGCCTTAAAATCGCGTTTTTATTTCTCCCCGATCCCGCGTCGCTCCCCGATCTCGCAGCCTTTTTCTCCTTCTCTCGAACGGCGACATCGCGACAGCAGAGATCGATGAAAATTCTTCCTGATCGTCTTTCTTCTCCAGCCCTAGCATCGGCGACAGCAGAGATCGACGACCAGCCCTAGCATCGGTCGTCTTCTCCAGCCCTAGCTTCCGTCGGCCCGGCTTCGCGCTCTCTCCAGCCCTAGCTTCCGTCTCACAACAGAGATCGAGGACTCCAGTGGGTTATATCCGGCTCTCTCTTCAGCCCTAGCTTTCGGACAGCAGAGATCAAGGACTCCAGAGATCGAGCCCTCTTCCGTCGGACAGCAGAAATCCAGCTTGAACACTGGGTTTGGATTCCGGCTCTCTCTTCCTCGTCCCTCTTCAATCGGCGGTAATTTTTCCTCTTAAATCATGAAGTTTTGGGGTTTGGATTTATATGTTTGATTTTTTTTTGGTTTTGTAGGGATGTGTGTGTGTGATTGTGTATGTGTTTTGTGTATGAATGTGTGTGTGTATATGGATTTGTGTATGAATGTGTGTGTATATGGATTTGTGTTTGTGTGTGTGTGTTTTTGTGTATGAATGTATGTGTTTTTTGATTGTGTATCTGTGTATGTGTGTGTTTTTGATTTTGTATGTGTGTATGTTTGTGTTGATTGTGTATGTGTATGTGTATATTTCTGTGTGTTTTTTTATTGTGTATGTGTGTGTGTGTATTGTGTGCGTGTGTTTTTTGATTGTGTATATTGTGTGTGTGTTTTTGATTGTGTATGTGTATGTGTGTGTGTATTTGTGTGTGTGTGTGTGTTTTATTGTGCATGCGTGTACATGTGATTTTTTTTGTTTGTGGATGAGAATGAGTGCGTGAATGAGTAAGGATATGTGTGTGTGTATGTTTGTTATTTTTTTATGTGTGTATGGTTGTATGTGTGTGTGTTTTTTGTATTTTTGGTTGGGTATGTATATGAATGTGTGTATGTGTATGAATGTGTGTGTGCATGTGATTTCCTTTTGTGTTTGGTTTTTTTTTTGTTCAATTTTGTGTATATAATTTTTGGCCTAGGATTTTGATTAGTAATTGTTATTTTAATTTTATTAGTTTATATCATAATGATAAAACCAAAAGGAGGAATCGTAGCGAGTTGGGAGTCCGGTGAAGTGATGTTATTTTGTGATCTTTGCATAAAAGAGATTGGTTTGGGGAATCGGACCACCACCCACTTTAGCAAAGAAGGGTGGAAAAATTTGATTGCAGGGTTTAAAGAACGAACCGGGAAAAGCTACGATCGATTGCAAATGAAAAATAAATGGGATCATTTGAAGAAGAATTGGAAGTTATGTAAGGAGCTGAAACATGACGAGACTGGTTTAGGTTGGGATCCAGAGAAAAGAACTATTGCTGCATCAGAAGAATGGTGGGCAGAGAAGATTAAGGTCAGAACAAATTCATGTTTGATTTCATAAAATTAGTTTTTATTTTGACATATTTTAATATTGATATATTGATTATAACAGGTTGTTCCAGCGGCGAAAAAATTTCGATACAGAGGTATTGCACCTGAGTTGGAGGAGAAACTGAACACTATGTTCAGTCAGGTTGTCGCAACTGGAGAAGACTCATGAGCTCCTTCAATTGGGAGTTTGCCACCGGATGCGGGGAGGATCCAGTTGGAAGATGATGATGTAGCAGATAACATGGAAAACAATCAAGGTGGTCTTGAAGATATAGGAGGTGCTTCAACACCTCCTGACAATGCGTCCTCCTCGGCGAGTAAAAGAAGAAAGATCGGGAAGAACAAAGGAATGGTATTTTCTTTGATGTCAGATTTACATCAATCCACCCTAGCTGTGAAGCCTCCAACAGTTATCACAGTCAAAGAGGTGGTGAAGTTGATTTCTAGTAGCCCAGAGCTACGGGCAAACCTGAATCTATATTACTTTGCTCTCGACCACATCAGGGACAAGACCACTAGGGAGATCTTCATGAGTATCCCAGAAGATATGCGAGTTTGGTGGATTATGAAGGCGTACGAGAAGAGAGCTCAGTGATACGGGCATACCTCGATCTATATTTCCTTTTGTGTTTTGCATGGAGAACACTATGATGTTTTTGTTTACTTTTTGATGTTATATCTCATGATGATTAATATTAGACCTCGAAACTATAATAATTGTTTTGTTACTATCTTTATATAAATTATGATAAATGATCTGTGATGCTTTAAATGCAGGTACGATAATGAAAGAGCATGACTCCTCTCCTGAAGATTCTGGGGATTCAACAAGTCTTTCGCCGGAGCGAACGCAATATATAGAGTATTGTCGTGTAGTTATGTCATCGATCGAGAGGATGAATTATCATGTTCGAGACACACGCCCATGCATGACATCTACCCAAATAGGTGCGAAATATATCAAAGAGTTACTAGAACGACATCCAGATAGGATTCATGATGCATTTGGGATGTCGAAACACATTTTCAAAGATTTACTTCATAAACTGGAAGTAGATCATGAATTTCAAGGATTACAGCGAACGTCCTCAAGAGAAGTCCTAGGGATTACATTGTATATCATAACACAACGAGTATCCGTTAGATTAACGAAAGAACGGTTCCAGCACTCGACCGAAACAATTAGTAGATATTTTTTGAAAGGGCTTAGATCTCTTTTGTTACTCTTAATTGATGATATAAAGCCTATTGACCGTCAGTTCAGAGATATTCCGGCTGAGATAAGGTATGATCCTCGTTACATGTCATTCTTCAAGGATTGCGTTAGTATCATTGACGTTACACATGTTGATGCGAGGATACCCGTAGAAATCAAATACGATACATAGGACGTCATGGAACGACGACGCAAAATGTAATGACAGTCTGTGATTTTAACATGTGTTTTTCATTTGCCCTGGATGGATGGGAGGGATCTGCTTATGATAGTCGCATCTTCGCGCGCGCATTGACAGACGATAGATTGCATTTTCCGCATCCCCTACAAGGTATACTAATTAATATGTTTACATTCATTCAAATTTTTCGTATTTCATAATTTTACCTGTTTAACAAACCAAATAAATGCAGGTAAATATTACTTCGTGGATGCTGGATACCCGTTAAAATGAGTTATTTGAAGCCGTATTCAGAAACAAGATATCACTTGGCAGACTTTGTCCGGGGGAGTCGGCCTGTACAAGGAAAGCAAGAACATTTCAATAAGGCGCATTCATCTCTTCGCAGTGTGATCGAGCGAATATTTGTAGTGTGGAAAAAAAGTGGCACATTTTGAGCAAAATGCTACAATACAACTTCAAAAACAGCGTTCCATAGTGCTAGCGACAATGGTCTTACATAACTTCATTCGGAGACATCCGTCTCGCTGGGACCCTGAGTTTAATGTTTGTGATGCTGATGAGTCTTCTTTCGTTCCCTCAGAGGATGAAGACCCTGCGACAGAGGATGATATTGAAGGCGATATGTGTGATGCTGCTGGAGCAGAACATATGTCTACAGTACGAGATAACATTGCAGAAGAAATATACAGTGCGCGCAAGTAAAAATTCGATCCATCTTTTACTAAAAATTTAAAGGATTTAAATTATCAAAAGTTTGATTCATATCAATTTATTTTCGAATAGGTGATCGGAAGGATTGGAAAAAACGGTCGCCGGATGTTGGAAGACTTTTTTTTTTTCTATTTTCTAGAACTATGTAAAAGACGTCTGTTATCAGTTATTTTTATATATATATATTTTAGTTTTTAAAAAAACAGTTTCCAAAAGTTGTTTCTCCAAAGAGCTAAAAATAAAAAATCGCTCTTCAAATCGCACTTCTGCACAGAACACCTAAACACTCTGCAGCTTTTCAAAACTGCTCCCCATAGATCTATTTTAAAACAGCTCTATCCGGACAGCAGCTTTTCAATCCGCCAGAGCTGTCCCAAATAGAGCCTAAGAGAGCTGAACGTAGGGAGGGAGGGGCTTACGGAAAAGAGCTCTGGGAGCGGCTCTTCGAACCGCGATTCCATTAAAGAGCTCTTCCAAACATCGGCAATAACAGCTCTGGCGGCTGGGAAAGAGCTTCTCCAGCCGCCAGAGCTCTCCCAAACAGAGCCTGAATTGATGGGGTTGTTTCCAAATCACTTTTTGAGGGATTAGATTGTAGAATTTATTGTTTGAGCTGACCTAAACTGGAAAATATTTTTTATTTGCCAAGTATGACAAAAGGAATTGAAGTTTCCATTATAAGCCTAAATTAATGGTTTGAGATTTCATATGTTTGGAGAAAAGACAGGATGCTTATTTCGTTCTTCCCTACTTAGTTTCTCTTCCATTATAGCCTAACTGAATTGTGGCTACTTGGAGAAAGAGGAAGTTTCGACAACAGTGCTTCTTTGGGTTTCTATAATAGTGATATTCTTAGTTAATGTTACGTTATATAGGATATTATCAAGTCGCGTTGTTATGTTGTACATGTATAGTACTGATAAGGATAATTTGGTCATATGATATCCTTTCCTACACTCATATATATGTGTGAGTAGGAAGGCTATGTAATATCCACATGCTAACAATAATATCCTGGTCTAATCCTCTAGGTATAAGAGCACACTCCCGTGGCCCTCGTCCACCGAACGAAGCTCCTGGTTTTTGATCGATTGAAGTCGGGCCCAGCCCCTCGTCCCTTTCAAGCGAGCTGCTTGAGGTCCGTGTTATGCGGGTCAAGGAATGTTGTCAAGCCTGCGAATGCCACAGGTGGGTGATTTTGTCGTCAATCTCTTGAGGTTCGATCGATCCTTCCCGTTTGATACTGTTGTGGAAGGCGCTGCTTTTTGTTCAAGATTCTGCTTCCGCTACATCGATAAAAGTCTGAATAGCATCTTCCGGGACCTTCACAATAGATGAATTTGATGCACTCAGGCGGCTGCTCTGTTCTCAGAGTGGCATGACTTCTAGTGCCTACAACTCCTTTGCCACATCAACTACAACCGGTGCGCATGCTGCTACCACCACATCGTCTGATTGGATCATCAACTCAGGGCCACAAATCATATGACCGAGCCTTCCTAAGGGTTTTGTTTCCTAAACTCTGTTGTATGGTAAGGGCAAGGTCATCTCTGTCAATGACACATTGGCCTCAGTTGCTAGAAAAGGCCAAATCTCATGATCTCCGTCCATTCCTCTCCCCTCTGTTCTCCATGTTCCTTCTTTTTCCCGTAATTTAATTCCAATCAACAATATTATTAGATCTCTTAATTGTTGTAATATTCTTTCGTGACACTTTTTTGCCTTTCTCCCAAGCAGGAGTCCATTGAAAATGATCTTTTTTATCTTTCCCTACGACAAAAGTTAATTTTGCCTTTTTCCCTCACGAAGGGAAAAATAAAATGAGATTTTTTATCTTTCCCCACGATAAAAGTTCATTTTTCCTTTTTTCCTTCAAGAACTGGGGACGAAGCGAAAAGTGGTAAGAATCGTGGTGGCTTGTACTTTTGAGACCACAAACTACAGTCTCAGTTTCTCTCCTCTACCACAGGTTGCACTGCTACTGTTGAGGACGCCTGAAGATGGCACCAACATCTTGGACATCCTTCCACATATTATCTTCAAAAAAATTTTCCCTCGGTTATGCCTTTTACTAAAATCTTATTTTGTGATGTATTTGAGTGGTCTAAATATGTTAGATATACCTTTTCACATTTATCTTCCCATAATTATAGTCCTTTTGATGTAGTACATTTGATGATTGAGAGCCATCCCCTCTCTTATCCTTGACTAGTTATCAATGGTTTGACACTTTATCGATTGTTTTTTCTCGTACTACTGGTTTATCTTCTAAAAAAAGAAAATTTTCTGTTTTCAGATCTTTCATCGGATGTGATGACCTAGTTCAAGGGCATTAATTGTGCCCTTCACAGTGATAATGAGGTGTTGTCGTATGACCTTGAGGGTACGGGTTCGAGACTAGGAAGCAGCCTCTTGCAAAAATGTATGGTAAGGTTTGCCTACACTTCACATTTGTGGTGGGACCCGTCACCGGATCCTCGCTGCGCGGGGATGCCTTTGTGCATTGGGCTGCCCATTTAGTTCCTATCTTGCTAATCGTGGCATTATACATCAAACCACGTGTTCACACCTCCACTTTAAATGAGATTGTTGAACGCAAAAATAGACACCTTGAGGTTGCTCGTTGTCTTCTCACCACTATACATCTTCTAAAATCTTATTAAGGTGATGTTCTGAATGTTGCCCATCTCATCAATCGACTCCCATCCCGAGTCTTGGATTGTACTACACCTATCACCGGTCCTTTCACGATTATGTTGCACCTATCACCCGTCTCACCACAAAATGTGTTGTTCATACTTCTCATATACCACCCCGTACATTTAGATACATTTGTTTTGTCCATATTTATTAGCCTCATAGGTACAAACTTAATCATCAGGCTCAATGTTGTGTAAACATTGGTTATTCCTCCACCACGAAGGGTATTGGTGTTACACCACCCCCCCCCCACTGCCATGACGTACTTTTTTGCACCATGGATGTTACGTTCTGCAGGGCAAATTTTCATATTCGACTCACTCCATTCACCAGAGGGAGATTGGTGTCAATGCCAATAATATAGGTTTCTATTCATCTCAGTCCTCCCACTCATAGTCTACCTTCCATCCAAAAAAACCTCAGACCAAGGTTACTCCTCGGTCTCTGATGTCCTCACTTCTGATAGTCTATCATCGCAAAAAAACAGGCACACAAACCACTATCCCCACCACGGCTAACCCCAAACCCAGATTCTGGAGATGATCTTCAGTTTCCTTTTGCTTTGGTGAAAGGCAAAGTGATATGCAAGCAACGCCTTATCTCCAACTATATTTCTTATTACATCTTGCCCATACACATCAGGCTTTTGTTACATCGTTATCCTTGATTACCATTCCCACGACATGGCAGCGTATCCCTGAATGGGTGCATGCAATGGAGGAAATGTCTGTACTTGATAAGAATCATACATGGGACATTTCTCCTCTTTCCCCAAAGAAGAAGGCAATTGGTTCAAGGAGGGTGTTCTCTATTAAACATAACCAGGATAACAAGGTAGAACGTTACAAGGTAAGGCTGATGGCTCAAGGATATATCCAGACTCAAGGAGTGGACTACCAGGGGACCCTAGTTTGAAGGAGGTCCTTGTTGCATGGATCAACCGTCTTGAGTCTGAAGGCACGTGGATGCCCATGGATGACTTTTGTCGCCCATTCGCCGACTACTGCCCTGAGGATAAGACACATTTTCCAGACAACAACAATGTTACGGTAGTGCATGCCGACGACAAACTGGGGAGTCTACACTTGGAGGAAGGCAAAAGGTGACGACCCCTAGCCCACCGAGATTGGAGGAGACCCCGGGAACCATCATCATTTAAATATTTTTGTTTAAATGTTATTTCTGTTTTTGCTATGCACACACCGGAACTTTAGCTATTCGCACCCCACTGTTATAAAGGGTGTTGTATGTCTAATTAGGATTTTTATCTTAGGATGGATAAATTTAAGGGTTGGTCCCTAGTTCCTTTCATTTCCTCTTCCCCCTCTTCTCTCTCATCTAGCCATCGACCCTTCCCTTGTCGGATTTCTTTACGGGATCATATCAGATGAACTTTAGGACAATGCATAAATTGGCTAACTAATCCAACATTGAATCAGTTGTCGGGTCTGGTAATAGTCAAATAAATTAATTTTCCCACAATGCATTGAAAGTCCAGCTTTCTTTTAAGATCCAAAGAATTAACCTTGTAAATATCATAATTAGGATCCAAGAGACTATCCATAGGTTTGACTCCCAAATATACAATGTCACTAAAAAGATCTAAGACATATTTGCGTTGGGAGATCATAATTTTCCCTTTAGATCGAGCAAATTCAATATTAAGAAAATACCTAAGAAGGCCCAAAAATATGATTTCAAAGATAGGCCAACTCCTTTTTTACTTGAGTAATGTGTTGATCATCAGTCCCTGCAATGATGATATCATCCACACATACAATAAGAATAGTGGTAAAATTTTCTTTGTATAAATAAAGACCGAGTGATCATAAGTATAACGGAAAAAATCTAAACTCAGGAATTTGTCACAAAGCTTTTCAAACCAGGTCTGGGTGATTTTTTAAGGTCATACAAGGCTTTCTTGAGGTGACACCGCTGTCCTTTAGGAACTTCCATGCCGGTGGAGGGTTCATGTAGATTTCTTCATTTAATTCACCGTGGAGAAAAACAATTTTAATATCAAGTTGGTATAAAGGCCAAGACTTGTGGGCAGCAATAGATGACAAAATTCTAACATAATTAAGTTTGACTATGGGAGCGAACGTCTCTTGAAAGTCAATTCCAACAATTTGAGTAAATCCTTTAGCAACGAGTCTTGCTTTATATCTATCAAGAGTGACATTTTGAAGATATTTAACAGTATATATCCATTTGCATTCGACAACATGACGACCAAGCAGAATAAGGACAGTTTTCCAAGTATTTTGACGTTGAAGAGCATCTATCTCCTCCTTCATAGCCTTTAGTCCAGTGAGGATCCAAACAGACTTCTGAAAAAACTGTTAAGAATAGAAATAGAGGAAACAAATGCAAGATAGGATTTCAGAGGAGAGATATAGTGATATCCAATATATTTATCAATAGAATATTTAGTACGACCACCATGAATATGGAGAGAAGATGTAGCCTCATAGGTGGTCCCAATGTTCGGATCTAGCGGAGTGGTGGTAGGTGGTGGAGCATGATTATTACATTATTGTCCAATCGTTCTAATTTGTCTCCTCTGATAGACTTGAAGATTCTTTCTTCTTTTATAGACCCAAAGATCATTGGGGGGAACTTCTCTTTCAGCAGGAACAGGAGTATCCAGAGAAGATGAAAACATCCACAAGAGAGGGAAGAGGCAGAAACATACCACTCTCATCTTCTGATTTCTCTTAATAAGTAACATTTTTCCTTCATCCAAGTAATATGAGATGTGCTTAAAGAAGGTGACATTATTAGATATAAACCTTCTACGCAATAAGGGAGAGTAACACTTATACATCTTTTTGTTAGCGGAATATCTCACAAAAAACACATTTGATAGCTTGAGGGTCTAATTTATCTTTATGAGGTCCACAATATGAACAAAGAAAATACATCCAAAAACCTTAGGTGGAAGGTTAAAGAATGTAAGATTTGAACAAAAAAAATTAGGGATACTTTCCATCAAAGTATCAAATGTCATCTGATTAATTAGATAGATGGAAGTGAGAACACCTTCATCCCATAGACCCATAGGAGTGTGCATGTCTTGTAATAAACAATGAGTAATTTTGATGATATGACGGTTCTTCCTTTCGATCACACCATTTTGTTGAGTTCCAGGATAGGAAGTTTGGAAAGTTATCCCGTGATCTCTCAAGAACCTCTGAAGTTCTCCACTTGTATATTCTCCTCCATTGTCATTCCTAAGAATTTTAATCTTAATCTCAAACTGAGTCCGCACAAAGTGATAAAATAAATGAAATATTTCATACACTTTATTTTTCTTTCTCATAGATAAACTCAAGTAAAACATGAGTAATCATCAATGAAAAAAATAAAATAACAAAACTCATTTATAAAAGAATGTGAATGGAGAGAAAAATAATAATATTTATCAATTTTTCAATAATTTCACTTGAATACAACAAAAGTATTTGTACATATATAGGAGAAGAGATGAGAGCTTAAACATCATCCTAAGGTGTTTGACTAATCTCTAAGAGGGCTTTACATGGGCCGATTGTAAGTGCTTTTCTTTAAAAGTTATTTAACACTCTTCCGCAAGCTGGAGCATACAAGTCGTATGATCCAAGCTTGGACAAGAACCAAAGATATAGTGGTCACGATAAGGCTTTGGTAAGAGTATCTGCAATTTGTTTTGCAACATGAACATGTCTTAAGTTCAATTTCCTTAGCTGAACTTTTTCCCGAATAAAGTGACAATCAACCTCGATATGCTTGACATGTTCATGGAACACATGAATTTTGGTAATATGAATACCAACTTAACTATCGCAAAACAATGCGGTGGGAGAGGAGAGTTTGACACCCAGGTATCCTAGAAGGCATTCTAACCACGTGAGTTTAGAGACAATAAAGGTCATTGATCGATATTCAGCTTTTGCAGATGAACGTGCGATAATAACTGCTTCTTGCTTTGTCAGGTAACAAGATGTCCACCAAAGTATGTGCAAAAAACCACTTGTGGAACGATGATCATCTAAGGATTCAGCAAATCAACATCAGAATAGGCAATAAGAGAGAGACAAGGAGGACTTCTATACGTGCCCATGCCAAGGAGCAGGCTTCAGATATCGGAGAATGCGCTCAACTGTCTAGAGATGAGAGGTTCGTGGAGCATGCATAAAACGAGTGATAACCTCAACAACAAAGGATATAAAAGGTCTTGTAGCTGTAAGATAAATAAATTTTCCTACAACACGACGATAGTACTTTGGGTTTGGTATGAGCATATCAAAGTCGAAGGTATAAGCGCAGAGCTTGTGGTTGATATCCATGGACGTGTCAGCTGGCTTGCAACCAGAGCAGTCAGCATCATGAAGAATGCCAAGACAATACTTTCTTTGAAATAAGACAAGACCATCAGGACGGCGAGCGAATTTGATGCCAAGAAAAGATCGAAGATTCCCCAAATCTTTGGTCTAAAATACGAAAGCCAAGTATTCCTTGATCATGTGGATGCCTTTTAAATTGTCGTCCGTAATTAGAATGTCATCAACATAAACCAAGACTATCACGATGTCTGTTGGGCGATGACGGGTAAATAAAAAGAAGTTAGTCGAGCTTTAAGTAAACCCAACATCACTAACAACCAAACTAAACTTGTCAAACCATGTCCAAGGGAAATATTTGAGACCATAGAGAGATTTATTGAGGCGAAATACAAGTGACTCCCCCGTGGTCTCAAAGCCGGGAGGTTGATGCATACAGACAGTCTCAGCAAGATCACCATTTAGAAAAATATTTTTGACATTCATCTGATGTAACGACCAATGTCGATGAATATCAAGCGAGATAGAGACTCGAACAGTATTTAATTTTGCAACAGGTGAGATGGTCTCTTTGTAGTCGAGGCCGTGTTGTTGGTAAAATCACGGGCGACAAGACGAGCCTTGAGGCATTCAACCGTCCCATTTGGAGCATGTTTGATAGTAAAGACTCATTTGCAACTCACACATGTCTGGCCAAGAGGGAGAGAGACAAGATCCTAGGTGTGATTGGCCCAAAGAACAACCATTTCCTCATTCATAGCCACCCGCCACCTCGGATATTGAAAAGCCTCCTGCAAAGAACAATGTGTAAAAACATACGACAATGAGGTTGCAAATGTGCGAAGCACCGGAGATGTAGAAGAAACAAAATTAGTGATTGAGTGAGTTGTAGAAGTCGTGGTCGGATCAAACGGAATGCAGAGCTTCATCAGTAGGGGTAACGACCTTAGGGCATCAAAGCGAGAGGATGACGAGTGTACATACAAAGGGGGGTGGGTTGGCGGTTCTGGTGGATGGCGTGGGAATGAGTGGTGGTGCGAGAGAGGTGATAGGAATGGCAGAATGTGGTAGGAGAGGAGGTACAGGAGAAGCCAAAAAGCTGATCTTTGAGGAAAGTTACATCTGCAGTTGCAACTAATTTGAGAGTGGAAAGAGAATAACAGACATAGCATCTGAGTGCGGGAGTAACCAACAAAACATATACTTAGTAGCTCGATGATCAAACTTGTCAGTTACAGGGCTGAGGGAGTAAACATAATCAGTGCAGCCAAAAACACGCGACATCATGGGAAAGGTTGGAGGGGAGGGGAAGAGAAGACTGAAGGGAGTGACAAAATTGAGAATGGAGGGCGTGTGATTGATGAGATAGCAAGCGATAAACACCGCAAAATGTCAATATAGCATGGGTTCATACACTTAAAACATAAGAGAAAGAGCAACATCCAGGAGATGACGGTTCTTGCACTGAGCAACGATATTTTTGTGATGTGTAAGCACAGGAGATTTGGTGGATAATACTGAACTCAGTACAAAGATTTTCAAATGCATGACTCGTATACTTGCGTGCATTATCGGTCCAAAGAATTTTAATAGTGGCAGAGAAATGAGTATGTATCTCAGCATTAAAGTCATGAAAGACAAAGTAATTCAGAGCGGTTGCGAAACAACCAGATCATGCGAGATTATTCATCAATAAGAGTAATAAGTAGTGATAACCAAAAAACACTAGCCATTTTATAAGGACCCCAAATGTCTGAATGAACTAAAACAAAAGAGGCATTGCTCCGAGCACAAAGAGAAGAAAAAGAAGAACGATGTTGCTTGCCGAAGATGCAAAATTTGCAGTTGAAATCGGAGAGGGACAGATATGGAAAAGCTTTCTTCAAAATTAAGAGAGGAGCATATACAAGGCGCCGATGTCAGTCAACGGAGGTAACATAAGAGAAAGCGGTGGAGGAAATACCCAAGGTGTAAAACTTGTTAGACAGTTGCCCTCTACCAATGATATTCTACGTATGTAGATCCTGCACAACAAAAGAGGAAAAGGAAATGATTATAGAACAGTCGAGGTTTTGAGTAAGATGACTGACAGAAAGTAGATTAAAATGAGAGCCTGTAACTTGAAGAACCGAGCGAAGAGCGAGAAAAGAAACCGGGTGAATGTCGCAAGAGCCATGAATGAGAGCAGTGTCGTCATTGGCCGCGATGATGAACTTAGGACAAGCAGTGAGGATTTCGCGTAGTAATATGATTGATGAACTTAGGACAAGCAGTGAGCTTCGGATAACCACTCCCTCTTAGCGGCCAAAATTTTTTTTTGGAATGAGTTCACTCCGTGCATCGTGTCTTCCAGATTAATTGGCTCCTTCATCTTCTCACAAAGGCACAACCTACTACTCCCACCGAGGAATGACTGTTATGATTGGCATGTCCAAACTTGGATTTTGAATTCTATGTAAAGTGAACCATACCGTATTGTCATGTATCATGAAACGACCAAAGCTATGTAGGATCAACTTCACTCCTTATACTCTGGCAAGGGCAGTTTGCAACACCTATTTGACATCTTCATTGACCTCCAATCTCTTGATACAGGAGTGGACGGTGACTTGATTTCCTTTGTTGCGCGGTTCAAGACTCTCATTGAAGCCTGGACTCAACATCATCGTCCATCGTTGGATCTAGCCGTCTAACAAAACCAGAAAGAAGTTGTTGGCATTGTCATGATGATGGCCCGTGTTCCCCCGCATCTACACAGCATTCGTGTCAATATCCTCTCATCCTCAACCCCGCCCCTTTCTCCGATGCGTGCTCCATGCTCTTAAAAGTGACACCTCATGATGCTCCCAACACTGTCACTCCAACAATCTCCTGCTATTCACCTCACCCCTCCGCCGGCTCGTGGAGCTCGCACCGCCACTTGGGGAAGAGATCGGTGTGGTAAGCCACATCCTAAGTGCTCATACTGTGGTTGGACGGTCATCGTGAGACCACTTGTTATCACAAGACTCCTACTCATCTTGTGTCTATAGTCACTGATGCTCCCACTGCTACTCGTTCAGATGCGGATTTCTTACGGATCCAGCACCAAAATCTTAGGTCTGCTTAGTCAGTCTTCGAGCTCTGCTGCTACCATTTCCAATGATGGTATATCATGTTTATCCTGTAGTCCAACTTAGGCCGATTGGGACAGAGAGATCGCAAAAAAGATGCAGCCAAGAGCCGAGCAAACAGGAGCTTCGGCGATCAATCAAGCAGGGCGAGCAAACAGGGAGAGCAAACAGGGCGAGCAAACAGGGAGATGCCAAAGGCAATCTATAAAACTAGCAGGGGGGAGGAAGAGCTGGAGTAGAAGCTCGACTGCAAAGGGAGTGGTCAGAGAGGAGTTCGTCAAATCTCGCAATCAGAAAGGGGTGATCGTGTGGTGCGAAACCGAGCGTAGAAGACTTTAGGACCCGTTTCACTCTGATGTCATGTAGAAGAATGCGAATGAAGAGAGAAAAATAATAATATTTATCATTTTCTCAATAATTTCACTTGAATACAACGTAAGTATTTGTACATATACATATACATATATACATATATATATATAAATTGTATGGGCCTTTTATTACAAGTTATTTAACACCATTCACAAAACAGATAAGGGATATTCAAACATCAAAATGTATCAACTCAAAACATCTCACACCCTGACTATTGCTAGGAGTATAATTTGTTCTACAATGTTTGCTCAATTTACAAGATTGACAATCAATAACAATTTTAGAAACATAAAAAAACTAGGAAAAATATACTTCAAATTCTTCAAGCTAGCATGCCAAAATATCTTATGCCACGACATCAACCGATCAGTACTGGAAGATTTTTGAGCACCAAAAGCAAGACCAATGTCTATAAACATCACCTGACTCATGTCCACCACCAATCGTCTTCCCACTTGCCAGATCCTGGAAAGCACAATGAGAGGAGAAAAAGATGATATCACAATTAAGTTGTTTGGATAAACTGGTCACATAAAGCAAGTTGATAGGAAATGAAGGAACCACAACAACAAATTTGAGGGAGATAGAAGGAGAGATTTGAATAATCCCTTTACCAGTCACTGAAGCAGAAGACTCATCAACAAATCTATCTGATGCGGAATGGAGATGCGAACCCGCAACAGAGGACGAGTTTTGGGCCCGTTCGGGAATGATTGGCTACTAACCATATATGGTGTACCTGGATCAATGATCCAACTCCACTGATGCGTCTGACCCGTTGTTTCGACACAATTTCATATATTATATTGTCTTTTTTACCAATTTTGGAAAAGAGAAATCTTGAAATCCGGCGATCACTTCACGGTGTCGCCTCCGTGGAACCCTAAGCTACGACTCCTAACGCTCATCTTCCTCCTCAATATACTACCTAACCCTAGCCACCTTCCTCCCACTGCTATTCCCTCTAACGCCACCTCCATAGCTCCAAACAACCATTCACCCAACCCAAACAACAACCTGCTTCCGCCTGCCCTTTTCCTTAACAACCTGCCATAGCCACCACCAAAATCCACCATCCCACTACCACCACCGCCCAACCCAACAGTCCAGCTACCACTGTCGCCCAGATCTTGCAACCCCGCCACCGCCACTGCCTCCCACTTGTTGTCCTACTACCGCCAACCACTTCCACCCAACAGCCCCTTCCGCGGATCCACCACCAGCCTCCCCACTATCAGACCTGCCTCCCACAACCCGGATTCGCCTCCATACAACCGGATATATCCTCCCGCAGCCTGGATCCACCTTCATACTTCCCAATCCAGTCCCCACCTTCCAAATCCAGCGACCTCCACTCAGACCCAGCCTTCCCCTTCTAGATTTAGCCATATAACTTCAGATTTCAGTCGCCGCTTCGTCGCACATTGCCGGATCTATTCTCCTATGGCATCCCTCATACTTTTGTGAGTTTTTTTTGTTGTACGAACTTTTGTTTTCATTATTTAAATATTGTGTTGTGATCTTATACTTGTTTGAATAAATAGCATCATAGTAATTTGGTTCTAGATTATTTTGTGATTTGCAGGAACTATCAGTCGAGCTCTCTTTCTTTGGACCTACACGGGGAAGAAAACTTAAGCATGCTTTGCCCTAAAACATTATTCAGCTATTACTAAAATCATATGCATGTGATTTAATTATTTATTATATGATTTTGATTTCTCTGTTAGGCTTTGTATTGCATGTAGGGTTAGGATATTGTTCATCTGATGCCTATAGATTTGCCCTGCGTCAAATTAATATTAGAGATAGGTTGCGGGCACTCTTTTGATACGCAATTGTAGAGTCTATAGGTTCCTTCATGGTTAAGTATCACCGATATTCCTCTCCTCTATTTGGGGATCCCGAGTCCACTTACACCCATTCCTATAGAGCCCTGTCAGGGAGATCCTCACGTTACTATGATGATTATTCTAGATCGCGACACGCAACTTCCAGAGATCGTGTTGATCCACTGCCACAATCCCACTATGCTAGAGACAATCAATATGATGATTGTCGTTGTTCATATCCCTACACATGAGTAGATCATGTTGATCCTTCAGCACGACTTGATTATCTTAGGGATGATTATTATAAGGAATGACGTTTTGAGAAGGATCTCGAGTGGCAGTTTCGTACTGATGCCCCTTCTTTTGACGGCTCATCGAGTCTCAAGTTTTTCAGTTATTGGCTCGTGAATGTGGAATATTATTTCGACCATTTTGAGTTATTTGGTGAGCGATGGATCAAGTTTGCGAAACTTAGACTTCTAGATCAGACGCGAGCATATTGGTCTAGCATGAAGAGCACCCGCGAGCGATATCGTCTTCATTGCATCACTAGTTGGGTGGAGATGAAACATATTTTGTGTCAGAGGTATTTGCCTTCGTCATATCGGAGTCTGTTGGGAAAAATCTAATTGATTTAACTTAACAAATTATATTATAAGTGATTTTACAACCTAGGATTATTACTCTTGTTGTATGGTGATGTTAATATTGTCATAGATGTCCTAGGAAGTCAGTTGAGTCAATGTTAGATCAAAGAGGTATCACGATCTAGAACAATAGTTGTGTTACATTAAAATGAAAATAAAGATACAATCAGGAGGGGCTCTTGCCAAGCATCCGGAGGCTGAGTCCTCCTAGATAGTCCACTCTCCAAGAGAGCCAACACTCAAGACTCCAAAAGATGCCCCTCTAAGCAAACTATCCCTCGAGTGGGAAAGTACAAAGTGCGATAATGCCTATGGGCCACATAGACTCATAACAGTGTGTGGCGGCCGCGTCGTATTAACATGCTCTGCCTGAAAAACGACCTTGTCCTCAAGGTCGAGGGCCAAAGAGGTCATCAAAAAGCATTAGCGGGTCTAATTCCTCGAAGTCCGGATCAGTATCTTCAGATCCCAGCAACACACAGATTCCTGAAGGGGCAGACGTGGGTGAGCGAGTTGGGTTACTTGCAGCGAAAACAAAGGCCCTTGTGACAGTGCTCGACTTGTTGGTAAGACAGACGATGGGGTCGTCGAGGGGCCGGTAGACGTGGAGCTGACGGCTGCGGAGGTGGAAGCGATAGCTGGGGCCAAGGTGGAGCAGAGGCTCCCCGTGCAGAAGAGGTGGCGTTAAAGACCGCGACGATTGGGGCGGCCAAGTTGAGGAGGGTGGTTGATCTGGGTAGAGTTCTGCGTCGAGATACCTCGCCTGCTCCATTGCACGGGATAGAGTGGTCGGATTGTGTACCCAAACAAGCGCGTGAAGGTGGGGGTGCCGACCCGCCAGGGAATAACCCAAGTAGTGATCAAGGGCCAGGCTAGGAACATGCGTAGCGACCACGATGAACTCGTCGATGTAGGTGGCCATAGAGTCAGACTGGCGAACAGAGCTGAGGTGCTCAAAGGCATTACCCTCCTGGCGGCTGTCGTAGTGTCGGAGGAGTTCCTCCTTCAATGTGAGTCAGGGAATGTCATGTACCTATAGGTGTATCCAACGCACCCAATGGAGCGTCAAGCCCTACATATAGATAGTGTCAAGAGGAACCTTCTGGTCAGCGGGGGTGGAATGCAGGTCGAAGAACTGCTCAGCGCAGGCAATCCATCCGAGGGGGTCGGTGTCATCGAACACAGAAATTTCGATCTGACGAAGATGGGTCGGGGCACTGTCCAACACGGAGTACAAAAAGCCCACGTGGCCAGGAACAGTTTGAATTTGTGGCGGTGGAGGGGGGCCGGAGGGTGATTAACTGCCGCGGTAAGTTCTCGGAGGAGGAGTGTGAGATATGCCAGCGGGACTTCTATGTGATACATGCATTGAGAATCCGAGCTTGTCGTGGTGCAGGTGTTCTCGTCGGCGTGGGGTGCCATGACCCAAGTCTTGGGCATGAACAACGGCTAGGAGGGGTGGCAAGGACTGCCGGAAGGCAGCACTAGGTAGAGGCCGGCCCGACGCGGCGGAAGGCAGCAAGGAGAAACGACCGATGGATGGCCGTTGAAGTCGCAGGATGGCCTTCGGGAGGCGAGAAAAAGGCTGGAGGGTCGCTGGCGGAGGCGTGACAGAGTAGCGAGGGCACTGGAATAGGTGGGCGGCACTGGATTCGGTGGAAGCGCTGCTGGAAGTCGTAGGCGATGCTAGAATGGCTGGAGCAGACGGCCGGGATGAGGATCCAGGCCAGTCAGAGCATGTGATGCGAGCAGACGATGCAGACAACGGACCGGGAGATGCGGTTGTTATGGCCCTTGCCCTTGGATCGTGTCACCGGCGAAGGAGCGATGGTGGCGGAGGGGGAAAAGCGCGGGCGATCAGCGATGGCTGCGGGTTGGGGGATTGAGCGGGGTGTCGGCTAGGGCAACACGAGAATAAACACCTGTGGTTTTAGAGAGAGAGGGAGAGGGAGAGGGGAAATAAGAGAGAGAGATGTTTTTTTCTTCTAATTTCTTCCTTCCTCTAAAATGTACAAAACACCATATAAATATGTTCCAAAATGTGCCCCCCATTTAGGCTTACGACAATGGGTCAAATACGCTAAAAATAAATGCGCATAAATTAAAGATAAACGGTGTGACACGCCACGTAACATCACTGCCCCCGTTCAAAGATAGCTTGTCCTCAAGCTGGATCGAAAGGCATTGGGGCCCCGGCTTCACCCGTCGTGTCATCCTGGGGTGGGTCATCGACTTCCAGCCAACATAAGCGTTTGCATCTGTCCCGACATGAAAGGATCATCACAATTATAGCATAGGCCCTTATTGCATCCATCTCGGTGCGGGACAAACGGCGGCGAACAGTAGGTCGTGGAGGAGCATCCGGGAATGGAGCCGTGTCAGGCCAGCTGGCGAGAGAGGAAGCTCCCGGAAAGCCTCGACGTCCCAAGGGCGGGCGGTCTAAAAGCAGACATTCACAAGCTCTGGCGAGGCTCATAGCCGTGTTGAGATTAGGTGGTAGGAGGAATTCCACATCCCAACGTAAGCGCTCATGGAGGCCGGCAGTGAAGAGTGGAAACTGTTGCTCCGGTAAGACGGACGTCGCCCGAGACAGAGGAATTTGAAATTTTTCGAGTAGGTGTCGATGGTACCGTCCTGTTTGAGGTTCACAAGATCGCCGAGTGGGTTGCCCTGTAGAGCCGGGCCAAACCGAAGGGTGCAGGCCGTGCTGAAATCTGCCCAGGAAATGTTGGGATGTTTCCGCAGAAGTTGAGTGAACCATAATTGTGCTGGACCGAGTAGATGGAAGGAAGCGATGCCAACATGTTTTTCATCTGATGTGCGGTGGTTTGCAAAAAAATATCGCAACGCGTAAGCCACGAGAGAGGATCTTCGCGGCCCTCGTAGATTGGGAAGTCCGTCTGAATAGTACGTGCGTAGGGAAGATAGTCCGTGCCTGGAGGAGTGGCGGAGTCCACCCGGCTTGTTGAATGATGGTCGGCTGTAGTCAGAGGCGGAGGAGACGACATGCCTTGTACGACATCCAAACGGGAGTTGAGGGCGTCCATCTTGGCGTTCTGAGTAGCGAACATAGAGTGGAAAAGAGCCATGAGCTCGGCGAGGGAGGGAGGAGCATCTACCATCGGAGATAGGGCAGAACGGTTGGCCGGTGGTGTTGGAAGGAGGCCGGCGGACGAAAGGAGGCGCGGGGTTGTAGGAACGGGGCTGGAAGACCGGGCGGCAGCCACCAAATCGGCCGGAGAAAGGTCGGCGGCGTTGGACGACGGGTCGGCGAGCGCAGGGTTGGGCTGGCTGTGCGTTGCCGACGGAGTGCGCGTGTTTTCCCCTGCGCAGCAGGAACGCCCAGCGAAATCGGCAGATCCGTTGGAATCGGCGGAAGAGGCGCGTGAGGGCGGTTGCGGCCAAGCGGAGGAGAGGCCGGAGATGCTGGCGTTGGCCTCTAATACCAAGTTGTTATGGCCCTTGCCCTTGGATAGTTGTCACCGGCGGAGGAGCGATGGTGGCGGAGGGGGAAAAGCGCGGGCGATCGGTGATGGCTGTGGGTCGGGGTGTTGGCTAGGGCAACAGGGAAATAAACAACCGTGGTTTTAGAGAGAGGGAGAGGGAGAGGGGAAATAAGAGAGAGAGAGAGATTTTTTTCTTCTAATTTCTTCCTTCCTCTAAAATGTCCAAAACACCATATACATAGGTTCCAAAATGTGTCCCCCATTTAGGCTTACGACAATGAGTCAAGTA
Source organism: Platanthera guangdongensis (assembly GCA_039583875.1). NCBI lineage: Eukaryota > Viridiplantae > Streptophyta > Magnoliopsida > Asparagales > Orchidaceae > Platanthera > Platanthera guangdongensis. The sequence continues at coordinate 145,673,206 of CM077159.1, forward strand.
CGCTAAAAATAAATGCGCATAAATTAAAGATAAACGGCGTGACACACCACGTAACAACGGTCAAGCAGAATAGGCAGTGCGGCGGCTCGGGCAAAACGAGCAGAAGTGCTGCTGGGGGCGACGCGGGCTGGGTCGCGGAATTCCTAGCGGCAGAAGCTGGCAACTGGATCACGGAATCCCTAGCGACAGACGCGAATGGAGGAATCACCGAATCTGTAGAGGCGGAAGTGGCCCTGGCGGAACGAAAGGAGGCAGACCGGTGGTATTAGGGTTCGGGAGAACCCTAATCAAGGCAGGTCGGCCAAGTTGTTAGATCAAAGTGGTATTGCGATCTAGAACAATAGTTGTGTTACATTAAAACGAAAATAAAGATATAATCAGGAGGGGCTCCTACCAAACATCCAAAAACCGAGTCCTCCTAGACACTCCACTCTCCAAGAGAGCTAACACTCAAGAATCCAAAAGATGCCCCTCTAAGCAAACTACCACTATTATATATAGGTGAGTGGGAAATACAAAGTACGATAATGCCCATGGGGCTACATAAACTCATAACAGTGCATGACAGCCGCGTCATATCAGTCAAGGGCATGAGAAAGACACACAGAAATACGGAAGAAAATCAAGTTAAATCAACATATGTCGACTAGAAGTCGACACATCAACTGGAAGTCGACGCCACTTCAACTAGAAGTCAGAGCATCTTCAGATGTAAAGTCAATACTACTTTAAGCTAGAAGACGACGCATGCGTCGATATGATATCGATGCACCGTTGATTATAGAGTCAAGTCGACTGGATTTTATTTTGAATGAAGATATCAACGTAACTTCTACATAAAGTCAACGTAGCGTTGAGTAAAGCTCAGAATGGAAATAACATAGAATAGGTCAAGTCTTATTTCCAGGAATAATCTATGCAATTATTTCGAATCTTTAGAACTGTTGAAAGAAGAATATAATGAAAAAATTCTCCACCAAATTCAGAAGAGTTTATATGGAAGGAATTTGAAAAAATTTGTCGAGATCTATTGAAGCATATTTGGAAGAAGATAATATCATTCTTTCTGAAGAAAATTTCTATGACAAGGAACATTGAAATTTATTCAGGAATGATATACGCATACATCAGAACAGAGATACAGTAATAGTGACACAGAATTAAAGAACACATACAGTCGACAAACTTTCTTCTTCTTTCTTCTTTGTTGCTATAACTACAGATTCTGAAAGAATAATCAGAGAAGAACGTTAGATCAAAATTTTATAATCCTTGCAAATTCTTCAAGCAAAGATTTTTCGTCAACAGAGAATCCAAAAACACTTAGTGCCTACAGTCCTCAGATTCTTATTGAGAGAGGACACATCTTTGAAGACACTTCTGCAACTCTTTCTTCTTTCCTTCTTACTCTTCTCTTTTTGTATTGATTGAGTAAAGAGTTTTAATCATTTTTCAAAGAATTCAGTTACTGGTTCTAATAGTCTTCTTATCAAAAGACTCAGACAGTCAGTGGTTCAAGATCTCCTTATCAAAAGATCTGGTATTGGTTCAAGATCTGCTTATCAAAAGATCCGGTTGTTGGTTCTGAATCTTTTTATCAAAAAACTCAGGCACTGAGATAGTGTATTCCTACCAAGGTAGTAGAAGAGTGAATGTGCCCAGATTTTGAGGAACCACTATAGCTTTTGTGTTTTCTGTGGTGTGCCATTTTCTGTGATTGTGTGTTGCGTTTACATTTCTACATTTTATTTCTTGCATTCACTTATTTTATTGTGTCTGTGAATTGTAGAAGCAAATCTGGAAATACTCTGATAACTTAAGAAAAATATTTTAAAGTTTTTAAATCTCTATAGAAAAGATCTGAACAGTTGTAAAGTTACACATATTATATAGAAACCTATTTTTAAAAAGACTATAAACAACTTTAAATGATTTGAATCTATAAGACCGTCAGTGTGTAACTTAAAAATGCTTACACTCTGGAAGGCCAGAATCAAATTATACATAAATTTTATTGATGAGGGTATCTTTGGTTCCATTCTTACATGACCACATATGCCCCTCAAGAAAGATGTCAGTGGCAGCACTACAAAAGAACTTGTTCCAAGATCTGAATGGACTGAAGAAGAAAAGAGAGTAAAGGACTGAGATGCAAGAAAATGAGCATCTCAGTCTCTACTATGTCTGATAAGATATTCCAGAAGATAGTTGATTGTCAATCAGCTAAAGAGATATGAGAGTCCCTATCTAAAATTATGGATGAAAGTTCTGATGAAAGAAAGTTCTCATATCCCAATATGAGAACTTTCTGAAGAAAGCTAAAGAGATTGTTGCTGAAATGTATGAGAAATTCAGCATCATTATGAGTTAACTCAAAGGATTAAACAAGGAGATCTCACTCACAGAGATAAATGATAAGCTTCTTACGTGCTTACCAAGCACATGAGACTCAAGGATCTGGGTCATCAAAGAGTCCAGATACCACAGGGAAATCACTACTGATGTCATGTTAGGTAAACTCCCTATGAACTTCTCCTGAAGAGTAGGGCTGAATCAGAGGTAAAGGACAAAATCTCTAATCCTAGAGAGAAGTCTATTGCACTGAAAATGGTTGATAGAGCCTTCAACTTCTGAAGAAGAGATATTTAATCTCTTGGCTAGAAGATTCAGAAGGTGAATCAAGACCCCCAACTAGGAGGTCGCTTGCTTTTCCTGCAGGAAACCTGACAACATTTCTCTTGATTATCCAGAAGACAAAAAGGAAAAAAGCCAAGCAAGGAGTATAAGAAGCAGTCCTTGAAGAAGAAGGACAAGAAGAAGGGAAGATGTTTCATTGCAGAAACCTGGAGTGACTCTGACTCAGAGTCAAGTTCATCTTCTGAGAGTGAAGATGAAGCTGCAGCTGAAGAAGCCTATTTGATAGCTTTGGAAGATTATTCAAATGATAAACAAGATTAGGTATCCTACTTTGATGATATTGATTTTTTCTCTAATGACTTTAAAGAATGCTTTAAATTTGTTTGCAAAGATCAACTAGAAGCTGAGAAATAAATCAAGTCACTAAGAAAGGAATAAGAGGAATTAAGAAAAGAAAAATCATTATTATGTAAACTATAACCTTAGAGTAGAACTAGGTAAACTAGAGAAACAAGTAACATAATTGATTGAGAAAAATACAGAATTAACAAAAGAGCTAGCAGTGACAAAAGCCTTTGAAGACTCCTTAAATGGAAGTAGTGAACAGCTCAAGAACATTATGAGATTTGATCACCTGGGTGATGCGGGACGAAACGTAGAGTTTGCGCGTCTGTCGGCTTTTCTAAGAAAATCCTAATGCATGCAATGTTTTATGAATTATGCAAAGACTTTGAGCAGGCGTTGCACAAACTTTATGAAGGAAGAACTTTTAATTTTTAGTAAAACATAAAATAGATTGTTTGTTTCAAAATCGAATTTTCTTGAAAAATAGTTCGAAATGAAAATTCGGGGAAAGAAAATTTGCAATTTTCGTTTTGTTTCCCTTGTCGTAGCAAAACAAAAAACCTGAACTCCACATACGTTTATGAATGGAGTTTTTGACGTAGCGTTCGCTGACAAAACCTAATCGAAAATCCAGAAAAAATCTACTGTCCTAAACAGAAAAATTAGACACGCAAAGGAGGGGGAAACAACAATTACCCACGGAAAGAGGCGTATTTCTGCAATCGAAGTCGACAACGATCCCGCAAGAAATTCCTCGTCACCTTCGATTTCTCGCTCCGAGGTCGGCCGCTATCGCACATGAGAACCATGGAAATAATTTGCTCACTGACACACAAAGTGGCTCCAACGAAATCTCAAAGCAAGAGGAATAAGAGACAAGATTTCCCCTTCTAACCTCACGGTAGCAACAAGCCCCAATCAGCAACAAAAAAGCATTCACTGTTTGGGAAACACCAAAACAATTCCAAAACCTATTTAACGGAAGCAAATAACATCATCTAATTTCACTGTTCATCATCTGTATCAACCGAAAACTCACACCATAGCAATGGGAATTTTTTCACATCAACAGCAAAATCAAACCTTTGCAGAACTGTTCACAGGAAAAGCAAAACTCACAGCAACTTCAATTTTCATCAACAACTTCTCTCAAACAGCAACAATCTCCACATTTCACCCATAACAGAGTGCATAACTCTCCCTTTTATAGGGCATCAATGGAAGCAAAAACGAACAAATCAAATTGCAAAAATAATCCCTGGTCGGCCCGTGGAGTTGAGGGGACCCTTTTGTTGTTGAACTAGAGTAGGTTTGCATTAAGGAGTGTGGAGAAGGATCATCTAAAAAGTACTATCATCAGCTGAAAAGTGCTGAAGCTAATTCTGATGATGAAGCTCCTGCTGATCTTATCATAAGTCCAGCTCAAGTCACTGCTCAGATTCAAGAACAGGTTGCTGAACCTGAGAATGAGGATGAAGATGATCCAACTGAAGAAGAAACACATGAAGATATTACTCCTATACTTGTTGAAGCTAGAATTGATCCTAAGAGAGCAATTCTCAGGGATCACCCCCAAATCCAAGTGATAAGAGATGTAAACTTAGGAGTAAGAACAAGAAACTAACTATCAACAGGCTATGCTACAATACTTTCTTTCCCAATATGAACCAAAGAAGTTTGAGAATGCAGATAATGATCTTCACTAGATTGTTGCAATGCAGGAAGAGCTAGCTCAGTTTGAAAGGAATAAGGTCCGGACTCTAGTGAAAAGACCTAGAAATTACTCAATCATTGGAACTGAATGGGTATATAAAAATAAGTTAAACTCCAGTGGAGTAATAGACAGGAACAAGACCAGACTAGTTGTTCAAGGTTATAGGTAAGAGAAAGAGATAAACTATGACCAAACTTTTGCACCAGTTGCCAAATTAGAGATAATTAGATTATTCCTTGCCTATGTTGCTCACAAGAAAATTAAGATATATCAAATAAATATCAAGAGTGTCTTTCTCAATGATACTGAGGTCTATGTGGCACTACCTCCATGTTTTATCAATCCATCTAATCTTTCATATGTTTACAAAATAAATAAAACACTTTATGGTCTAAAGCAAATTCTAAGGGTGGTATAAGACTTTATTTACTTTCCTCCAAGAACACTCATTCACAAGAGAAAATGTGGATAAAACACTATTCACTAGAACACAAACAACAATTGTTTATTGTCCAAATATATGTGAATGATATTATCTTTGGCTCAATAGACCCAAGATTTTGCAAAAGGTTTGCTGACCCAATACAATCTAGGTTTAAAATGATTAGCATGAGTGAGTTATCATTTTTTCGTGGTCTCCAAGTGAAGAAAAGTGATGAGGGCATCTTCATATCTCAGTCTAAATACACAAAAGAACTGATCAAAAAGATTAAGATAAAAATGCATCCACTATGAAAATCCTTATGAGTACCAATGTTGTTATAGATAGAGATGAATGAGGTCAATCCATTGACAAAAAAACCTATAGAGCAAGCATTGACTCTTTTCTCTACAAAACAGTCAGCAGACTAGATATAATGTTTGTCACATGTGTACGTGCCAAATTTCAGGTATACCCCAAAGAATCACATTAGAGTTCTGTAAAAATAATTTTAAGATATCTTAAAGGTACTCCTGAGCTTGGGCTATCCAGCAGAATCTGAATTTGAGCTATATAAATACTCAGATGCAAATTATGCTGGATGCAGACTGGATAGGAAAAATACTTCAAGAACTTGTAAATTCCTGGGCGCTAGACTGATTTTTTGGTTTAGCAAAAAACAAACCTCAGTTTCCACTTCCACAGTTGAAGTTGAATATATAGATGCTGCAAGTTGTTATTCACAGATATTGTGGATGCAAAATCAATTACTTGATTATAATTTGAATTTCACAAATTCCACAATTTTATACGATAACTCTAGTGCAATCTTCATTGCTTTCAATCAAGTGCTTCAGAACAGAACAAAACACATAGAAATAAGTCATCACTTTCTCGAGGATAATATAGAGAAAAGGAAAATTTCCCTTGAAATGTGTCCACTGAAAATCAAAGGGCTGATATCTTTACAAAGTCAGTAGATGAAATAACGAACAAACACTTCATCAATGCACTGGGTATGCTTGATGGTGCACAATAAATCACATCCTAATAAGCACAAAATTCATTTTTCATAATAGTGCATTGCTGGGAGAAACAACATGAAGACTTAAAATTTTAAATTTGTAATCGACGTCACGTTGAGTATAAGTCGACGGAACATCGACTTCTATTTGATGCAACATTAAGAGTTGGCGACTATGTAGTGTTTGAAACTTCTCGACGTACCGTCGATATAAATTGACGTATGCGTCGACATAAAGTCTAATATATTATTCACAAAGCTACGTCGAATTCTAACCGACGTAATGTCGACTTCTATAGGCGCACGCCAAAAAGTGCCTTAAATCTCGACGTATCTTTGATAAATATACCAGACTTCAGTTATAACAAAATATACCTTCAAAACTTTTCATTTTCCCCGCTCTTTATTGTCTCTCTCTCCCTCTCTCGTTTGTCAAGAATTTTTGCAGCTACCCTGATGACAACCAAGACAAACTCTGGTTTCAGCATTGTTCTAGAATATTTTGCTGCTGTGACAGATTCTTTCAAAAGAACTTTACAAATTTTCACCAATGTTAGACTGAATAAACTCATCACAATCAGATGTTTGATATATGCTTCAGAACTAACTGAGCTATTGAACACTATCACAATCGATGAAGAAGGATCAATAATCAGGTAGGTAACTGGGTCAGAAGTTCAGAATTACTTCTGAGATGATACATGCGACTTTTGAGCATCCTTTTAGAGAGTGTGAAGAAAAGCTTACAGATACAAATATAAAGGAGGTGCTGAAAAGATGTATTTCTATAAGGAAAAGATGATTCATTTAAAGAAAAAGGAATTTTTGGGTACCAGTTCCTCACTGATATTGTAGGAAAAGTACCGATGTGCAAAATTTCATCTCATGATGTCATCCTCAAAGCTCAGCTACATCTGATGGGAGTTCTAGTTCTAGAAAAGAAGATTGACTGGAGCAGATGCCTTCTGCATCTGATAGGTCATAAGTATACCATAAAGGAGAATGCATACATGACTTTTATGAGTCGGATTCAAAGACATCATTATCCAAGCCTCTGCAAATCAAAAGTAGCGAACATTCCTCTAGAGAAGAAATTAACAATTGTTTTGTTTTCAAAGTGGACCAGGCAAATTGTTAAACCTGGGCCCCAGAAAGAGTCTACCCCTTCATCATCTCCTCAAGCTAATCTGCAGGACATAGTTCAACAAGAAGGCACCATCCTACATTCTCCATCCAATACCACATTACCCAATGTACCTTCAACATCAACACATCTTGAATTTCTGCCACTTGATATCCCTGCTCCAGATATACAACAACTCGCAGCACTACCATCATCTCCTGTAAGAACAGGACCATCTACTATTTCTCCAACTTCTATCTTAAAAATAGACAACATAATTCTTCAAGCAGTCAACAAGCGACCATCACCCTTACCCTCTCATGACAAAGCATGCTATCAAATGTCAGACCTCATTTGGACAAATGCATACCCAGATTAATGGGGTCACTGTCTCAATGTGAAAATTACAAGAGAAGTTGACTTCCTCATGTGTTACAAAGTCTTTCTTAACCTCACTGGATTATAAGGTTTAGAAGGGGGAGATGTTTGAGGAAAACCAACCTATGAAACCTCTGGAAGATCATGAGGTTGCAAATGAGAAAGTCTTGAAGAAGATAAAAGTTGACGTTGTAGTAGCCCAAATAGCCCAAAATCCTGCAGCAATATTTCAGGGGGAGCCACCTAGACAAGAAGAAATAGAATAGAGTGATGTACTCTTGGTAGCAAGAGAAGCTGTCCAGATAGCTGAGGATGCTGCAGCAACAGATGCACTGGTTAAGGAGAAGCCTCAACAGAGGACAAATGTAGAGCAACCTGCACTAGAGCAACCAATTGCAAAACCTAAGAAAGATGTTCAAATACAATTTACTAGAAAAAGGAAATTCTCCTCTGTGAAGAATGCAGCTTAAATTTCTTATAGGTATACTGCTAAGATTATATGCTGCTAAAAATTATATGTTGTTTAAATCTTCACATTTTTTCTGCTGAGCTTACATTATTCAACAAATCTTACTCTAAATAAAGTATTCAGTTGTCTGCTTATGCTTGTGTTTATTGACTTGTTGCTCATTCAATGTTGTAACATTATACATGTTTAATGTTTTTATTTTTTAAAATCACAACTGATATCTTTGAAAGATTTGTTAAGTTAAATATGAGAAGATTGTTGGGAAAAACCTTTTTGATTTAACCTAACTATATTACAAGTGATTTTACAACCTAAGATTATTATCAATGTTGTATAGTGCATGTAATATGATCATAGATGTCCTTGAAAGTATATTAAGTCGGGCCTTTTGGCACTTTGCACCCCCAAAAATATCATTTTTGGTACTTTGCACCCTAAATGTTTAAATATTGCATTTTACACCCCTCATTCTCATATTTTTGGCACTTTGCACCCTACGCTTTTTAATTCAACTATCAGAAATCACCCTTGTTAGGGTGCAAAGTGTCAAGAATATGAGAATGGAGGGTGCATAGTGCAATATTTAAACATTGAGGGTGTAAACTGCCAAAAGTGATATTTTTGAGGGTGCAAAGTGTCAAAGAATCATTAAGTCAAGGGAATGAGAAAGACACACTGACATAAGGAAAAAAAATCAAGATGAACATGCGTCGGCTAGAAGTCGATGCAACATCGACTGTAAGTCGTCGCCACTTCGACTAGAAGTCAAAGTAACCTCAGAAGTAAAATCCACGTTACTTTAAGCCAGAAAACGACGCATGCGTTGAAAATGGCACCACATTTGAGAAAAGAGCTAAATAACAAAATTCTATTGCTCTAAAAAGTTACATAACATAAGGGTATGCCCCATATTTATAGAAAACGGGGGGAAGAGAGAGAGAATATACAAAGCCTGTCACATGCGACTAGGATGATACATAAAAACAAATCTGTGGACTGTGCGGTTATACATATCTAACCACACGACTACAAAATTCCAACCACCAACACACTTGTTCTGGCCTTTATCCGCCTCCATTGCAGTAGTTCGCTCCAGGGCAATAGTGGCGGTTAACATAACCTAATTGCCAGACTGCGGTTAGAATCAACAATACCAATCCGCAACCACTTGTCTCTGATGGTCGCTATGACTTGGCACAAACCACTACCAATACCACCAGACCGCGAGTTCTTGCAGCTAGCCCGGCAAGACCACCTATACAGCAACGGAACCAGATCTGTCGGATAAGCTGGTCGTCATCACTTAGTCGCCAGGCTACCAGTCCGCCAGACCGCCAGACTGCCAGACCACCAGACCAGTCCGCCTAAACAGCCCGCCAGGATGCCGCGTTCTAACAAAGGTTAACCGTGAGGGCTAAGCCGCCAGTTCTCCATGCATGTCCGCCACTGCTAGCCGCCAGACCACCCGGACTGTACAAGTTCTGACACTCCCCCTCAAACTAGAGCGTATATGGCAACCATGCCTAACTTGTCATAGACATCCAAAAAAGAAGACACTGGTTTGGTAAAAACATCGGCTAGCTCTTTGTCAGAGGTGGCAAACGAAGTGCAGATCTGATTCTTCAATACTTCTTCCCTGATAAAGTGTCAGTCTACTTCAATATGTTTTGTCCTTTCATGAAACACTGACTCTTTGAAATGTATATGACTATCGTGTTGTTACAGAACATTGACAGAGGATGATCATAAACTACTCTTAAATTAAGCATTAGTGCTCGTAGCCACTTCAGCTCACAGGTAGTCAAAATCATGCTTCTGTATTCAGCTTCAACACTTAACCTGAGAACTACAGACTGTTTTTTGCTCTTCCAGTTTATCATATTTCATCCTACGAGAGTACAAAAACCAGAAGTAGATTTTTTATCCTCCTTGCCATCTGCATACCTGACATCAGAATAGACTTCAACTCTTAAATGATTATTTTTCTGAAACAAAAGTCGTTTTTTCGGAGATCCTTTCACATATTCCAAGATCTTTAAAGCTGATTGTAAATGACACTCCTTGTGAGTTTGAATAAACTGGCTCACTCTTCCTACTGCATAACAGATATTCAGTCTTATGACTTTCAGATAAATGAGTTTTTCCACAAATCGTCTGTACCTTGTGACATCTGCAAGGAGAGGTGAATCCTCACTCCAACACTTGTCATCACCAACGACCATTGGATACCGAACAAGTTTAGCCCCAAGAAGACCTGTCTCTTTTAAAAGATTCAAGACACACTTCTGCTGTGAGAGTACTACAAAATTATGCTTTCGAGAGATCTCAATTCCCAGAAAGTACTTGAGAGACCTCGTATCTTTTATAACAAAAAATTAAAGAAGATGATTCTTTGTTAGGTCAATTCCCTTCATATCATCCTATGTAAGAAGAATATCATTCACATAACAGCAAGAACAATTAGCCTCATAGAAGTCTTGCGTGTGAATAGATAGTGATTTACAGCACTTCGAACAAACTCAATAACAAAGATAATTTTGTTGAACTTCTCAAACCATGCCTACGGGCTTTGCTTAAGTTCATAGATTACCTTCCTCAATCTACACACCTGAGACTCCTCCTGAGCAACATACCCAAGAGGTTGCTCTATATAGATTATCTCTTATAGATCTTCATAAATTAAATCATTCTTGACATCCAACTGAGACATTTCTCAGTTTCTGTTAACAGCCACAAAAAAGAGAACACGGATCGTTGTAATCCGAGCAACTAGAGAGAAAGTATCAAAAAAGTCCACACCATAGGGTTGAGTAAAGCCTTTGTTAACAAGTTGAGTCTTATAACGATCGATGATACCATCAGAAAAAAATTTATCACAAATACTCAGCGACAGCTAACCACATCAGCTCCTGGAGAAGTACGGACAAGAGTCCAAGTAGCCCGTTTAATCAGAGTGTTCATCTCTCATCCATGACAGGTTTCCAATGAGAAATATGAAAAGCTTATTGATAGGTAGTCGGGACGACATTGACCGAGAGAGCGAGAACAAAGCTCTTGCAGGAAGGAGATAGCCGAGCATAAGAAACAACATCATGAAGAGGATGTTGAGTGCATGCGCGTCCCTTCCGAAGGGCAATCAAAAGATCAAGATCTGACTTGTCTGTAGTATCAGATCCATCCGTCAGAAAGACTGTTGGCCCGGGAACCGTCAGCAACGGCTCAGGGAGAGAAACAGAATCAGGAGAAAGAGAAGTAGAATCAGACACTGGTGTAGAAGGAAGAGACACATATTCGGGTAGAGGTGCAGAGATAATAGGCAGAGAAGAGGGGTCATCAGAAGGTGGGAGGGTAGAGGTGCGAGAAAAAGAGCATCTTCAAAAAAAGTGACATCCGCGGAACATACTATTTCCGAAGAAGAGGATTATAACACCGATATCCTTTTTGTGTCGGGCAGTAGTCTAGAAAGATGCATTTAACCAAGCGAGGAGAGTTTGTCACGTCCAGGAGAATGAGAGTGAACAAACATTGTGCATCCAAAGACACGTGGAGGTAAAGGAAACGGTGTCGGACCATGATATAGAATAGAGAAATGAGTTTTGTCGTTGAGAACCGAAGAAGGAATTTGGTTGATGAGATAACAAGAAAGAAGAACGACATGTCCTCAATAGGACCAAAGAACACTCATTTAGGTGAGAACAGTGCGAGTCATATCAAGGAGATGACAGTTCTTGCGTTCAGCAACCCCACTCTGTTGAAAGGTGTAAGGACAACTAGTTTGATGTATAATGTCACGATGCATACAAAACAGTGAGAATTGATGACTAAGATATTCTTTGACATTATCAATGTGAAACACTTTAATAGGAACATCAAACTGAGTACATATCTCATTATAGAACATAGTTAAAAAAATCAAAACGTTCTTTTAACAAATACAATCAAGTACATCTAGAAAAATCATCAATAAATATGATAAAATACAGATTAACCTTTCCAACAGATTTGATAGGAGCAGGACCTCAAATGTCAGAATGAACAAAGCTCAAAATGACGAGAAGAGTTGCGTCCTTAAATTGCTGGAAAGAACACACGATGGTGTTTGCCGAGTTGGTAGACTTCACAATTGAGAGAAGCGCTCCCCGATGTAAATCAGGGAATAGTTGGTAAAGAAAGCAAGGATGATGTCTCAGACGAAGATGTCACTAGAGAAGAGAAGTAGAAGCAGAAAATGCAGACACACTATCAAGATAGAATAAGCCCTCACTTTCAGTCTCAGTAGCAATCGTCTCCTTGGATTGAGGATCCTGTAAAGAACAAGTAGCCGAGGTAAATATAGTCGTGCAATTTAGTTGTTTACATAAAGAAATAACAGAAAGTAGTTTGCACGAAAAAGTTGGGACGAAGAGAGTGTCTGCAAGTCGGAGAGATGGAGTGACATGTACTATTCCAGACCCCCATACAGGGGGTGGAGTATCATCCGTAATAAAATCGGAGGTGACCGCTTATGTTTGTCCCGACAAGAGAAAAGATGAGGATTGTCCGTCATATGATTAGTAGTGTCAGAATCAATGAACCACCTACTCGTAGTGGCCATATGAGCACTACCTGAAAAGGTAGAAAGAGAAGTAGAATTCTTCAAGGTAGTATCACCCGCAGCAGGGCGAAGATGAGGATGCTTGACCCAACAGCGGTCAAAAAGGTGACCGATCTTGCCACAGTGAGAGGAGAGATATCTAGAGGGGCTGCGGCCACCGGAGCGGCCTCCACGACCACTGGGAATATCACGACGATCCTGATGAACAATAGTGTCAAGAGGAGGCAGAGAGACAAACAAAGGACGCTGAAGAAGAGTAGTAAGAGCCGAAATGCGCACAACAGTAGTATTCAAAGTAGAAGTATCAGTCTCTTCAAGAATTTATTGCTGAATCATATCATAAGAGTCGGACAAGCAAAACAAATAGCACACAATCAGAAGCTCCTGAAAGTATTTATGTTCCTCAGCGAGATAAGCAGAAAAGGGGCAATGCTGAAAAAGTTCAGCACCAAGATCCTGCACTTCCTGATAAACAGCAATAGGAGTCATGAGAGATCAGGCAAAAAGATCCGTATAGAACTAGGGGCGGATCCAGGATTCGAAGTAAGGGGGCCCAAATAAATTGTGAATCAAAATATAATAAGCAAAAAATTTTCTAATCTGAAATTTTAACATTAACAATAAAAGAAAAATTGCAATATGGATGTTACCTTATTTTAGTTGTGCGCGTCGTTTTTTCAAATCATAGAATTCATCAATGATCACATCTTTCTCGATCTTCTCTGCTATTTCTCGTTCTATGTAGGAGAGTGTTACGCCTCCAGACGAGACTAGGCTATTTGGGCAACATTACCAGCGGCGGCAACGGCGCGTGCAAGGCAACAACGGGGCTGAACCAATGGGTTCAGCCCCCCTCTTCTTAAAAGCTCGGCTCAAGGGGCTGAACCACATTTGGTTCAGCCCCATGGGGGTCGGCCGGCCCCCTCGGTTGGCCGGTCTTGGGTCCCTGTTTATATATACCCGAACCCCTCTCTTTGGAGGCATGCAAGTATTATCCAAGGTATTTCCCTTCCCTCTCATTTCAACCCTAATCCTTATCTTCTTCCTCTAGTTCTTTTTCTTCCCTAGTTCGTGCTTAACATTTGGTATCAGAGGATTCCTTCCTCCATCATGGTGACTACACGTTCGCAAGAGAAGAGTGGCTGCTTGGAAACCCTAGAGGAGAATTTGATGGGGCTTACTGATTCGGTAGCCGTCATCGAAGAAAATGTCAAAACGTCCACTCAAAGGTTGGAAGAGCGAATTGACGACCGCTTGAACGATATCATGAAGCTATTAGCGCAAAACTTGAAGGGCAAGGCGGTGCGGAGGAGGAACGGGCGGATCTACAGGGAATAGGCCGGAAATGCCCGGATTTGGTGGATCGGGTGGTACGGGAAGCGCCGGATCGGGGGCGGCTGGCTTCGGACTGCTGCTGCGAGCCAGGCGAGGGCTGGATCTGGTGCGGCGAACCACGGAGGGGCCGGATCGGCCTGGGGCGGTGTCGGATGATCGGGACCGGCTTCAGCGCACACGCAGGGGCCCGGATCGGCGGTTGTTGGCGGTGGCTGGGCTGGATCGGGGGTGGCGAGCACGCAGGGGGCGGGTTTGTCCCGACAGGCTACGGAGCGGCGGGAAACGTCGCAGGCGGCTCCAGTGGGGTCGGCTGGGCATCAGCGGCTCCTGTGGGGCTTGGACCGGGGCCGGCGAGCCACCAGGGCGGCGGTTTTGGGTCGGGTGGCTTCGGCATGGTTGGGGGTGGCTTCGGAGTGGCTGGACCCCCCGTGGCAAGCACGGGGGGGGGGGGGGCCGGATTTGTGCCGGCAGGCCTGGAGATGGCCGGCAGGGGTGGCGGCTTCGCAACTGGTGTTGACGGAAGGGCTGGGACTTTTACCGAGCACGCTCCTTGGAGGCAGGTCGGGGGGATGGGTTGTTACCCCCACCGGCAGGAAGAGGGCAACCACCGGGCTTTGAAGAGGGGTGTAGTGGGGAGAAGGGGGGCCTTTTCGTCATGGGGCCCCAGTGGCGGGGAACGCGGCCAAAGGCCGTACATGGCTCCCAAGTTGACTCGGATGAATTTTCCTCGGTACAGTGGGGGCGACGCTTTGAAGTGGGTACAAAAAGCTGAGTTGTTTTTCAGCTATCAGGAGGTGCCAGAGGCTCAGTGGGTGCAGCTAGCGTCCTTCCATCTGGAGGATGACGCGTTCCAGTGGACACAGTGGTTCTTGCGGGGACGGGAGTATGTTCCGTGGGAGGAATTTGTGGAAGGCTTCACGGCTCGGTTTGGGCCTTTGGAGTTTGAAGACTTTGAGGCGCTTTTACAGAAGCTACGGCAGAAGGGTACAGTGATGGAGTACAGTACTGAGTTTGAGAAGTTGGCCAACAGGGTTCAGTGGGAAGAAAAGACACTCCTCAGCTGTTTTGTATCAGGACTGAAGGATCACTTACGCGATGAGGTTTCATGCCCCGTAGTCTGAACCACGCGATCAGCTTGTCGCGCATCCAAGAGAAAAGTTAAATAGGCAACAAGCCCGCAGTATGGCAAGGCATACTACTACACCGGCCGCGGCCAGGAGAGAGACTCCAGTGGCCGGCCGACCGACGGTGACACGGTTGTCTTGGAACGAGTTACAAGCACGGAAGGAGAAAGGCCTTTGCTTTAATTGTGACGAGAACTTTACGCCAGGACACAAGTGCAGAAGGTCCAGGTCTTTATGTTGCATCAGGAGGAGCAGCTTGAGGAGGACGAGAGTCCGGAGGAGGATTTGGAGTCTGGAGGGTACTTCAACTTGACGGAGTTGGGTGTGTCCCTACATGCCATGGAAGGGTGCAATCCACCTCCGCTTACTATGCGGCTGGCGGGGGGATTCGGCGGAGAGGGTGACTATTCTGGTGGACAGTGGGAGTACTCATAATTTTATTCACCCAGATGTGGCACAAAAGGTGGGGGCACATGATTGACGTAGGAGCGGCGTTCCAGGTTATGGTTGCAGACGACAGCAAACTACAGTGTCAGGGAGTGTTGAAGGCGATGGAGCTTCGGATGCAGGGTTATGTGGGGTGCACGGATGTCTATCTCTTACCGATCTGAGGCTCAGATATGGTGCTTGGAGTGCAGTGGCTGCAGCAGTTGAGGAGAGTGACTTTTGATTGGGACCAGATGACGATGGAGTTCTCGCAAGGGGAGCGCCAGTTCTGTTTGAAGGGGCTCAGATCTTCTCCGGTCAAAGAGATCTCCATTCGCAGCCTACAGCAGCTTAAGGAGTCCAATAGTCTGATGACGGTCCTGTTGGGGGTGAGGTCTGACGAGGATAGACCGACGGAGGTTCCTGACCAGATGCGGGCATTAGTGGAGGAGTATGATGACATTTTCCAGGAGCCGGGGACGCTTCCACCGTCACGGTTCCTTGATCACCAGATTGTGCTACAGACGGGGGCGGAGCCTCCCAACACTCGTCCTTTCAGGTATCCCCACATGCAGAAGGCAGAGATCGAGCGTAGTGTGAAGGAAATGCTTGATGCTGGCATTATACGGCCTAGTACCAGTTCCTTCTCAGCACCAATTATTCTGGTTAAAAAGGACGGATCTTGGCGTTTCTGCGTATATTACCGTGCCTTAAACAGTGTTACTGTGAAGGACAAGTTTTTGATTCTCGTGATTGAGGAGCTGTTGGATGAGTTGAGTGGGGCGACTAGATTCACGAAGCTGGATTTGCGATCTGGCTATTATCAGATTCTTATGAAGGAGGAGGACGTGCATAAGACGGCTTTCAGGACTCATGACGGCCACTATGAGTTCTTAGTGATGACGAATGGATTGACGGGGGGACCGTCTACTTTTCAGGCCAATATGAACGAGATTTTTCGCCCATTCCTGCGACACTTCGTCTTGATCTTCTTTGATGACATTCTGATCTACAGCGCTACTTGGGAGGATCATTTACGTCATGTGGCTCAGGTCTTCTCTACTCTTCGACAACAGAAGCTCTATGCTAAGGTCCAAGTGTTCTTTTGGACAACAGGAGGTGGAGTACTTGGGGCATCTAGTTTCAGCGGATGGGGTGAAAGCCGACCCACGGAAGATCGAGAGTATGATTTCTTGGCCACGGCCTCTGACCATTCGGGCGCTGAGGGGGTTCTTGGGCCTCACTGGGTACTACCGGCGTTTTGTACGGGATTACGGGAAGATTGCTCGGCCACTTACGCAACTGCTACAGAAGGATGCTTTCTCGTGGCAGGATGAGGCCGAGACCGCCTTTCAGGCGTTGAAGAGGGCGATGACGACGACTCCAGTGTTGGCACTTCCAGATTTCACAAAGGAATTTGTGGTGGAGACGGATGCTTCCGGCGTGGGAATGAGAGCGGTCTTGATGCAGGAGGGACGACCGATCGCCTTCTACAGTAAGGCCTTGGCTCCACGGACACTGGGACTATCAGTGTATGAAAAGGAGATGCTAGCAGTTATTCATGCGGTGGCCCTATGGCGGTCATACCTGCTGGGACATCGTTTTAAAATACGGACAGATCATCAGAGCTTGAAGCACTTTCTCGAGCAACAAATTTCTTCCCCTCTTCAACAGAAGTGGGTCACCAAGTTGTTGGGCTATGATTATGAGATCGAGTATCGGCCGGGGAAGGACAATCGGGTGGCTGACGCCCTATCGCGCTTACCAGAGGGGGCCTTGGCGCACATTTCTATGTCACAGTTGGAGTCGATGGATGAGATTCAGGAGGAGGTGCAGCGAGATCCCGAGTTACGGGTTATTGTGGAGAACCTGCGGCAGGCTCGTGAGGTAACCCCAGGTTATCACTTACAAAATGACCGACTATATTACCAGGGACGAGTGGTCATTCCTGGGCAGTCAGCTTGGAGGACGGTGATGATGCATGAGTTCCATTCGTCGCCGACGGGCGGTCACGCGGGTATTTCTCGCACTCTCCAGCGGGCTCGGGCAAATGTATTTTGGAAGGGGATGCGCCGTGACATTCAGGAGTTTGTTCAGAAATGTGATGTCTGCCAAAGGCAGAAATATGAGACTACTTCTCCAGCCGGGCTACTCACCCCCTTAGAGATTCCACATCAAATCTGGGATACGGTTTTTATGGACTTCATTGATGGGCTGCCCAAGTCGAAGGGTAAAACAGTTATCTGAGTGGTGGTGGACAAGTTGTCCAAGTATGGGCACTTCCTTGCTCTGAGCCACCCTTACACAGGGGAGTCTGTGGTGACTTTGTTTGTTCGGGAGTTTGTTCGATTGCATGGGATTCCCCGGGCGATCATTTCCGATCGGGACCCTACTTTTGTTGGCAGATTTTGGACGGAACTCTTTCGCTTGCAGGGGACTTCATTGCGTTTCAGCACGGCTCACCATCCCCAGACCGATGGACAGACGGAAGTCTTGAATCGGGGCGTGGAAACTTACCTTCGTTGCTTTATCATGGATGAGCCAAGGACATGGGCCAGTTGGTTACATTGGGCGGAGTACTGCTTCAACACTTCGTATCACTCCGCTAGCAAACTCACCCCCTTTGAGGTCGTCTATGGTCGGTCACCTCCCTCCTTAAGCAGTTATGAGTCAGGAAGTACCGCAGTGGCAGCCGTTGATCGGGCACTCCGTGATCGTGATCGGACCCTCGCCACCTTGCGCGAGACTCTTCGGGCGGCGCAGGATCGTATGAAAGCACAGACAGATCGACATCGGACGGAAAGGGAGTTCCAGGTGGGGGATGAGGTTTTCCTCAAACTTCGCCCTTACCGGCAGTTGTCTGTAGCGCAGAGGACAAATCAGAAGCTGGCACCCCGCTACTATGGACCATTTCGGATCACGCGACGGGTCGGGCCAGTTGCATATACCTTGGCATTGCCCGAGGGCTCACAGATTCATCCTACCTTTCATGTCTCCTTGTTGAAGCGTAAGCTGGGTGAGGCTGTTCCGGTCTTTCCCGTGCTGCCAGAGGCTACTTCTGGAGGCGAGCTTCGCCCCATTCCGGCAGAGGTACTGTTGATCAAGTGGAAACGTCGGGGCACGGTGTACTGTCCAGAGCTGTTAATTAAATGGAAGGATCTCTCCGCGGAGCACAATACTTGGGTGGACTTGCTGGAGTTCCGGGAGCTTTACCACGATTACCCACTTAAGGACAAGCTGACTTTTGATGGGGAAGGGAATGTTAAGCCTCCAGACGAGGCTAGGCTATTTGGGAAACATTACCAGCGGCGGCAACGGCGCGTGCAAGGCAACAACGGGGCTGAACCAATGGGTTCAGCCCCCTCTTCTTAAAAAGCTCGGCTCAAGGGGGCTGAACCACATTTGGTTCAGCCCCATGGGGGCCGGCCGGCCCCTCGGTTGGCCGGCCTTGGGTCCCGGGTTATATACCCGGACCCCTCTCTTTTGGAGGCATGCAAGTATTATCCAAGGTATTTCCCTTCCCTCTCATTTCAACCCTAATCTCTATCTTCTTCCTCTAGTTCTTCTTCTTCCCTAGTTAGTGCTTAACAGAGAGTCATACAATTTGCCAGAAATTCATCCTCCATTTTGTTGCGCAGTCTTGTTTTAATAAACTTCATAGCAGAAAATGACCGTTCTGTAGTCGGTGTTGAGACCGGAAGTGTCAAAATTAGCCGAATTAGCCTGTCAACGAGATAATAGGTATTTGATTTCTTCGTTTCGGCCAATTTCTCACAAAATTTAGAAATTGTTGGCAAATTCTTTAAATCTGAATGAGAAAGAACGTCTAACTAATAATGCTACAGCTGAGTATTCAACACATAAATATCTTGCTCACTGAAATTTTGAGGGTAAAAATTTTTTGCAAGAGCGCATATATCTTCAATATTGAAAGATTTATATTCGGCACTTGGATCTAAAGTCATACTTAGACGAAGCAATTCCATAAAATATTCCTTGAATCTAGAGTTTAGCAATACAGAGCAAGTAGCACTATACATATTAATAACACTACAAACAGAATTTAGATGAGACGACCATTTGGTGTCGTCATGTCTTTGTAGCGAACCTATCTGATTGAGTCTCATACCAGTTTCAATTTCACCAAGTGCAATCATGTAATCAAAATATTCCTTATGAGGAGCGCGCAATTGATCATTGTGTTTGGTGGAAGCACCAACCGTGTTAATAACATACAACAATTCATTGGAAAAATTATGCACTGCTTTCACTTCCTTTGATGTTGCAACCAGAACTAGTTGTAGTTATGTGCAAAAAAATGAACATAATAAGCTTGTGAACATTCGTTAAAGAACAGAGTTTTTAGCCCATTTCATTCACCACGCATGTTACTTGCACCATCATAACTTTGCCCTCGAATATCTTGAATACTCAAATTATGATGAGAGAAAACTGCAGAAATTTAATTTTTAAGAGTTAACGCACTTGTATCTTTGACATGAACAAGATTTAAAAATCTTTCCTGCACAAAACCACGATCATCTACAAATCGAATAACTATAGACATTTGTTCTCTTTTAGACTCATCTCGAGCTTCATCAACTATAATGCAGTATTTGTAATCGCAAATTTCTTTACGAATAACACATTGCACTAATCTTGACATAGTAGATAGAAGATCTTTCTGAATATTAGGTGGTATGTACATAGCATTTCCTGAGACATTTTCTAATACATCTGCATCAACTTCTTTGTTATAATTTCTTAGCAACTTAATCATATGAATGAAATTACCACGATTAACAGATTCCGGAGTTTCATCGTGCCCTCAAAAAGCAATTCCTTGAAAGACACAATACCGTAATGCATCAATGAAAGTTCCAACACGCAACCGATTTATTAATACTTGTTGACAAGTCTGTCTTTCCATCACGTTATCTATGTGTTCGGATTGAGACATTAAATTTGCACAACTTTTGACAGCAATACTATGTGGAGAATCATGATCCTTCCCTACATGAGTTAAAAAAGCGCAATACTTTCTACTGACTTTCTTCCAATTTCTAAATCCTTCAATTGTGAATGAGGTTGATCCAAAGCGAGCAATACTTGGTTTATTGAAAATATAGCACGGTAAACAATATGCAGCATCTTTTGCAGGTGAATACTCCAACCATGTGAACTTTTCAAATCAAAAATACTGAAATCTACGTTTATGTTCACCAAAACAAGGATACTCTTGAAATTTGTGCTGATAAGGCCCGACTTTGAGATACGATCGACGCTTTTCATCTTATTCATTTACTGGATATTCCCAAATTTGAGGACGTAATCCAGGATCACGCTCGAATATGAGAGGTGTATTAACAACTAAGCACGAATCAACATTCACTAAAGAAGAATCCACATTAATTGGTTCTGTTGATGTAGATGTCTCGCTAGGAAGCACCGGTACGGGTACGGGTACCGGGTACGATACGTATCCGGTACGGCGGTACGGCAAATTTTAAAAAACAAGGATACGGGTACGGTATGATACGTTGTATTAAAAACAAGGAATTCTGGACTGATTCAGTCCAGGATTCTGGACTGAATCAGTCCAGATTAATCTGGACTGATTCAGTCCAGGAAATCTGGACATTTGGACTGCGACGGGAGACGGGAGTCGGGCCTGCGACGGGAGCCGGGACTGCGACGGGAGACGGGAGACGGGCCTGCGACGGGAGACGGGAGACGGGCCTGCGACGGGAGACGGGAGCCGGGCCTGCGACGGGAGACGGGAGTCGGGCCTGCGACGGGAGCCGGGCCTGCGACGGGAGACGGGAGCGTATCGCGCCGATCGGTACGCGTATCCGTACCGGAAACGTACCCGGTACGGGTACGGCTTTATTTTTGGCGTATCCGTGCTTCCTAGATGTCTCGCCTTAAGTTGATAACTTTTTATTGAAAAATGAGTTAATAGTTTTTATCTTCTTCATGATACCTAAAATTAAAGTGAATTAGCACCCTTGGAAACCTAATATTCTGCCACTAAATCCCATAAAAAATTGGCATTATAACAACATTGTGGTCGTCATAACACCTGCGTACAATAATCTAAATGCAAACAACATCATTGATCCGTGTCAATGACACGAATAAGCTTCACACAACATGCCTAACCCGAAAATGCACTCGGGCTAATGCAAGTATCATGTCGGGGACGTACACAATCGACCCGGTAGTTCGTAAAAACATAAAAAAAATATAATACATCGGGGTCGCAATCTCACGCCCTGACGGACTCCCAACTCGCTACCACGTAGTAGGAGGAGACTCTACGTGCAGACAAAACATAGAAGACACTAGGGACACAATCCCACGCCCTAGCGGAGTCCCCGTCCTCTACCACAATGGTGTGAGGGGACTCTCATCGTACGAAATTTTAATGTAATGCACAAAAAATAGCGGGGAAAAAGGTGTTACCCTTGGAGCGTGATTCGGTAAGGCCGTAAGGGCCTAAGGCGGAACGAGATTATGAAGGCTTGAGTAGTTGAGGGCGAACAGGTTGTGTTGACAGCAAACCTTTATCAAATTAAAATCAATTCATGAACACACAAAGCATATATACTTATATAACAACACAAACCTGAAACCTAAGCCAAACCACAATAAATTCCTATTTCAAACCATGAAATTAGAGAGAGGAGAACTTACAGTGAAATTTATGGAAGGAAAAGGAAGAAAACCCAAAGGTAAAGTCTGATTCAGAATTTCCCCAACCCAGCACAACCAACGTCGCCCAAATCTCACGATAGCTGGCTGGATTCACGCCAAACAACATAATACGGCTTTGATTCCTCCGAAGGAGGCCGCCAAATCGTCAATCGAGGGAAGAGCTCTTCCTAAGGCTCTCAGCGAGCCCTAGCGGAAAGGGGAGAGGGAGACGACTAAGGCGAGAGAAGCGAGAGAGACGATCTCTTTCTGTCTAGGAGAGAGAAATTGAATCTGAAAATAAGTTCACATGAGTTATTAACTGTATATACATATATATATCTATATTATATACATAACTTATAATTTATAAATTTCATCACTTATATTATATACATAACTTACATTTTATAATTAATAAAAACAAAACCTACATAAACTTCAAAAACCTCGGGGGGGAGGGGGGGGCTTGCCCCTAGATCCGCCACTACATACAACGTATATATGCAGGAAGTTTGAACTCCCTTGGAGTATAGAGCAGCAAGATGATTCCAAGCAGCCTTAACCGCCGCATCATGCCGAATGACGGGAAGACACTCATCAGATAGATTATTAGCAAGTCATGTTCTCACCAGAGCATCACTGACATCTCAGTCATCAAAAGTTGCAGAATCATACACATGAGGCTCATTAGTGAGATAATGACGCTTACGATGAGAGCATAGCAGAAAGACAAAGAAAACACTCCAATCGAGATAATTCGGTACAGTGAGCATGGAAGAAGTACCCAAATTGCCAGAAGTAGAGATAAGAACGGGTAAAACGAGGGGCAGATAGAGCAGAGGAAGAGAAATCTGATGTCTCCATAGAAAGAAGAGAAAGCGGGTACAAAGGTCTATTCGCGCGGATAAAGAGAGAGACCGCGCAATAAGAAGGCCGACAGAGAGACTCTAATCGCACAGTTAGAGGGAGAGGCCGAAAAAGAACTTGTCGCAGAAAGTGAACAAAGCAAAAGGCCACGCGAACAGAGAGCCAACCTCGGGAAAATGACAAGAAGGGCAAAGGGAGGGCGAGAGGGCGGCAAAAAAACAAGATCGCGGATAGAAGAACACGGTTAAGAAGGAGAAACCGCAGAAAGAAGAAACTACGGATAAAGAAGAGCAAGCGGTTAAAAAACAAGAGACCGCTTGTTCTGTCGCAAGCCCAAAACCAGACACCGGAGCAAATGGACCGAGAGCTCTGATACCATGTGAGAAAAGAGTTAAATAACAGAACTTTGTTGCTCTAAAAAGTTACATAACACAAGAGTAAGCCCCCTATTTATAGAAAACAATGGGAAGAGAGAAAATAAAAGAGAGAATATACAACGCCTGTCACATGCGACTAGGCGGATACATAAAAACAAACCGGGCGGACTGTGCGGTTAGACATATATAACCACACGACTACAAAGTTTCCAACCACCAACACACTTTCTCTGGCCTTTATCCGCCTCCATTGCAGTAGTTCGCTCCGAGGCAACAGTTGCAGTTAACATAACCTAACTGCCAGACTGCGGTTAGAATCAACAGTACCAATCTGCAACGACTTGTCTCTGATGGTAGCTGCCACTTGGCATAAATCACTGCCAGTGGTTACCCTCAAGAATACCACCAGACCGCGAGTTCTTACCGCTAGCACGGCAAGACCACCTGTACAACAACATAACCAGATCTGTCAGATAAGCTGGTCGTCATCACTTAGTCGCCAGACTGCCAGTCCGCCAGACCGGTCCGCCTAAACAAACCGCCAGGATTCCGTGTTCTAACATAGGTTAACCGTGAGGGCTAAGCCGTCAGTTCGCCAAGCCTGTCCGCCACTGCTAGCCGCTAGTTCGTCAAGCCTGTTCGTCACTGCTAGTCGCCAGACCGCCAGGACTGCACCGATTCTAATGGATATGATATCGATGCACCGTCGATTACAGAGTCAAGTCGACTGGACTTTATTTTGAAGGAAGATATCGACGTAACTTCGACATAAAGTCGATGTAGCATCGAGTAAAGCTCAGAACAGAAATAACAGAGAATGTTCAGGCTTATTTCCTAGAAGAATCTATGGAATTATTTCAAATATTTAGAGCGGTTGAAAGAAGGAAAAAATGAAAGATTTTTCCACCAAATTGAGAATAATTTATATTAAAGAAATTTGAAGAATTTGTTGAGATTTATTAAAGCAGATTTGGAAAAAGATACTATCATTCCTTTTGAAAAAAATTTATATAAAGAGGAACATTCAAATTTATCCAGGAATGATATACTCATACGACATAAGAGAGATACAATAATAGTGACACGGAATTATAGAACACACAAACAGTCGACAGACTTAGGGTCTGTTTGGCACTCCGTCCCGCTGGCACGCCGGTGAGGAGAGAGACAACGCCCGGTGAGAACGGCGAACTGGTGCTTGGCAATCCAGCGCCAAAACCGTCGGGTTGCTTCCCTTTCACGCCGGGCGTTTTCAAAGGGCGCGTGAAAACCTGTCCAAACAAGATCTCTCCGGCTCGTTCCCGCCGGAACGGAGCGGCGCTGGGTTGTCAAACGGACCCTTACTTTTTCTTTCTTCCCTGTTGCTACAACTACAAATTCTGAAAGAATAATCAGAGAAGAACGTTGGATCAAAAACTTATAATTCATACAACTTCTTCAAGCAAGGATTCATCATCAACAGAGGATCCAAATACAGTCCTCAGATTCTTGTTGAGAGATGACTCATCTTTGAAGACACTTTTAACTCTTTCTACTTTCCTTCTTACTCTTCTCTTTTTGTATTGATTGAGTAAAGAGTTTTAAGAATCATTCTTCAAAGGATTCAGTCACTAGTTCTAAAATTCTTCTTATCAAAACACTCAGTCAGTCAGTGATTCAAGATCTGCTTATTAAAAGATCTGGTATTGGTTCAAGATCTACTTATCAAAAGATCTAGTTATTGGTTCTGAGTCTTCTTATCAAAAGACTCGGGAACTGAGATAGTGTATTACTATCAAGATGATAAAAAAGTGGATGTACCCAGATTTTGAGAAATCACTATAGTTTTTGTGTCTTCTGTGGTGTGTCATTTTCTATGATTGTATGATGTGTTGTGTTTACATTTCTGCACTTTATTTCTTGCATTCACTTATTTTATTGTGGCTAAGAATTGTAGAAGCAAATCTGAAAATACTCTGATAACCTAAGAAAAATATTTTAAAGTTTTTAAATCTCTATTCACCCCCTAGATAATTCTCAAAGGTTTCACTCAACTGTTCTCACTTTCAAAGTTGTTTGCTCGAGCAACTATTTTCCCTTCAACAAAGGATATATGTATGTCGTTGAGTACAGAGATCGTTTTGATGAGTTAGTTGTGTGAGTGGTATCCAAGAAGAGTCAGCTATAACTACTTCCCGATTTCGGTCTGGACTTCGATCTGACATACGTACTGAGTTGGCTTATCACGGCTCGAAGTCCCTTGAGTAGACATATCAGCTCGCCCTTCATCATAAACAGTCTTTGATATCCGCAAGAGTTGGTCGATTAGATTAAAACTTTGACCTCCGTGGTACGAGTCCCTCCCATACCAAGGTCACCACGATGCCTATCATTGTCCTATCAGACACGACAGAAATGAAACCTGATACGGATTACTCTCACCCCAATGAGGTGCTTAGTCTGGTTCTATCTTTTGTTTCCGACTCTTCTCTGCTGACCCCGTCTGAGAGTGAGTCTGAGCGACATATTGATTCTATAGTGTTGTGTCTCTCACCTACACCTCTTCTTCTGTCATGCACTGGGTTAGTTTAGCACCTATATTATTAAAGGCGCGCCTAAGGCTTTAGGCTCACCAGGCTCAGAGGTTTGCGTCACCGTGCGCCTTATTTGCGTCTTTAGAATATAAAAAGGCGAGTCTAAGTGAGATTTTTGTTGTAAATTTTTTTCTTCAGAAATTAAGAAAAAAATAATGTATGAACTCAATAATTTTTTATCGATTTAGTGTTTCTGAAAGATAATTCTACGTTAAAACTTAGATATGATGCAAGTGACCACATTGATTCTATTTTTTAAGAGATATAAACGATAGTAATGAATGATTAATTAATAGACTGGATGAATAATTTGAATGAGAAGCTGAAATGATGTTTGATGTTGATTATTTAAAATGTATGTGGTTGCGCCTTGCCTTTGTCAGGCGCGCACCTGCGCCCTGAGCCTTGCGCCTAGGCTCCAAGACCCCTTTGCGCCTTGGTGCGCCTTGCGCCTTTAATAACTAAGGTTAGCACCTCTACCATAGACTCGTTTCTTGACACCACAGCTATAGTCCAATTCTTGAGAGTAGGTTTATGTCCCCCTCCCCTTATCATTGCTCCGAGTCACATCACGACCGAGAACCCAGAGCCTTATGTTAATCTCGAAGTGGTTATCTCACCCATTTATGAGGGCATTATCATTTACGTTGGTACTCATCTGGAGGAACATGACCCGGTTAACGGGTTCTATGGCAAGCCCCATGTTGAGCCTCCTGATGAACCACCACGTCTTGGTGAGGAAGAGATTCAGGTGAGCCACTCATTTATGAGTATCAATATATTGATGTCACTCGCATTATTGCCTTTTATCTTGCCCCGGAGAATGGATCTTGAGTGGAGCATCAAGTATGTAAGGCTTTCCTTAAGTCCACTTGAGCATACTCCCGTTATTTCGAGAGCTTACCTTATATGATGCATCGCACGCTTGATGAATTTTGGGACACACTAGCTACTGACCCACCAGATGAGTTCTTTCTTTTCAGGGACACTTGTCACACTCTAGATTCATGTCTTCTAGTAGATGTACATGATTTTCACTCAGGTGGTTGTTGCATTCGTGAAGAATTTTCATACATATCTCATGGTGAGTCCCCCAGATGTGTCACGTTCCCTGAGAGACATTTGGCTCTTTACGAGATCGTATTGAGTGTTGATGTCTCACGCAGTCATTTTGGTTACTCGTCGCACACTCGATAAGTTTTTCTACTCTCCACCGAAAGAAACTCCTGATAGGCCATCACATTTTAAAGACACCTCGGTCATTATTAGATTTTTCCCGTAACGAGTGTGTCGTACATGTCGTGTTTTAATTGCATCATTAACATGAGTTTGTTGAGTCGTTTCTTCATCATTTGCATGTGTTTGTTGAGTTGTTTGTTCATCGATGGATGTGTGTCATGAGTCGGTCTGACGGATGATCAATATTAGTGATAAATCTTATAAATCACATGCAGATGTTCACTGGCAAGAGCAGGTACTTCATGAAGGCGAGCAGGTGGTGGTGAGAATCCGCATTGTGAGGCTCTGTGGGAGGTATGCTAAAGATTTGAGCATTAGGCGAACAAATCCTTACACAATCATGAGATGGATCGAAACAAATATTTATGATCTTGATATCCCGACGAGTATGAGTATACGTCCCATATTTAATGTTGAGGTACTACCTAACCCTAGACACCTTCCTCCCACCACTAATCCCTCTACCGTCACCTCTATAGATCCAAACAGCCAGCCGCCCAACCTAAACAACAATAGCCTGCTTCCGTCTGTCCCTTTCCTTAACAACATGCTTCCGCATGCCCCTTTCCTTAACAACATGCTACCATCGCCAACAAAATCCATCATCTCACTACCGTCGGCGCCCAACCCAGCAGTCCCGCCACCGCTGCCGCCCATATCTTACAGCCCCGCCATTCCCTCCCACTTGTTGTCTTGCTACCGCCAACCACTTCCAGCCAACCCCCTTTCATGGATCCACCACCGGCCTCCCCACTATCAGATCTTCCTGGAACCGCTCAGATTCGCCTCCATACAGCCGGATCTATCCTCCCGCTGCCCGGATCCGCCTCCATACTTCTCAATCCAGTCCCCACCTTACAAATTCAGCCACCTCCACTCAGACCCAAACTTCCCCCTTCTAGATCAAACCATATAACTTCAGATTTCAACCGTCGCCTCGTCGTACCTTGCCGGATCTACACTCCTACGACAGCCCTCATTCTTTTGTGTTTTTTTTTGTTGTACGAACTTTTGTTTTCATCATTTATTGTGTTGTGATTTTATAGTTGTTTAAATAAATAGCACCGTAGTACTTTGGTTCAAGATTATTTTGAGATTTGCAGAAACTATCGGTCGTGCGTTCTTGCTTCGGCCCCCGCGCAGAGGAAAACCTAAGCTTTCTTTTTCCTAAAGAATTATTTTGTTATTGATAAAATCATATGTGTAATTAAATTATTTATCATCGGATTTTGATTTCTCCGTTAGGCTTTACATTCCATGTAGGGTTAGGACATCGTTCATCTGACGCTTATAGATTCTTCTTGCATCACTAACACTTCCAAATGTAGAAGATACATAAGTAATACCACTGGAAAATCATATCATATGGTCGGAGACACCCGAGTCAATAATCCATGTAAAAGATGGCCCCATAACAGATAAATAGTTAGTTTGAACATGAGTAGCTGTACCAGATAAGTCTGAAGTAGGAGGTCTTCCAACACTAGCTTTCAGAGCCTTTAGTTCTCTAGCTAAGCTTTCATTTTCGTCTGAAGGTACTTGATATTCTCCAAGTTACTATACATAGCAGTTTGTGATCTCATATACTTCCCATTGGAACCATGTATCCAACCTGGATGATAAAAGTTGGGATGTAGATCCCAACACTTATCTTTCCCATGTCTTCTCTTCCCACAGTGAAGACATTTCAACGTACTCTTATCTTCATATATGATATTCTAGAATGACACTTCTTTTGTTCAGCAACAAGAGCAGATTTATCATGACCAACATGAGACATCAATATGAAGAGAGTTTAAACGGCTTGCCTTCCCCCAAATATAGTGGGCAACGGCCTCCAAATCAGGAAGGAATTCAAGCTCTGAAGGAAGTTCAGAAGCATTTCAAATACCCTTCGTTGCATGAGTTTAGTCTTGTAGTTTCGATGGTTTGAATAGCAGAATATTGATCAATTTCTGCCTGTTTGTGAGTCAGTTTGCTATAATATTTCAAAGTCATTCATTCTCGTCTTGTGTATCTGTTCAATTTGAAGTTGATATATCCTCGCCAAGTCTTAATTTTTAGAGCAATTATGTTCAATCAACACCCACATCTCTTTAGCCGTTTGACAGAAAAGGAATTGACTTCCAATCTTGGGTTCTATAGAGTTGACAAGTCAATTGATCACAATAAAATTGGATCCAGTGATAAACCCAAGTACTTGACGACTCCCAATGAATATTCGCATAAACAAAGCCCATATGAGATAGTTCCTCCCATTCAGTTTGATGTGAGTCATATGTGGAGAGATCCATGTTCGACCACCAGAAAGAAAGGGGGTGGACAGCTAATGCTGAAGGAAGAACTAGAAGCAGAAACAGCCAGCAAAGAAGAATCACGACAATGGAAACATGTTGTCGACTCCACAAGAAGGAACGACCCGCAGAAAAAGGAACGACCGGCTGTTCAAGCTGAAGAAACAATCATGTTGTCGACACTAGAAGAAGGAACGGTCGGCAGAAAACAACGAAGATGAGTTGACGACGACAAAAATTGGAACGGTCGGCAGAAAGCCGCGAGAAGGAGAAATCGATGCTGGAAACCGGAACGAGCGACAGAGCCGATTTCAGCGAAGAGAGGCGGAATATGATCGGCACATGACGACAAGGAAGAAGTGACAATGAAGAACGAAGATGCCAGGCCGAGCCTTGAGGTCGACGGCGTGAGGAGCTAATCCCTCTGTAACCATGTTAGCGAGAGAAACTAACCTATTGGTTTCCTAAATTTTTTTTATCCACCCACGGGAAACCTATATGTTTCCCTGCAGCGACAACTTGAGATACGATCACCATCCGACGAGCCAAGGATAGCTTGTCTTTTAACAAACAACTCTGCATCTGAAGAAAAATAATAATTTTATATGGTGTTTGATGATTACGAAGAGAGAAATGAATTTCATTTACAAGTGACGGATAACAAAAAACAATAAACTTTAGGAAAACTCATTTGGAAAATCATGGAACAAGATAACTTTAAGATGTTAATTATTTATCTTAGTTGCCACATTTTGAGGAGTGTGAGTACACTAAGTTTAGAGTTGGGTGCCATGGAAAGTTGAAAGATAATCACACAAATTTTTGGATTGTTCGATCTTGAGCTAAATTCACAACCCTAATTATATCTAATCCTGATTGCATCAGAAGGCTTATCATGTATAATAATACATGAACAACAATTTCTTTTAAAATCATATCCCTGTAAAAAACAAGGGTTACCTCATTTAAGAACTCTCTTATGCCCTGGTAGGATTCATTTGTGAGGACTTTTACTGCGATCTCTTTCCCATCCTTCAACTTACCATAATAAACAATGCCAAATCCTCCAGATCCAACTTTCTTCTGAAACCTGCCTGTGGCTTCTTCAATTTCAGACAACGAAAACTTATGTGCGGATTCTGTGGCAACTTCGCTAAAATAAGTGCTCAACTTCTTAGTCGATTGGGTCGTGACAGCATCTCCTGTGAAAGCATTTCAGAATCACAAAGATCCTTCTGTTTTGAAAAACATGATTAAATATGAAAACCAGTCCATCTACCTTTTTGAGGGATCTTACTTCTTTTTTGTTTGAACAATATATATGTCATAAGAGAAGCAAGTAGACAAAGTCCAAGTACAGCAGAAATGATGATGATTATAGTGTGATTAACTCCATGTTTTTGAATATGAAGACCTGCGTTTCCTTCATAGCTATAAAAGAAGAAAAAAGTAGGAGGATAATTGCTTCTGCCCACAGTATTTTTTTTAATCTTAAATCGAGAGTGATGATCCCTAAATCTAATACAAGGAAAAGCAGTAGTAGAAAAAAATAGTGCAGCAAAAGATGATATTATTTGTAAGAATAGTTAATAACTGTTTCACACCATCTCCCTACTGCATTAACTTACAATTTTGGTGAAATTATAAAACACATTCAACACACTTGGCACTTACTTGAATGATATATGTTTATCAACAAGTTCACGTGGTATCGCTCCAGATAACTTGTTATTCTTTACATTTCTGCAATATATACACATATATAAATATATATATATATGATCGAGCAACTAAATCAAGCAATCATAGTAAAACATAGATTAGATATTTCCTAAGTTGACAATTATGAGGATAGAGGAACTTACAGCTCTCTTAGATTTGGCAAGTCGGCAAATGTTGAAGGTATGACTCCACTCACCAGATTGTTCTCTAGATGACTATAAGAAAACAACCAAAATTGAAGTAGAGAACTCATGATGAATGTATAGAAGCCATAATATGTCATAATTAGAAGATTTAAATTCTTACACTGACTCCAAATTTATGCATTCACCAAAATCAGGGATTGGGCCTGTAAGAAAATTGCCATCCAGTTTTCTGCAAGAATTGGCAGAGCAGAAGATAAGGATTAGAATGCAGGATGGAGGAAAAGGTATTTTCATATACAGAAGAAAGGGAACTCATAAAAGTTCTTGAGTTGACTTTTTGTAGTCATATTATTTTAAGATAGTACATAGTCATTTTTAGAGAAGATATTTATTTTCATTTCTCTTACCTCTAGGGTCCATTCGGTATACAAGAGTTGGAATTAGATGCAGGAATTCATTTTAATTTCAATTCCTGTTAGAATTTGGATTGGTCTGAATTCCAATTCATGTGTATGACCAGAATATAGCATATAGTTTCTGAATAACACGAGCAGATTGTACAAAGATAGCTCTCTTAAATTATCTCTATCTCATTATTTTCTGGTGACATCTTAGTATTGACAAATTGCATTTGGTTATTATCAAACGCATATAATAACAACATCTAGAAAAGTAATAACCAGATTACCCCAGGCAATAACAGAAATCAGAAAGGGAAACAGTGGATGGAAAGGGATCGCACTAAGCAAACTACGATAAGAGCTTGCGGAACACGCGTGTTAGTGCTCGTAAAAAGAGAGGGAGGAGGGGGAAGAGAAATTAGAAGAGGAGAGAAAAAAATAAGAGATTCCAAATACTTTCAAGATTACCCAATGTTGCACGGCAAAATCAGAATAATTTCATTTCAATAATAGGTCCTCTATATATAGAGGTGATACAATAATAGATGCATAATAAAATAAAGCATAAAAACAACATATTCTAACACTCCCCCACAAGTTGTGCGTGAGATGTTAATCATGCCTAACTTATCAACAATCCTGCCGAATATATTCCAACTCAACCCTTTGGTGAGAATGTCCGCTAGCTGTCTGTCAGAGGACACAAAAGGCGTACAAACAATTTTTCTTTCAATGTTCTCCTTGATAAAGTGTCGATCTACTTCAATGTGTTTAGTGCGGTCATGTTGAATGGGATTGTGCACGATACTGATGGTTGACTTATTGTCACAATACAGTCGGATGGGTCCTGCTTCAGCAAGACCAAGGTCACTCATCAATGAGCGAAGCCATAAACCTTCACAGACCCTTTGAGCCATAGCTCTAAACTCGGCTTCTGCACTGGATCTTGCAACAACTTGTTGCTTCTTGCTCCTCCAAATAACAAGGTTGCCCCCAACACGGGAACAATATCCTTATGTTGATCGCTTATCCTCAACAGACCTGGCCCAATCGGCATCAGAATAAACTTCAATACTTAAACATGGATTCGGAGCAAACATGATTCCCCTTCCTGGTGAAGACTTGAGATACCTGAGAATTCTGTGAGTTGTATCCACATGATGTGTCTTAGGAGCATGCATGAACTAGCTGATAACACTCACCGCATAAGAAATATTTGGGCGAGTGTGGGACAGGTAGATCAACCTCTCCACTAATCTTTGAAACTCTGAGATGTCTTCAATTTCCTCTCCATCATGGCGCCCAATCGGTGATTTGCTTCAATCGGGGTGTCAGTCGGTCTACATCCACTCATCTCAACCTTCTCAAGGAGATCCAAAGTGTATTTTTTCTGAGAAATGAAAAATCCCTACTTGGATCTTACAACTTCAATACCCAAGAAAAACCTGAGTTT
Source organism: Platanthera guangdongensis (assembly GCA_039583875.1). Lineage (NCBI taxonomy): Eukaryota > Viridiplantae > Streptophyta > Magnoliopsida > Asparagales > Orchidaceae > Platanthera > Platanthera guangdongensis. The sequence goes on from CM077159.1 coordinate 145,706,564, forward strand.
TCTCAGGTCTTTGACCTCAAACTCCCTGACTAATTTCTATTTTAGATTTTGGATGTCTTCAACATCATCCCCTGTTATGACTATATCATCAACATACACAATAAGAACAGTGAGTTTCTCGGTCATATATTTGATGAACAGTGTGTGATCAGCATTGCTCTAGTGTTATACAAATGACATCATATCCTTGTGGAACCTCCCAAACCAGGCTCTTGAAGATTGCTTCAGCCCATAAAAAGCCTTTTTTAATCTGCAAACTTTCCCTTCTGCACCTCTAGGAGTGAGACCTGGAGGAATGGACATGGAGATCTCATCTAGATCATCATGGAGGAATGCATTCTTCACATCAAGATGTCAAAGGTTCCAACCCTTGCATGCAACACAAGATAACAAGACCCTGATAGTGTTCATCTATGCCACTGGGGCAAACGTTTCCAGAGAGTCAACACCAAGGGTTTGCGTATAACCCCTTGCCACCAGTCTTGCCTTGCACCTCTCGACAATCCCTTGTGTGTTCTTTTTCACAGATAACACTCATTTACACACAACCATCTTCTTTCCATAGGGAAGAGGCACCAAATCCCATGTATGGTTATTCTGATTTTGTTGTGCAACATGGTATCATAGCTCGAAAATTTTCTGTTCAAATTTTTTTATCCGCCGCTCGCGCCTCTCGCTCTTCATTCGCTCGTTGTTTGTGCTCGAGACTTCTCCATCCGTCCAGGCCCTCCTTCTTCAGTCCTTCCGGCGCCGGATCCTCAATACAGTGAGTTGGCCTGCCTCTTCCCGCGTCGTCGGCCCTTATTGGTGCTCTTATGGAGTGGATTTCTCTTCCCCTTCCATTTTTTGATGCCCTAAATTTGGATCGTCTCCGAATTTTTATTCCTAAGCCAATATGTCTAGCGGGGCTGATTCTCCCGCTCCCTCATCAGGGGTTGTTCCTCTGTCAGTTTTTCTTTGCGGAAAACCTGATCAAAATGCCCTTCAGATCACTATCATTCGTCTCAATGACATCAATTACCTTTCATGGTCTCGGTCTATCACTCTAGCGCTCAAGATCCGTCATCTCTTTGGCTATGTCATTGGTCAAATGAAGAAACCAGACAGGACCTCTTCTGAATAGGTGCAGTGGGAGTCGAAGAATTCCTTGGTCATATCCTGGCTTACTAATTTGATGCAGGAATCCATTGCCGGTAACTGTCTATTCCTCGACAATGTTACAGACATTTGGCGACGAGCGGAGTCTAGCTACTCTCGTCAAGACAATGCTGCTCGGATCTTCCAGTTGCGCCAGAAGATCTCCTTACTCCGACAGGGTGACTGTCCTCCTGCTGTGTACAACTTGGAGTTCACGCAGCTGTATTAAGAATATGATCATTTTGATCTTCTTACATTTTTTTGCCCTATTGATGAGACGATGGTTCGGGCCAGAGACGACCGCAATCGCATATTTGAATTTCATCATTGCCTACATCGAGACTTCGATCAGATCAGTATTCAGATTTTGGGGCGTCCACAGTTACCTTCCCTTCCTGGGGTCTACAACATTGTGCAGCAGGAATTCGATTGTTTCCAGACCCTACTTCCTGATCCTGTGCCTGAGGGCTCTGTTGTGCCTGCTACGTCCTCTTCTCTTCTAGGTAGTCGTCCATCCCGGGACTCAAAGTTGAAGGGCTCCGATAAGGATCAACTCCTCTGTGATTATCGTGGCAAGAATCGCCACACTCGGGATACTTGTTTCAGGCTCCATGGGTTCCCTCCGCCGAGAGGGCATGCTCCGCCTCGTGACAGTCGTGGTTTTGGGCGCTCCTCTGGTCGTCACGCTTCTCCTCGTGCCGCTCATATCACTGATGCAACTTCCGATATCCCCCCTAGATATTCTAGCTCAGATGGTCCTGCCCCCTGGTGCATTTACTGCTGATGAAATGTTAGCCATCTGACTCTTGATGTAGGGAATTTCTATGGAGCCTTTTCCTTCTTCCTCCTACGCTCACACAGGAATTCCAGGTGCCCATTCTGCTGTCTCTCATCCTTCCACCCAGTGGATTATTGACTCTAGGGCCACAGATCAAATGAATGGGTCCTCTACAGGTTTTATCTCCTATACTCCTCTCTTTGGCCGTGATAAGGTGAGCATTGCAGATGTTTCTCTTTCCTCTATCGCAGGAAAGGATTTCATCTTCTGCTCCTCTCTCACCTTATCCTCTTTCCTTCATATTCCCAATTTTACTCGTAATTTACTTTCTATTAGTCATCTAACTAACTTCATTCACTGCTCTGATACCATGTTGCACGACAAAATTAGAATAATTTCATTTCAATAATATGTATTATAATAGAGGTATAATAAAATAAAGCATAAAAAACAGCATATTCTAACACCCAAAATACATTATCTTTCGGCTTATATAGTCGTCGGTCACAACATAACATAACGGTACCGAAACATATGAACAACAATAATATAAAGGATAAAATAACACCCCTCAACACGTCAGCTAAGGCGACATGTTACGCGTGTCGCGCTTGCGGCGTTGATACACCTGTCACACTGGCGGTCGCCTTTCGCCCTCGTCCTCTCCGTTAGGATCCGTAACAATACCTCCCTATGGAAAACGCGCCTTGTCCTCAAGACAGAAGTCTGAAAACTAGTGGCACATATCCGCTCGGTCAACCCATGTCGCCTCCGAGAGTGGGCGATCCTGCCAAACCACTAAGACCCGGTCCATTGGCTGCTCCACACGGAGAATCGTGCGCGTGTCAGTAATGCACTGAGGAAGGAACACTGTTGGGGAGGTCCCGGAAACCTTTAGAAGAAGTGCCTCCTCGACTGGGTGATCACTGATCACACGCTTGAGCTGCAAGACATGGAACACTAGATCGACGCAGCTCTCTGGAGGTAGGCAAAGGCGATATGTCTGAGTGCCCACCCGTCCTAGGATCTCGAAGCGGCCGTAGAACTTGGCCGCCAACTTCGAGTGGGTCCGCAGGGTCACCGTGACTGACCTGTTGGTGTGGCCGGAGCTTGAGAAACCCTGAATCTCCCTCGGTAAACTGGATGTCGCATCGATGGAGTTTGGCTGAGGCCACCATCCTATCCTGGGCACGCTGGAGGTGTTGGTGTAGCTGACGGAGCATGGCATCGCGGTCGCGGAGGAGGCCCTCTACGACGGCTATCGTGCATTCACCCGCATGGCCTGTGTGATGACGGGCGGAGGACTTCCATAAACTGCCTCGAACGGTTTGGTGTCGGTGTTGGAGTGGAAGGACGTGTTGAAGGAGTATTCTGCCCAGGAGAGCTACTCGGCCCAAGCACGCGGGTGATCACACACAAAACAACGTAGATAGGTCTCCAGACATCGATTCATGACCTCAAACTGTCCGTCCATCTGCAGATGGTAGGCCGTACTCATTGAAATTGCGTACCCTGCATCTTGAACAACGCCTGCCAAAAGTAACTCAGGAAGAGGAGGTTGCAGTCACTCACAATGGAGCGAGGGAACCCATGGAGGCGGACGACCCCGTCAACGAAGGCAGCAACCACTCCGGAAGCAGTGAACGAGTGTCGAATCAGAATGAAATGAGCATACTTGAAGAGGCGGTCCACGACCACCAATTTGCAGTCCCATGTCTTATAGTGGGGAAGCCAGAAGATGAAATCCATAAAAATGTCTTCACAGATCTGTGTCAGGATAGGGAGCGGTTGGAGGAGGCCTGCAAGAAAGGTAGCCTCGTACTTTGTGCGCTGGCACGGTAGGCAGGCCACGATGAAGGCCTTGACCCATCAGAACATTCCTAGGCAATACAACGAAGCGGCGAGGTGGCAATACGTCCTGAAGGTGCTCGCGTGACCCCCTTCTGGGGTTGTATGAAACTCGATGAGTAGGCGGGAAATCAGCTGAGAGGATGCAAAAAGTACCAGATGATCATGATGGTAGAGGCGGTCGCCAACGAGGCAATAAGGTGGTCGGGCAATGACGTCCAGCCACAAGGCCGCCACATTCGACAGGAGCTCGGAGTCGGCTGCAACTTCACGTTGAAGAATGGAGGCATCCTCCAAGACCGGTCAGGAAATGGCCGTCAGATTCGCCGTCTGCAATTGGTGGGAGAGGGCGTCGGCTGCCCGGTTGGACAATCCCGCTAAAAACTCGATGTCAAAGTCGTACCTTAAGAGTTTGGCCACCCAAACTTGTTGTGCAAGGGTCACAATCTTCTGGTGAAGGAGGTAACACAGGTTGTAATGATCTGTTCGAACCGTGAAAGTGGCGGCCAAGCGGGTAGGACTGCCACTATTGTACTGCTAGAACCAATGTCATCAACTTGGACTCATATACGGAGCGAGAGCGGACGGTGTCCGCAAACGTATGGCTGAAATAAGCGATCAGTTGTCCTACCTGCACTCCACCACAAATGGTTGTGAAAAATCTCGCATAGCTAACACGGGGAAGGTGCTTAGGTCCTACTGAAGGTTCCAGAATGTAGCGGCTGCTACTGGGGGCCACTGAAAAATGCCGGTCTCTGACTTCTTTAACAGGCTGGAGAGAGGTTTGGCGATCTTGTCGTAGTCCAAGATGAACCAATAGTAGTACCCGGTGAGACCCAAGAATCCACGGATGTTGCAGCGTGATCATGGTGTGGGCCACTGAAGGACGGCCCGAACCTTGTCTGGATCCATAGATATGTTGGTTGTGGATATGGTATGCCCTAAGTAATTAATTTTTGTCTGACTGAAGACGCATTTCTTAGGGTTCACACATAAAGAGTGCTCCAAGAGAGTGCTGAGAGTGGCTCGAACATGGTACAAATGGTCCTATTAAGATGAACTGTAAACTAGAATATCATCGAAGAAAATCAATATATATCAGCGCGAAACTGGATGGAATAGATCATTCATGGTAGCCTGAAAAGTGACAGGAGCATTTATCAGGTCAAAAGGCACGACCAGGAACTCATAATGACCATCATGCGTGCGGAACGCCGTCTTGGGAATATCCTACTCTCGAACTTGTATCTGATGGTAGTCGACGCATACGTCCAACTAATAGAATGATCCTCATAACTCATCCTGGAGCTCCTAAATAACTGGAATGGGGTACTTATCCGGGATGATGACCATGTTGAGTTCTTGGTAGTCCACGCAAAAGCGTCAGCTATCGTCCTTCTTGCGGACCAGGAGGGCCGAGCTCGAGAAGGGGCTAGCGTTGGGGCAAATGATGTCAGCCGCGAGTATGTCGAGAACCAGTGTCTCGATCTCGCCCTTCTGCGCACAGCCATAACATTATGGTCGAACAAAGATGGAAGACACGCCCCCTTACAGTGGAATGCGGTGATCCGTCGGCCTGGCAGGGGGAAGACGGGTCTTGTCAGTGAAGATGTCCGAAAAGAGGTCCAAGATAGCATGCAGCTCCGGGGCGGTCGGTGAGCAATGGGCGGACTGCCCCTCCAGGTGCCACAAGGAGGCTGCCCAATCCACGTCAGTGGCTTTCTGAAGAGACCGTAAGGAGATAGACTGGCGAAGTAAAGCCAATTCGCCCTTCAGCAAGCAGGGCGTGCCCCAATGGGTGAAGCACACAGTCATGTGATCCCAATTGATGTTGACGTCCCCAAGGATACGAAGCCAAGCCACCCCGAGAATAACATCCACCCCGCCCAAAGAGAAGGGGTAGAAGTCTGCCTGAAATGGGATGTGGGCTATGGTAAGAGTGAGGGTGGCGCACAAGCCACCCGTAGTCGTCCACCTACCATCTCCTAAGCAGACTGAGAAACGCTAGGCGGCCTGCATTGGTAGCGCTATACGATTCACCGAGTGCTGAGAGATGAAGTTTTGGCTCGCCCCGCTATCAATCATCACCACAACAGAGGCCCCGTGAAGTGTCCCCCAAAGCTTCATCTATGGGCCCGAGAATCCGTCGACGGTAAACAGTGGAAGGTCTAAGCGGTGAAAGGTGGTCGTTGGGGGGGGGGGGGGGGGTCCTCGGCCGCCGTATCCAACACAAGAGCCTCGAAGTCCGCGAGTATCACCATGGGTTCCTCCTCGCCAATGAGGATCGGGAGGTCTTTCAGCGGGCACTCGTGCTTAGGGGAGTAGGGTTGATTACAATGGAAGCACAATCCCTTGGTACGCAGATCATGATATTCCTGATTGGAGAGTCGGGGTGGGTCATAGCCCTAGGAGGGCGGCGCAGCGGTGCGACCCGATCGAGGGTCGGAGGTATCTCCAGTTGTGGTGGACAGTAGGCCACTGCTGGCCGGTTGACTGGGCGCGTTGGAGGTATGGGAGGAGGCTTGCCCATGTCCAGAGGTCGAGTCTGAAATTCCGCTTCAACCAAGCGGGCAAGATCCATGGCCTTCACAATCGACGATGAAAGGTAGGTGTGGATACGTGCACAGATGTGTGGGAGGAGCTCATGCATGAAGAAGCTGAGGTAGTGATCTAGAGGAAATCCTAGTACATGCGTCAGGAGGGCGATAAACTCATTGATATACTCATCAAGGGAGACCGTCTGACGGACTCCGTAGAGCCGCTCCACCGCAGAGCCTGAGTAGCGGGTGTCGTAACGACAAATGAGCTCATGCTGAAGGTCCGACCAACACATGGTCGGTTTGGACTGTCGGAGACAGTGCACCCAGTGGAGGGCGGAGCCCTCCATGCCGATCAATGTCGTGCTAACCTACTGTAGCTCCGAGATTTGTTGTATCTCAAAGAACTATTTGGCCCGGGCAATCCATCCCATGGGATTAGTGCCAATGAAAGAGGGAACATCAAAGGATCGAGGGCTCGGTAAGAGAACCACGGGCAGGGGGACTGTTGCATGGAACGATTCTGGGGGACTCCAAGGAGTGACGGCGAATCCGTCGCGGACGTCGCGAATTTGGTAGGATGACCGGCCAAGAGGGAGTCAATCTTAGCATCCATGCATAGCATGAGGGTCTGCAGCGACGCGATCGAACAGTCGTGTTCATCCAAACGACAAAGGATGGTTGGATCTGTGGGTGGGGTGACTGAGTTGCGTCGATGTTGACCATTAATCGCAGCCTAAGGGCATGCAATCGACCGGGTGGAGGCAAGGGAACTCGGAAGCGCTGGAAGTCATAGGTCGGAGGCGCGATGCCCGCTGGAGCCATGTCTAGGGCAGTCGAGAAGATCAGACAGATCTGGCGGATTAGAAGCGGTACAGACCGCGACGGCGAGACGCACTGGAGCCGCGTCGGTTTGGCGATGCGCGGTGGGGAAAGCCATGACAGCCTATGTGGGAAGCAGCGACAGACGACACGACGGGAAAGTAGGGCGGAATCGCGGACATCGGACTGGGTAGACGTGGGTAATTCGGGCTGCGGAGACCACGACCGAAAGGCGGCAGGTTGGACCAAATTGTTAGGGCTCGGAAAAGAGAGGGGGGAAGGGCGGAGAAATTAGAAGAGAAGAGAGGGAAAAAATCAGAGATTCCAAATACTTTCAAGCATACCCAAAATACAATATCCGCTGGCTTATATAGTCGCCGGTCACAACATAACATAACGGTACTGAAACATAAGAACAATAATAATATAAATGATACAATAACACCCCACAACACATGTCGGCTAGACCGACATGTTACGCATGCCACGCTCGCAGCGTTGATACACCTGCTACACTGGCGGTCGCCCTTCGCTCTCGTCCGCTCGTTCGGGATCTGTAACAACGTGGGAGAATTTTTTTATCACAATTAGTTAGTTGACAAAATTTGAAATCTAAAATCGACCAGAATTTATAATATATAAAATATTGAGGAATAATGGGCAATTCAAGGTTCTTAGATGGATTCTCAATAAAAGAAATGATCAACTGCAACTTACAACACAATTAAGCCAGTCAATTTTGTGAGCTCCAAAGGAATGTTCCCTGTGAGATTCTTTTCAGACAAATCACTGCCCAGATAACATCGAAATTAGCCAGGGAACAACTATTTTACTTATAGAAAAGAATATTAAATTCGTGGAATTAATCAAAATCTTGACTTTGTACATGGAAACTATTTTTGGTTGTGAATCGGAATTACACTGCACCCAGGACCAGGAAGCCGGTAGACATGGATCACCACCTTCATGTGACCAATCTTCGCGTGTGTAGTGGGAAACAAGGCTGGTCATAACATATCCTGAAATGTGCTTATATCAACAATTCAATCTTGTATTCACATTAAATGTTATATTCATGTGAAATTAAGGGCTTTTGCTAAAGACGCTGTATGCACTTCTATATATGTTATTTAAAGGCGTCAGTTGTTTGGTTTGCTAATATCTGCAAGTTAAAACTCAGAAATATAAATAATCGCATCATTTTAAGAACTAAATTAAAAGAATATAGAGACATTAAACCAAAAATAATTAATTTAGCAGATAGTACTGCCATCTAATAACACCGACATCTTAATAATATTAAAGTTCTAATTATATTGAATTAAACCGCATTATGAATCACAATTTTCAGGCTTACCATCTTGAGAACCAGAGTTAATCTGCAGATACTTGTATATTTCTAGAGCATTCAAAATTGGTCCCAAGGATGAATCATTTGTTTTCTTAAAATCAAAGGAGAAGATGAATGGCAGTGAGATATTATAGTAGCCAGGTTCATAGAGCCGAAACTTCCCTTGTGCATTTTCTTCAACGTCAACAGTAGGCTTACTAATTGTGGCCATGCCAGGGACGAAAAGTTTAAATTTCCTTGTATTATCTGAAGGGAAATCTTCAATTTCAGCAAAATATGAAAATGCCCAGCCAAAACCTGGAAAACCATCCAGGTCGAGTCGATAACTCAATGATCCATTTCGACCTACAACGGCTGTCTGCATCACCTTTTGTGGAGGCTTTTCACCATAGCTAACATCTACCGGATTTGTCGTCGATATTTTTTCAGTTCCTAGAGCAACATCAACAAGATAGTTTGCCCTTCTTACTGAATCAGATTCCCATATTCGATCGAATGGGTCGTCAGGATACCTGAAATATTAATTCTGTCTTTTCAGCCATCCCACATGGCCAAATATGCTTACATCAATATGAACTGCAAAAATTTTAAAATTGAAACTATCGTCTTACCAAATCACTTGATCAATAAAAAATGGAATACTGAAGAAAAAATATTTAAGGAGCAGGACGAGCTTCGGCACCCAAGTGTTGCGGCCTACTGGACTCGATCTGAAGCCAAATCCTCTACAACCCTAAACTTCAATAACTGGTAAGAGGGGGTTTTTGGTTAAATGAATCCAACAGTTCAGATAGTTCGCTTGGATCATTTAACCTAAATCTCCAAATAACATTCGGTAAAAAAAATGAAAAATACATAAAAATATAATAATAAGTCAGATCAAATTGGTAGTGTAACATCAAAAATTCTAAGTACTTCCATACATTTTCTAAGTACTTCCATAAATTTTAACTTCATGGTCCGATCATGATTGAGTAAAGCATTTGCATCGCTGATCGCGGTATCTAAGCTAGCCACAGTTGAATTTTATGCGTTAACTAAATAATCAACTAATTTCATGTAGTAGAAAATTTTATGAGAATTACTTCGGCATGATTCAGGGGTTCATGAGAGTGTCACACACTTGGTTAAAGAAACAATTTTAGATGAAATGACAACTTTGTAATTATAAGAGCTCTTGTTACCCCTGTCCGCTTAAAATCTTAACCGAAGCCATTTAATTGCATCCACGACACTTAGGTTTAGTGGTAATTGTCGTCGCACGGCTCTGGAAGGGAGAAACCGCACGATATTGGGTATAGGAGGAACAGTTGGATCTCCTTGTCAGTTTCTCCTCTCAGTCATGGGAAATGAGACCCGCGGAACTCTCTTTGTGCCGGCAAATTCCCTTAAACAGATCCAGGAAGTCGACGATTCCAGCGATAACTCTGCAATTATCGTCGATCAGTTTCACCGATGGGAAATTCTTCCCTTCTCATCGACTTAAGCGCACTCCACATCTACTTCTCTAATCGATTGGAGCGCTCGCATGAGCATCTTTTTGGTTGCATCGACTGGAGCGCACACATGACTCATTCCCTTCTCCTCTGGAACCGATTGCAGGAGGAAAGCAAACTTTCCAGTCGATCTTTGTTCACAATCACCCCTTTTTTCGTCAATTTTGAACAAGTAATCATCGACCCTAATGACAATGAATATAAGTACTTCATCTTAGTCATGGTTTTTGCCTTTGCTGTGTTAATGTCATTGAAGTCTCTTCAGGTAGGAAACTCCCTTTTTTCCTTCCCTTCGGCAAACAGAAACTATCTTCCTTACGAGAATTTCTTCTTCTGATCACCCTAATGACAATGAATATTAGATGCGAGTCTATGTCTGTGACTGAGACATATTAGAGCACTTATATTCGTCATTAGGGACTCAAATCTCTAGAATGTGTTTAACCATAGTATACCTCAACTTTAGATCAAAAGAACCTAGAATCACTACATTTTAATAATTCCAAATTTATAGAAAATTTAGTATATGATCAAAACATAGAAAAAAAGGTTTATTTTCAAAAATTACTTTTATAGAAAAACATGCATATAACCATAGTAAATCTTTGTTACGGATCTGTCACGACGCACCCATTGGTTATCTATGTTATTACTATATATGTATTCAAATCAACTTAGGCGTGTGTCGCTTGTATCCAGTCAAGTTAAGTAGTGTCTTTTAATATTTTAATGTTTCCATGTATTTACGGGTATGACACCCGGGGTCCTATAAAATAGACCCTTAGTCTTGTATGGAGAAGTCAAGTAATGAAAAAGTCTAATTCCCGTCTTTGAGTGTGAGGTCTTGGTAGTTCTCTCCTCCAACGAGCAAGCCCCGCATAGGCAGCCGCAGTCATGGCACCGTAATATCTTTGTTACCCTGCATCTCCACTTCGACCACACCTTCGACCACCTCCGAATTAGGCTCATAACAACTTGATATCAGAGCTATTGGTCCTCTTCCGCAAGCGAACCTTGAGGATTCAGCGTGCTTCTTCCTCAACCAGCCAGAATCTCCCTCGAAATCGCTGTCAGCACTAGCCGGAACCTCCGTTGAATTCGCTGCCAGCACCGCCGCACTGCCTCCCTGCTTCCCTACCAGCGCGACATCCTCCCCGTCGGCTTCAGCACACGTGCCTTCCGCGACATCAACCTCGACGACCCCCTTCAATCGCTCGACGCCTTCAGTTGAGGGTTTGCCCGCATTTTCGCGCCTCCTGTGGTGTCCATTCCGCCCATCTATATCGCCTTATGTCGAGCCCGTCTCCATCCTCCCGCTCCCTTCCATTTTTTTCTTTGATCCGCACAGAACATACCTGAATTTTCCCTTCCTCGGGCCCCTCCCCACAAGTCATTTATTTTATTTTAACGCCCCAACTCCTGCCTTGAGCCCCTCCCCTGACAACACCTTTTTTTATTATTTTTAAGCCACCAACACCCTTTTCCTTTTTTTGGAAGTGCCATCACCCCATTCCTGCCATTACTTTAATATTTATCATTTTTATCATTTCACATCTCCCACATCCCATGAGTCCTTTGCAAGATTTCTAATTAATTACTCCCCCATTTGATTTTTTTTGGGAGCCCACTCTGCAGAAACCCATTATTCCCAGCTGGCATTTTTCTCTCGCCATTTTCATTTCTCGAGCCCTCCACACCACAAGCCCCCCCCCCAACCGTCAACCATTTAATTAATTATTGGTTTAAGTAATTAATTCACTTTATTTATCCTCACAATGATATCGGCTTTAACTCTATCTTATAATTCAGAGGCGCTACTCGACTCACTCACGAGACACATCGTCTCGGGGCCGCCATCCTGGCCCTCTTCGAAGACATACTTGCTAAAAGTAAACAGTTGCTCACCATTCCACCGTCGCCACAAGACCATGCAATCGTCACTCCGCCGTTGATACCAGTCATTGTCTTGTCAGCCCCGGCTCCACTTGCCCCGATCAACTCGCCGCATCGTTTGTCGGTACTTGCTCCGCCGACCCCCGTTTCGCCGACCCCGAGGGACCCGTTCCGGCCACCTCACCGCCTTCAGCTCCGTTCCTTCTGCCGGATGTCGCTCCCTCGACATCCTTGTTGTTGTTGCTGCTCCTCACCGCTCCACTAACCTTGTCAAAGCCATTACTTCCGTCGCTCGTCTTTCCAACGACGCCGCCGCCGTCGTCGCTGCATGATATCATGCATTGTTCTGGTGAGAGATCAAGCTACCAGATGATTCAGTCACCAAGTGGAGTTCGAGCTTGAGGGAAAGCTCGATATCAAGGGCGAATGAGATGTTACGGATCTGTCACGACTCACCCGCTGGTTATCTATGTTATTATTATATATGTATTCATGTCAACTTGGGTGTGTGTCGCTTGTATCCAGTCAAGTTAAGTAGTGTCTTTTAATATTTTAATGTTTCTATGTATTTACGGGTATGTCACCCTTAGTCTTGTATGGAGAAGTCGAGTAATGAAAGAGTCTAATTCCGGTCTTTGAGTGTGAGGTCTTGGTAGCTCTCTCCTCCAATGAGCAAGCCTCGCTTAGGCAGCCGTGGTCATAGCTCCATAGTATCTCTGTTACCCCGCATCTTCACCTCCGACCACTCCTCCGGTCACCTCCGAATTAGGCTCATAACAACCTTCCCTTGGCATATACTATTAAAGCATGCATTCATATTATTATTATGTCATTTTAGTATCACTGAGAGGAAGAACTTTCTTACACACCAGATGGGCAGATTTGTTTTAGACTTTTAGGATTTTTCTTTTCATGAGAATCGGGTCAAAATATTCGCTTAGGATAAGTTTTTGAGGGTACCTTCAAAGTTAGCTTATGTTTATCTCTTTCAATTTGATGTATCAATAATTGGAGACTTAAATCTATCAGATATAATTTAAAATTTTGATGTATCAACAATTGGAAACTTAAATCTATCAGATATAATTTAAATTCTGAGTTACTCAGACTTATTGTATCCGAAGAACTTTCTTACACACCAGATGGGCAGATCTGTTTTAGGCTTTTAGGATTTTTCTTTTCAGGAGAATCAGGTCGAAAGATTCGCTTAGGATAGGCTTTTGAGGGTTCCTTCGAATTTAGCTTATGCTTATCCCTTTCAATTTAATGTATCACTAATTGGAGACTTAAATCTATCGGATATAATTTAAATTTTGAGTTACTCAGACTTATTGTACTTTAAAATTTTAGTTGGCTTAGTGAGCCAGATTTTGAGGTATTTCTTTAACCAAAGCTTTGCTCTTTTATTTTTGTTGTGTGCATTAGTTATTTTTCCTGCTATGATATGATTTTACTATTGTTGCTTGGTTTGATTCATATCACAAGTATCGGGTGGGCTTTTGAAATGTTGTTGAACTAGGTAGAGGTATTATAGACTGCCTCCAGTTATCTAGATGATGAACTTACAATCTACAATAGAGTAAATCGACCCTGATCGGGTCCTAAAGCGCATGCCTAGAGGCTAGAGTGTCACGACTTATCCTCGCAAATATGCCAAACTTCCAGGAAGCTACTAAATATTTCAATGTGTTAAGGCCCAAAACTAAAAGTCCACATAAGGAATTATATTTTTCGCAGTATATTTGGTCTCAAATCATGAAGTGTGCATTCTTCTTCCCCCTATACTCTATATAAAGAGGGAGCTCCCTTGTAAAAAATTAAATTGTTTTAAATAATATTCATTTATATTTCAAACTCTCACATGGTATGAGAGCCAAGAGAAATCACTCACTGCTTAACTCTCGAGTGAACAATCCCGGCCTCACACGAAAGCTCCTACGATTAGCTCTCGCGTCGACCCGTGAACTCCACATACTCATCACTCATTGCTCCGTAAATTCGAGCAAGCTCCTGCTCTCAACTCCCCTGGTAAAGCTTGTTGATACTTCCCAAGCCAAGCATGTTAATTTCATCTCGCATATCCTCATCAAGTAGGGCTCGCCAATCTCATTCCATTTGTGCTCGCCAACCAGAACACTCTTGCTCTCGCCATCCCCAATTCTCTTCTCTCATCGATCGGGATCGACGATCAAATCAACCTCCCCCATGGATATTTATAGGCTCCGCTCCTTTCTTTGGAACACCGCACCTCCCGTAAGGATTTTGCGAGTTCCCCTCCAACAAGTCCTCACCCCAGTCACATTTTTTTGTGAGTTATGCGTGCTCACTGTCAGCTTCATGCGAGCTTGCCATACTCCCTGCGAAGTTTTTCCCGCGTGGTTTTGCAATCACTTTCTGTGAGTTCTGTGTGCTCGTCAACCAGTGTTGTAAATGTCGACCGACATGTCCGACATGTCGGCCGACATGTCTGACATGTCGGCCGACATAAAGGTTTTGGGCAGAAAACGCAACGACATCGACATTTTAAGCAAAAATATCATTTTTGAAAATATCCCCGATATATCAGTCTTTAGGCCCCGATATATAGGTCTTTTGGCCCTGATATATCGGTCTTACCCCGATATATCAGGCAATATCTCGAAGACGATATATGAGGAGTACTAAAAATATATATTTTTCATTTCTTTTAAGCGTCCAAGCGGTAATATTTTGTTTTGTGCTACATTTCGTACATCTCTCTGAGCTAAGATTGGCATTCTTTCTCGTTTCACTTTTATTTGATGCTCTTTATGTCATTTAATGTCATCAACGCTTCTTTTTGTGTAATTTATAAACATACATTATGTGTATATATGTTTATTATATAATTTATAAACATACATTATGTGTATATGTTTATTATGTAATTTATAAAAATATATTATGTATGTAACTGCACATATGCACAAAAAATGTTTATATATATGAACAAATTTATTTAAATATTAAAACCCGACATTGTAAAATATCTATGATATATCCCCCGCAATCCGACATACGACATTTCAAACCTAAACCGACATGAACCCGACATCCAACATCTGCAACCTTGTCGTCAACACTTCCTGCGTGCTTTTGCGAGCTCCCCCAGTTAACTCAACGACGCCTTTGTCGAGCTCGCTGAACTTGCTTGTTTTGAACTATGGCCAGTCCACTACTCCCTTCTGCTCTCGTCAATATTACACCTCCTACAATCATTTCTAGTACCTCAAAAAATTTCGGGACAACGTCAAAACTAACTAGACCAAATTATTCTGATTGGAATGTCTCCTTCACTTTCCTTTTGTGCTCTCAACGCAAACATCATATCATTGATGCTCCACCTAATCTGGTGTCTCCCTCCTATGCTGATTGGGACGCCAATGACGATCCTTCGCACATATCTTGCAAACAATCTTTCTAATGCATGTTTGCCCATCATCCGTCATGCCAACACTGTGAAGGTCGTGGGATCATCTTGCTACGAGGGAGTCAAAACCTCTCACATCTATACAACGTATTATGACCTCTTACCTCGGTCAACACTCTCTCTTGTTGTTGTGTATCAGGAAGTTCAATCTCTCAGCGCAGAATTTCTCCAGCATCGACCCTTCTTAGCTGACCTTGCCACTTAGCAAAAACATTTTTAGGAACTCCTGGTGATTTGTTATCTTCTCTGTTTTCTAGATTCTAATAAGATGATACGTCAAGTTTGAGCGTACATGCAGGGTAGCATGCATATCCTCCAAGTAGCATGTGTATCTGCCAAGTAGCATGTGTATCCGCAAAGTATTGTGTATGCACTGGTACTGAAATTGTACACGGCACAGATATGCGGTGTAAGACTCGTGTTGTTGAAATACTAAAATTATAAATTTCCAACATATCCTCAAAATAAAAATTAATTTGACTATGCTAAAAACTATAATCAGTGTTGATTTGACGCCGCGTATTTGATTTTGAAGTTCGAAATTTTTTATGTTTTGTGACGATCATTTTGTATTTAGTTTAAATTTCGTTATTGAAATCAATTTATATGCATGTATTAGCATCATGTACATATATTGTTGTGCATTGGCTGATGGATGAATACTGATCAGCATATATTGATTCTTATGCCTTGGAGATGTTTAGTCGGCTGGTTCCTTTAGTTGGCCTCTTCATATAATCAGCTAGATGGCTGAATTAATTTTGGAAAAAGTAACTGATTATTAATGATAAGAGGATTAATTGAAGCGGTGGATTCAGCTGCTTATTAATTACTTCTATCGAGCTAGACGAACTAGGGCTTGGCTGCGACTCTTCTTCTCGCACGACGACTACCTCTTCTCCTTACAATTGATGATGAGGGAAGTCAGAAGGTTGTTGCCTTTTCCAGGCTGCGTTTCTGCGGCTAGACTTGCTCGATTTCCGGCATATTTGGGCCTCGACTTCTCCATTGTGAGCTTTTTCGACTCTTCTACTTACTCTCCCCCCCCACCCTTTCTTCTTCTTATAATTGCTGAAATATAGTTCAAATTTATGAAATCCAATAGTAGCTTGGCCGGTTAGGCTTTCTGATTTAGGGCTTTTATTGATTTGGGATTTTCTCTCTCACTCTCCCTCGATTTCTCCTTCACCCAACTTCTCTACTAGATTAGATTGTTGATTGTTAGTGGCATGCTGTAGCTATTTTTTGTTTCTGATTTGGGTATTATTATGTCCGGCCGGCTAAAGTTGTTTATGGGGAGGGGCCTACTATATGTTGTTGTTCGCTCTTGATGGTTGCTATTGGCTGCCATAGTTGATGGATGTGTGATGTTGGCTGCCATGTTTTAGCTATTGTTGATAGTCCATTCCCAAGTTGTTGTAGGGGTAGGCTACGGGTGCACAAAACCTACGACTCTAGGTGGTAGTGCAATGGTGACATGCTAATCCAAACCTACATGCAATGTAATGATCGATATGTTAACGAATAAATTAAAGCAATGTAAATTTTCAGCATCACGCAGATATTTAAATAAAAAACAAATATTTAATTTTAGCAAATTATAATGGCTTCCTCCGCTCGGAGGGCCAAAGCAAAGCGTGCGGCGAATAGCTCCACCTGCAAATTATTAGCGTAACGAAACAATTTCTACTAGCAAGAATCACAACACATTTATTCATCAGTGAAAATATCAAATCAAATAATCCAATACCACAAAACAAACTCACAAAGTAGCGGGCTGAACCGAGACACTGAAGAATTAGGGTCTAGATGTGTAGATCGGTAATCGGATGCGGGACCGGCGGCATGAAAACGAAGGCGGTGGCTGTCCTCGGCGGTAAAGGATGAGATCGGGTGAGAAATGGATAAATCCGGCCACCTACAAGTAGATCCGGGTCGGGGAGGGGTGAATCCGCTATTTAGGGTCAGATCCAGGCAAAAATGGAAAGTATGAGGGATGGAAATAACGGATCGGGAGCGAAATTCTCAGATCTGAATGGATCTAGAGAATTAGGGTGATTTGGAGGTGGTTCCACGAAGACGAGGGGATTAGGTGGCCGGCCGATGGTAGGGAGGGGGATGCCGGCTATGGAGGGGGCGTGGAAGAGAGGTGGCGGCTAAGGATGGGTCGTCGAGTTGGGGAAAGAAGGCTGGGGGTCGGTGGAGGAGGGAGGGCAGCAGGGTGGCGGACGGTTTGGTCGACGGTTGCAGGAAAACCTGTACTGCAGGCCGCCGGGTTTGGGGGAGGGATAGGGGGGCTGTCGGCGGCTGGATGAGGGATGGGAGGGGTGAAAATGAGGGTGGGGATAGGGATTACCTTGGGGAGGAGTTTGGAGGCATAAGAGTCATCACCTAGGGTTCCACGACGTCGGCACCGGGGAGGGATCGTTGGAATCCGGAATTAGAGTTCTCCAAATTCTGCATTACCTATATTCAGCCTCTATAAGTCTTATTTATAAGAAAAGAAAAGCTAGGGCATCCCCCATCAACGGCTATGATTGGCCGGTGGGTTCGGCCCTTAAAATACATCAATAATAAACGGAAAAATATAAACTAATATAATGTTTTGACTCGCGGCGACGTCCCGGACGCAACCGCGGAGTCCGATTGGTGATCCGATCAAGTCCTCCTGTGCGAATAAATGAATGTGGGTCCCGCCTTGCGGCGAACCCCTCTAGGTGCACGATCTGATGGATCCCCATCAACTCCCCCCAACTGAAAAGCCTTCATCTCCGATAAATGGAGATGATCGTACTGAGGTTGAAGTCTGGGGGCGACCCGATCAAGCAACGCAGGCAGTATCCAAGTGTCGTCAACGTCGGGGCGGCCCTGCCAATGTACCAAGTAGCGGCAACGCGGTCCATCCGAGGTGGGAACAAAATGGTGGGATCTGACCTCTGTGATACTCTCATCTCTCGCCTCTCGAAAGGGGGATCCTGGTGCGATCGGTGGTGCCTGCGGTGAAACCAAAGAAGACGAGTTCCCAGGTGGGTGGATGTCAACAGTGGGTGGACTGGGGTGGCCATCAGACGATGGTGACATATGAGGGTGGTGAGGTAACGACAGTGGGAGTGGGGGTGGTTGGGTATCTCCACTGCTCGGGTCCACATACTCGTGAGGCTCGTAGTATGCAGTCAGATCCTCAACATTAAACACTGTGTGAATTCTCATACTAGCTGGGATGTCAAGCCGGTAGGCGTTGGTCCCAATACGACTAATAATAGAGTACAGACTCATTCGCCTAGCGCTTAACTTCTTGGCAGGCCCCGAAGGGAGCCTCTATGGGCGGATTCGTATCATTACCCTTTTGCCTTCAATAAATATTCATTCTCGCCCTCGCATATCTGCATGAACTTTATAATTTTCATTGTTTGTTATTATTTGTCGGCGAACTGACTCATGCAAATCATGCAAGTGTTGTGCAAATGACTCAGCAAACTCACTAGGGAGCGACTCTAAAGGACTCGGGACGAGGTCTATAGGTTTCCTAGGATCATATCCTGATACTACATGAAATGGACTCAACCCGGGGGACCTATCGACGGAGCTATTGTAGGCAAGCTCTGCAACATGGAGATCTAAGTCCCAACTGCCTACATGCTCTCCTACTAGACACCGCAAAAGATTCCCTAGACTCTGATTCACTACCTCGGTCTGTTTGTCCGTCTGTGGGTGATATGTCGAGCAGAACCTAAGGATAGTGTCCGTCTTATACGACGGGGTTTTCCAGAAATAACTCATGAATCTCACATCGCGGTCTGACAGGATCGACTTGGGCAGGCCATGCAGTCGAAAGACGTCCCTCATGAATATAGATGCAACGTGAGTCGCATCTGCCGTTTTGCGGCAGGCAATGAAGTGCGCCATCTTCGAAAACCGATCGACCACCACAAAGATTGAGTCGTGTTTACGTATGGTGCAGGGAAGTCCGAGAATAAAATCCATGTTAATGTCCTCCCAAGGGCGGCGTGGGAGAGGTAAAGGTGTGTACAGACCCGTGTTCTGCTTAGTGCCATTTGCCGTCTGGCAGATACGGTAGTGGAGAACAACGCGAGCTACGCCCTTCTTAAGGCCGGGCCAATAGAGGCGGTCCTCGACAATGGCTATGGATTTATCTCGCCCGAAGTGGTCTGCGGCTCCGCCCGCGTGCAGCTCTTAAATCAGATAATCACTGTAAGATGTCTGGGGAATGCACAGGAGGGAGCCCCGGTACAGATATCCCTCATAGATCTGATATCCCTCAACGGGGTCGGGTGGGTCTCGGGACAAGGCGGTGTAAATCTCGCCAAAATCAGGGCATGTCGGATAGTCCAGCATCAATCTCTCCAGTCCCTCTACGCCGCAGTCATCGTCTGCAACAGGGATACGCGGCGACTCAACGCATCAGCCGACTTGTTCTCAACACCAGCTCGGTGCTTGAGAATATAATGAAAGTCCTGCAGATATTTGACCCACTTCGCATGTCGGTGTCCCAGCTTGCGTTGCGAGTCGAGGTAGCGTAGCGCCTGGTGGTCGGAATATAACACAAACTCTCGGGGAAGGAGATAACGTCTCCAGTAACGCAGAGACTGGAATATGGCATAAAATTCTCGATCATAATTCGAGTATTTCTGCTTACCTTCATTCAGCTTCTCACTAAAGTAAGAAACTGAATATCCCTCCTGACTCAATACGCCACCTATACCAACACCTGACACATCGCATGCGACCTCAAAGGCGCGGCTAAAATCCGGCAATCGTAGGACATGAGCCATCGTCAATCTCTCCTTAATTTCTTCGAAGGCTCTAGTGGTTGCAGGGGTCCACTGAAACTCGCCCTTCTTGAGACAGCTCGTGAAGGGGGCCATGATCGTACTGAACCCCTGGACAAACCTCCTATAGAAGGTGGCAAGTCCGTGAAAGCTACGAGCCTCATGAATATTCGCGGGCACAGGCCAATCCAGAATGGATTTGACCTTCTAGGGATCTACGGATACTGCAGTAAACGATATAATAAATACCAGAAAGTCAACAGACTCGGAAAGGAACGAGCACTTCTTCAGGTTCACATACAATTTCTCTTGGCGGAGGGTGTCAAAGAGAACTCTTAGATGATCGAGGTGAGCAGCCTGAGTCTGGCTATAGACCAGTATGTCATCGAAGTATACTACCAGAAACGTGCTCATGCTCGGGGCGTTAGATAACCCAAATGGCATGACTAGCCACTCGTACACACCGTCCTTGGTCTTGAATGTTGTCTTCCACTAGTCTCCCTCACGAACTCGTATCTGATGGTACCCACTACGGAGGTCGATCTTGGAAAAGATCTGCGCACCAGACATAGTATCCAGAAGGTCATCGAGTCGTGGAATCGGGAAACGATATTTAACCGTGATTTTATTAATAGCGCGGCTATCGATGAACGTACACAAACTACCATCCTTCTTAGGGGTAAGAAGGGCGGGGACCGCACACGGACTCATACTCTCGCAAATGAACTGCTTTCGGAGAAGCTCATCAACCTCCACTTGAGCTCAGCATGCTCATCTGGGTGCATACGGTAATGGGGCAGGTTCGGGAGGGAAGCCCCGAGGACTACAATAGCATGTTGAATGTCCCGTGGAGGAGACAGCTCGTCGGGGAGCTCGTCAAGCATAATGTCCGCAAACTCGCCTAAAAGGGGACACACCGCTAGTGGGTGGTCAACTGGGGTATCCTCAGATGCCTGGGTGGCAGCCACAACGTAGATGATATTCGATGATATTCGAATCAACATTATCTCGCAGAAACTCGTCTCGCCTTAAAATATGATAGGGCCTCGAGGCGCTCGTACTAACAGACGGCTCGACCACACTCTTGGATCTATCTCGGGGCTAGGGGGCATCAATGTGATCTTCCTCCCCTTGTAGTAAAAGACACACGTGTTCGAGCGACCAAAACACGTGACGTCACGATCAAACAGCCAGGGGCGGCCAAGAAGCACATGAGCGGCGTCCATGGGAATGACATCGCACCAGACCTTGTCCTGAAATGAGGCAATGGTGATCGGGACAAGGCAACGCTGGGTGACCTGAATCGCCGTCTTATCTACCCAGACAACATGATATGGGTGGGGGTGAGGCTCTGCCTTCAACTGCATACGGTCAAGCCCCTTTTGGACCACGATGTTCAAGCAACTCCCACTGTCGATAGCCAACTTGCAGGGACCACCTGCACTAGGAAAGTATGTGTAAAAGATGGTGGTGCGTCGCCAATTCTCATCTACACGAGGGGTGTGTAGGAGGCACCTAATCACTCCCACCTCTAAAGATCTCTCGGCATCACTCTCCCAACCTTCCTCGACAGTGGCCCTAACTTTTTTCGTACCCTCATCTTCCTCCAAATTCTTCTCCTCACCCTCAACTAGCAGGTTCTGCATGGGGCATTGCGCCGCCATGTTTCCCCTGCCAGAACATCAATAGCACACAATGCCCCCAGATCGCTGGCCATCAGTGGCTATGGCTTTACCCTTCGCATTCGCGAGGATACGTGAGGATGCAGTCGGGTGGTCTGGGGCGGAGCGGGTTTCCTAAAAGTCGAGAACTCAGTTTGAGAAGTGAACTGTCTCGTGCTCGAAGATCGGAGGTACTGCTCGTACTCGAGAGCGAGCTGAAATAGCTGATCGACTGTCTATAAACGATGTGGAATCAACTCTCTCTGAATCTCAGAACGATGGCCCACCTTGAGACGGGAGGCAGTGGCGATAGGCTCCTCCGAGATGTCACTCCTAACGACTAGCTCGTCGAAGCGAGTCATATACTCATCGACAGTGACCCCTATCGTAAGTTCGGTAACTGCTCAAATAACTGGTCTCGGTAGGAAGCGGGGAGGTACTTCTCGCTCAACCTCTGCTTCATCTCATCACACCTGTTGATGGGGTAATAATCATCTCGCTCCAAGGCTCTCTCTACGCTAATCCAAAATACCTTAGCCTGCCCGACCAGCTTCATTTTTGCGAAGCGAACGCAACACTCGCCACTCATCTCATACCACTTGAAATAGTGGTCCATGTCCAAGAGCCAAACGCTGAAGGCTTTTGGATCTAGGCGAGCATCGAACGAAGGGGCGTCAAGTCAAATACGGCGAGTGATGTCGTGATGGTGTCCTCCCCTCCGTGGGTCGAGATAATCCTCGGCGTACTCGTCATGAGCGTAGTCTTGTCAAGCAGGTGGGGGGCCCGCTCTCTCTGACCCGGGGGATAATATTCATCGGGGTGATGATCACGAAGTCCATGTGTGAGCACACGATCTCTGGGGTCAGGCTGAGGTTAACGTGACATACGGTACTCATCACGCTGATGGGGAAGCCTATCCCGCGTCGAAGCTTGCCTATGCTCCATCACAAAGTCAGGATTTTGCCGTACCGGCGGAATGGGGCTCGATGAGGAACATCACGATGGTGGCGGTGTGCCGGAGGCGGACCATCTCTCGGGCGTTGGTCATGACGTGGAGGAGCATCAAGGTCGTTCTCAAAAAACTCATCACACTGTGTTGGAGTGTCCCTGACATTCTCTAAGTGGTCTAAACGAAGATTCACCTCGGCAGGATCATGACGCACATCGTTGAACTGGACACCTAAAGCGTCAAAACGGTCGAGGATAAGACGCTGAAACTCAGCAAAAGCGGCGCCCAAATTTGAGCTCGTCGTTTGGTCGACGGTGACTTGTGGCTCTACGATGCTTTCTCTAAAGATCCTACCACTATGGAGCATGCAAATGGCCTAACCTTGCCTCTGATACCAAAATGATGTAGGGGTAGGCTACGGGTGCACAAAACCTACGAATCTAGGTGGTAGTGCAAGGGTGACAAGCTAATCCAAAACTACATGCAATGTAATGATCAATATGTTGACGAATAAATTAAAGCAATGTAAATTTTCAACACAACGCAGATATTTAAATAGAAAACAAATATTTAATTTTAGCAAATTATAATGGCTTCCTCCACTCGAAGGGCCAAAGTGAAGCGCGCGGCGAATAGCTCCACCTACAAATTATTAGCGTAACAAAATAATTTCTACGAGCAACAATCACAGCACATATATTTATTCACCAGTGAAAATATCAAATCAAATAATCCAATACCACAAAACAAACTCGCAAAGTAGCGGGCTGAACCGAGGCACTGAAGAATTAGGGACTGGATGTGTAGATCGGCGATCGGAGGTGGGACCGGCGGCGTGAAAACGAAGGTGGTGGCTGTCCTCGGCGGTAAAGGATGAGATCGGGTAAGAAATGGGTAGATCCGACAACGTACAAGTAGATACAGGCCGGGGAGGGGTAGATCCGCTATTTAGGGTCGGATCTAGGCAAAAATGGAAAGTATGAGCGGTGAAAATAACGGATCGGGAGCGAAATTCTCAGATCTGAATGGATCTAGAGAATTAGGGTGATTTGGAGGTGGTTTCACGAAACGGAGGGGATTAGGTGGTCGGCCGGTGGTAGGGACGGGGCTGCTGGCTATGGAGGGGGCGTGGGAGGGAGGCGGCAGCTGAGGATGGGTCGCCGGGTTTGGGGAAGGAGGTTGGGGGGGCGGTGGAGGAGGGAGGGCAGCAGTGGCGGCCGGTTTGGTCGGCGGTTGCAAGAAAACCTGCACTACAGGCCGCCGGGTTTGGGGGAGGGATAGGGGGGATGCCGGCGGCTGGATGAGGGATGGGAGGGGTGTAAAATGAGGGCGGGGTAGGGATTACCTTGGGGAGGAGTTTGGAGGGCTAGGAGTCGTCACCTAGGGTTCCACGACGTCGGCACCGGGGAGGGATCGCTGGAATCCGGGATTAGAGTTCTCCAGATTCTGCAATACCTCTATTCAGCCCCTATAAGTATTATTTATAAGAAAAAAAATGCTAGGGCATCCCCCAGCAACGGCTATGATTGGTCGGTGGGTTCGACCCTTAAAATACATCAATAATAAACTGAAAATATAAACTAATATAGTGTTTTGACTCGCGGCGACGTCCCGAACGCAACAGCGAAGTCCGATCGGTGATCCGATCAAGTCCTCCTGCGCGAATAAATGAACGTGGCTCCCGCCTTGCGGCAAACCCCTCCAGATGCACGATCTGATGGATCCCCATCACAAGTCCTTGGCCAGTTGTGTTGTAGTTGTTTTTTAGTAGTGGCTGAAATCTGATTTTTTTGTTAATTTGGCTGAATGGGTAGTAGTTATTGGAATCAAGTTATTCCTTCATTAGACAACTCTTAATAGGTCGTGGTAGTGGCCGTCGTAGGAGTCCACTCATAACTATTTAACGGTGCAACTCCAAAGTAATGATTTCCTTTGTACTGCAAAGGATGACGTCCATCGATAGACATGACGAGAACCCGATGAACGACGAGGACAAGGAAAAATTTGTGGTGAGTCATTACCCCTTTGATTACGTATATTTGAATTATTTTGAAATATAAAAATGTAGAATTATTTTACTCCGAGCTATTGTTTTGCATGCACACTGAATATTGATTGAATTGAAAAAATTTGAATTTTGAAATCACTAAAAATTATGAAATCACAATAAGTCTAAACTTGGATTAACAAGCGATAGAAACACCGAGGGAAAAATTATATAAATATTTCCTATATTTTGAAAATGAATAAGAATTGAATATAAGAAGAATAAGAAACTGAGTGTGCGTCGACGCATAGAAATGCTAAGAGTTACCTTTGTAGGAGGGGTATCCTACATAATTTTGATAATTCCAAGAAAGGTTGTGTGTTTGATCACCCTGAATTAGAATAGAATTGTAATCTAGGAGGCGTGGAAGTCTAGTGCGTGTTTAATCGCTCTAGATTTGTCATTGATTTGATAGGCTCAGACGACTGATAGATTTGAGAATGACCCTCAGCATTTCGGAAGAACGAGATATGAAAAGAAAACTCTAGACTGGATACAGATACGAAGAAGAATGAAGGAAATAATGAATTTGATACGTGAAACAAATTATTTATTATATACCAGTTCAGAACTACTGTTATTGTATTTTTCCTGCTTACTCTATTGTTTCACTTTTCTTACTACACATGGTTATATATATATATATATATGGTTAATTACCGGGGCCTCCCCTGTTAGTTTGTATAATTACAGGTTACACTTCTCTTAGTTTCGAAATTACATTTATCTCTCCTCTTAGTTTACTATGTTTACAAACAGGTAATTTTGTGTTTAAAATACCCAATTACCTCTAGATTTAATATGAAGTGTTAATAACTAATGGATTTTAAATAAGAATAGGAGTGGAAAAAATAGAATATAAAAAACTATTCCCGTTAGTTTTACCATTTTCCATCCATAATTCGGATGAAAGGCATTTGTAAGCCGAACAAACTAAGAGGGGAGGTAAATGTAATTTTGAAACTAAGAGAGGTGCAACCTGTAATTATACAAACTTACAGAGGAGGTCCGGTAATTAACCATATATATATATATATATTATATATATATATATATATATATATATATATATATATATATATATAATTGCATATTGGTGTCGACTCTTCGTGTTTGTTTGTAGTGTGGTTGAAAAAGTAAGTGACTCACTTAATTTTTTAAACAAACTGGTTGTTGATTTCTATTTTTAGGATCAGACCACCAACCTGTCAGGCCCCGCTAGGAGGTTGTCTACAGAGGCTGAAAGAAAGCAAAGAGAGGACATGGTTTGAGCACAGGTTAGAGTTTTGTTGAGTCTGTATATTGTACATATGTACTAGTTTGTGTTAGCAGTCGTTTACCCTGTACTCTGCCATGCGACATGATATACCTTCCGTTTAAATGAATGGACAGTTATTTTATGTTTACTCCTGGTACTTCTCCTTTGCAATATAATGAATTTGTTGTGCTATATTATTGTGAAAACCTGCTTAGAATAACATATTTAAATTGTGGTGGTTTATGGGCCGTTACACGCGGCCCTCAGAAAAGTGTTTGTGCTTCATAGGCGCGTACGCACGGAGGGTGCGCGTAAGCATGCAGGGTGCGCGTATGCATATAAGCGCATGCATATAGGGTGCGTGTATGCATATAGGGTGCGCGTATGCATGTAGGGTGCGCTTAAGCATGTAGGGTGTGCGGATGCATGTAGGGTGCGCAGATGCATGTAGGGTGCGCAGATGCATGTAGGGTGCACGGATGCTTGAAGAGTGCAAGTATGCATGGAGGCTGCCCGAATGCAGCTATATAATAATAATAATAAATATTATTATTATATATATATATATATCTTTTACTATAATAAGGAGGAAGTTGTCTTTGATGCAACATTCAAAATTGCCAAATATAACCTTATTCATTTACTTTAATGACTTAATCTATATTTAAAATAATGATAGAAATTCATTAAATACTATGCTCATTTATGTAATTACACAATATCCCCAAATTAAAAATAATGATGGAAGTTTATGAAATCCAAAAAGTTTTTAGTAGAGCTCCTACACCTACTATAGTAGCCTAGCATTACACATGTCAGCGGCCTTTTCAAGAAAGGCTGTCATTTGGCATGTCGGCGGTATTTTGGAGGAGCTACCATTAAACTAATCAATTTTATTAAAATTGATTTAACAAGCATAATTATATTTGCATTAAGGTAAAATAATTGACAGCATGTTTTTTTTTAGTTGTATTAATTAATTGATAAGGGCGGGGCCCCCTACATGTCAAAGTTGATGGACTGTCGCGATTGGCCGTATTGACGGAGCCACGTGTCTACCACTAATATATATATGCAATTATGTGAATATCATGTATTAGATGCATTCGTGACAATTATCTGCAAACAGAAAAACTTAGATAGGAAGTTATCAAAACTATATCAATGAAAACAATACTTCCGATACAAAAGTTGAAAATAGATAGAGTTAAATAGAAGAAAAGAGAGTTCTAGCAGTGCAGGTTCTCAAATTCTATTTTGCATTCAGGTTTTACTCAACAAAAAGAGAATGTTAAGATATGGCTACTAAAAACATACATTCAAAATTAATAGAAGCAAACATGCTTCTTAATAATCGAAATTCAAAGGTGATGTGCACCTGACTGAATCATTGTTCTCAGCACCAAAATTTATTCTGGCGGACAGGCTGAGAAAAAATTGAGTTTCAACGGTGGTGTAATAAAGGGATCCGTTGAACTGGCGAAGTTCAAGTGTTGAAATAAATGGTTGCCCAGTAGTGGCATTAGATAGACAAATGCTAACTGTGGGTAAAGTGGCAAGAAATGCTAACTCTTTAACAACAATGGTGTTTTCATCAGAAACAATGATCGTTGACCAGTGAGAAGCTCCAAGAGAGAGATCAAATTTTGGGTACACATCGCTTCTATCAAAATTTCCATACAAGAAGGTTGCTCGCACAAGGTAACGGGTTCTATTCTGTAATTGTAGCGTATAGCAGTACTTTTTATCATCTGCAGGGAAGTATCTCACTGTAGTGTATTGTCTTTGGGCCTCATTTGGAGTAGATACGATGGTTGTTCCACCAAATATAGCTTGATTATCAGGAGTCCACTCAAGACCAAGAGTATCAGTGTGCTTCTCAGTTCCTCCACAATCCAAACTCAAAAAACCTGTCCAAGCAAACAAAAAATTAAAAAAAACAGATTGGTGAAGAAAATAGAATCATGTTTCTAATTCAAACCATGACAACCTAACTGATAGACCACAACTAAATAAGTTGATAAACAGGACAAGGGAAAAAAAGTTTTGCCATCTCTAGAAAGAAGTTTGTAGTAATGTAAAAAAGTGTAGGAGAGAAAACAAGAGAGAGAAAATTGCACCTTAATTGTATTCACTGTACATTGTCCGATGTCGGCCGACATGAAGGATTGGGAGAAAAAACGACACAAAACCGAATCTGGATGTGGCGGTTTGAAAAAAGCGGGCCGACATGTCGGTTTTAACACATGTCGGCCCCCAAAAAACGCCCGATTTCGGGCGTTTTTTATTTTTTTTTTTTATATTAATAATGAGGTAGAAATGAGCGGGTCGGGTGCTGTTTTAGACCCCGACCCCGCTCATTTCTCACGCTTGCCGCTCTCCCCCGTCGCTCCTGCCCTACTCTCCCACGCGCGCCGGCGACACTATCTCTGGTTCTTTCTTCTTCCTGCTCGTTGGTGCCCTCTGGTTCTCTGGTTCTCTGGTGCTCTCTACCCGTTGGTGCTCTCCCTCTCTCGCGCGCTGTCGGCACTCTATCTCGCTGGTTCTTTCTTCTCCCTACTCGCTGGTGCTCTTTGGTGCTCTGGTTCTCTGGTTCTCTGGTGCTCTCTAGCTCGTTCGTGCTCTCCTCTCTCTCGCGCGCTGTCGGCACTCTATCTGGCTGATTCTTTCTTCTCCCTACTCGGGTGCTCTGGTTCTCTCTAGCTCTTTGGTGCTCTGGTTCTCTGGTTCTCTGGTTCTCTCTAGCTCGCTGGTGCTCTTTCTTCTCCCTATCGCTGGTGCTCTTTGGTGCTCTGGTTCTCTGGTTCTCTGGTTCTCTGGTTCTCTCTAGCTCGCTGGTGCTCTTTCTTCTCCCTACTGCTGGTGCTCTTTGGTGCTCTGGTTCTCTGGTTCTCTCTAGCCGCTGGTGCTCTTTCTTCTTCCTGCTCGCTGGTTCTCTCTCGGCTGGTTCATTCTTTTCCTATCCCCCTCTCATTCACGCTCCGCATTTTTTTTGTTGGTTGTTGTGCTAGCTGTCCTGTAGCTGGTGGCTGCCTTGTGGGTTGTTACTGGTGGCTGCCGACCCAATTAGTTGTTGGTGGCTGCCTTGTTGCTTTATTTGTCTTTTTATTTGCCGGAAGCTTTCTTATTGTCTTTTTTAACAACTGATTTGAAATACCCCTAGTAATAGTTATTTATCCAACTTCATTTTGCAATCAATGATGCTGTATATCCAAGACATTTTTAGTTGTCCTGTGCTTTGTGTCTTTTAATAAATAAAGTGTGAGATGCTTTGAAAATTTGTAAAGTGTTGGATACTTTAAAAATTTGAATGATAGTTATAACTTTGTATACTAGTATACTACTGAGAATGTAAAATTTTGTTGGATAAATAAAGTATTGCTGGATAATATAAAAGATATCTGAAGATAAGATCTAATGAAGTTATGGGGCTTTTATGATGTTGATTTTTTTCAACTAGCAATTTTTCTCGTGATATAGTTATGTTAAATATTTTTTCATTTCATTAACTAATATTATTTTCATTTTGTGTCCTATTAGAATGACTTCTTCTGCTGGTTCTAGTGAGCCCCGTATTCTGGTACCAACCGGTAAATCCGTTCTGGGCATTTGGTGAAAGTTGGTTGCAAACGACAAAACCGAATCAAATGAACTACTGCAAGAGACAGTGAATGGCGAATTACACGTTTCAAGCGGGTGGAAGGGTTGTTAAGCCAATTCCCGCCGACTATCTTCTTCAAATTTACAGATAAGAGGGCTAAAAGTGCCAAGTTGGAAGCCTTAAATGAGGTGGTTGTTGGAGGAGTGCATGTTGATCAAGAAGAGGACACTAGCATATTTAGGAGCACAGGTTCAAAGGGTCCAATGGACCAGTTTGTTCATTCAGCTGCCGAGTCTACCAAGGGAAAAGATTCCCAACAAAGCACGATAGAGAGTAAGTACAAAAAGAAAGCCAGAGATGATGCTGCCGTGTACATAGGTAGATGGGCATATGAAAACGGGATCCCGTTTAACGCCATGTAATTCATCCTTTCAGCAGATGGCTCACACTCAACTTTTATGAGTTGAGAGAGAAAATTTTACGATATGCTTTGTGCGAATGAGGTATGTATAAAAATTTTATGAGTTGAGAGAGAAAATTCTCTACTGAAACAGGTGATGAAGAATGAGGTATGTTTGAGTTTTCCTACATATAGGATAGGTCTTGGCAATATATATAATTAATTAAATATTAAAATCCGTATGAAATATCCCCGCCCCCGATATATAAAAAACTGAAAACCCAAACCGACGTGACTATCACAGATTGCAAAGAATAGGATTACATACACTTATATAGAGGTAGAAAGAGAGAGAGAATCAGTGGGACTAAAGGAGGGCCAGGGCCTCCCTAGGGCTAATTTATCTTATCTTTAACACTCCCCCGCAAGCTAGAGCGTACAAGTCATAAGCGTCAAGCTTGGATAAGAACTGATAGTACAAAGTCCGAGAGAGAGCCTTGGTGAAAATAACAGCAACTTGACTGGATGTCGAGACGTGTTCAAATATTATCTTCTTCGATTGAACCTTTTCCCGAATGAAGTGACACTCAACTTCGATATGCTTTGTGCGCTCCTGAAACACCGGATTCTTGGCAATATGTATGACCGCTTGACTATCACAGAGCAGGATAGCAGGAGAGGAGAGTTTGAGACTCATATCTCTGAGGAGACCCTCTAACCAGGTGACCTTAGATACGACTGCAGTCATTGCACGATATTCAGCCTCAGCAGATGAGCGAGTAATAACAGTCTGTTTCTTGCTACGCCAGGTAATAAGATGTCCACCGAGGTAGGTGCAAAAACCAGTTGTGGAGTGTCTATCATCAAGAGACCATGCGTAGTCAGTATCAGAGTATGCAACAAGAGATAATGAAGTCGATGATTTATAAACAAGTCCTTGTCCAGGAGCCATCTTTCAATATCTGAGAATCCGCTCGATGGCCTGGAGATGAGAGATCCAAGGAGTATGCATGAATCGGCTTACAACTCCAACAGCAAATGAGATATCATGTCGTGTAACTTTGAGATAGATTAATTCCCCCACCAAGCGTCGATAAGATCAGACCATCAGGTCGTCTTGCAACCTCAAGTCCAAGAAAGTGTCGCGGATTACCGAGATCCTTTGTCTGGAAGATGGAGTTCAGATGTTGTTTGATGCTCTGGATCCTGATGGTGTCGTTTCCCGTGATCAGAATGTCATCCACATACACAAGAAGAAGAACTGTCTCGGTTGCTTGATGACGCGTAAAAAGAGAGAAATCAGCAGAGCTCCGAGTGAATCTCATCTCGCGAACCACCTTACCGAACTTATAAAACCAGGCGTGAGGGAATTGTTTGAGACCATATATAGACTTCCTGAGATGACATACACGAGACTCCCCCGTGGTCTCAAACCCAGGTGGTTGGTGCATATACATAGTCTCTTGCAGATCGCCATTGAGAAAGACATTTTTGATATTCATTTGATGAAAAGGCCATTGACGGTGCACAGCAAGAGAGATTAGAACCCGGACAGTATTTAGTTTTGCCACTAGAGAGAAAGTTTCGTCATAGTCGAGGTCATGTTGCTGAGTGAAGCCTCTGGCCACCAGACGAGCTTTGAGACGATCAACTGTTCCATCAGAAGCACGTTTGATAGTAAAGATCCATTTGCAGTCAACACAAGGCTGATCAGGAGGGAGAGGAACAAGGTCCCAAGTCTGATTAGCCCAGAGAGTTGTCATCTCTTCGTCCATGGCCGCACGCCAGTCTGGATGTTGTAGAGCATCCTGTAAAGAGCTAGGAATGGAAATAGTGGAGGGGGCAAAAGTGTGAAGAGGTGGAGAGAGGCAATGGAGGGATACATAGTTTCCCATGGGATGAGTCGTAGAGGGTGGTGCTTGATCGTCAATGCGCAGAAGATCATCAGTAGAAGGGGGCTGTTGTCGAACTGTAATCCTGGACGAGTGTCGAGTGTAGACACGAACAGGTGGAGGAGGAGGGAGAGGTGGTGAAGTTGGTACTGGAGGAGCGGAAGCTGTGAGAGGCAGAGATGTGACGGGGACAGCCGGACGAGGAATAGTGGACTGAGGTGGTAGAGTGGAGGTGTGGGAGAAAAAAATTTCATCCTCAGTAAAGGTAACATCTGCGGAGATGAGTACCTTGTTGACGGTGGGAGAGTAGCAAACATACCCTTTTTGGGTACGAGAGTAGCCAACAAATATACATTTGGTGGTGCGTGGGGCAAGTTTGTCACTTGGTGGTCCGAGAGAGTGGACATAGCAGGTACAACCAAATATGCGAAGCGTGAGAGAAAAAGGAGACTTGGAAGGAAAGAGTGGACCGAACGGAGAGGCAAAGTTAAGCACGGAGGAGGGCATGCGATTAATGAGATAGCAAGCAGTAGAGACAACAAAGTTCCAATATCCGGCGGGAACCTACATTTGAAGCATGATTGACCGAGTGATATCAAAGAGATAGCGATTCTTTCGCTCGGCCACACCGTTTTGTTGGGGTGTATATGCACACGAGATTTGATGAATTATCACAAAGTCGGTGCATAAATTGGAGAAGCTGCGACTAGTGTATTCACGAGCATTGTCAGTGCGAAACGTTGTACTGTCGTAGAAAATTGCGTACGTATTTCAACAATAAAGGCACGGAAAATAGAAGTCAGTTCAGTACAATCATGAAGTAGATAAAGCCGTGTGAGACGTGAATAGTCATCAATAAAGGTGATAGTACCGATAACCAAAAATACTGGGAATTTTATACGGACCCCAGATATCAGAATGAACTAAAGAAAAGGGAGTACTACTTCGATTACATGCAGGAGAAAAAGAAACATGATGTTGCTAGCCACAGATACATGATTCGCAAGAGAATTCCTGCAAGGAGATATCAAGAAGTGCCTTCTTAAGAATCTGGGCCCGGACGTTGTGAAGATGAGACTAGGAACACGGGCCATCATCATAGTGATCTCAACAACCTCCTTCTGTGCTCGTTAAGTAGCAAGGTCTGCAAAGTGAGGTTGGTGTTGTATCCAGGCCTCTACCAGGGTTCTGGCCTTGGCAACAAAAGAAGTTAAGTCGTCTGTGGTTCTAGGATCCAGTGATTGAAGAGCGGAGATAATGTCGAAAAGGTGTTGTAGGCTATCCTTGCCAGAGTAGAGGGAGTGCAGCTCATCCCACATTTCCTTAGCCGTTTCGTAATACGTTGTCATTCGTTAAGGCTCTGCGTCCATAGAGTTAAGCAACCAAGATTGGACCCGACCGTCATCGCGAAGCCAATCATCAGAGGGGTCAGCAGGTTTGACCCGAGTAAGGTGAGCGAGCAGACCCTTTGTCTGCAGAACACGTCGAACAGAATGAGCCCATTCGACAAAGTTGGCTTTTCCACTGAGAGAGTGGTGATGTGAAGTTCATCACGCACCTCGGGAGGCAGGGCAGCAGCACGAGCGGGCAGAGAGGAGGTAACCGCGGTTGAGTCACTGGATGTCATGGCGGATAGAAGAAACAGGTCGGGCGGCAAGCAGTGGAGGGCAGGCTGGGCGGCTAGAAGAACAGACCGCGAGAATGGAACAAGCGGCGGACTGGAGCAGGAGCTCGCAAAGGAGAGGAAAGGCGAGCAGCACGGATCAATCCACAGCGATCAAGGGAAGAATGCAGGGCACAACGATCTAGGGAGGGAAACAAGTCGCAGCGACTTGAATTAGACCACAGCGAGAAAGGCCAAGAGGCGAATAGGGGCAGATCACGGCGACAAGAGCAGGTCGCGACGACTAAGAGCAGGTCACGGCGAGAAGAAGCAGCTCGCGGCGAAAAGAAAAAGGAAGGTCGCGACAACTAAGAGTAGGTCGCGGCGACTAAAAGAAGAACAGACCGCGGCGACTAAGAGCAGGTCGCGGCAACTAAGAGCAGGTCGCGGCGACTAAGAGCAGGTCGCAGTGAGAAGAAGCAGCTCGCAGCGAAAAGAAAAAGGTAGGTCACGGCGATTAAGAGTAGGTCGCGGCGACTAAGAGAAGAACAGACCGCGACGACTAAGAGTGGGTCACGTCGACTAAGAGCAGGTCGCATCGAGAAGAAGCAGCTCGCGGCGACAAGAGAGAAGAAAGAAGAAAAGATAGGTCGCGGCGACTAAGAGCAAGTCGCGGCGAGAAGCTGGCCGCGGCGACAAGAAGACGGTCGCGGCGAGTAGAAGAGACCCCGTGGACCCCACGAGTCAGAGAGAGGAGGATATAAGAAGTCTGGGGAGGAGGGTGGAATCACGAAGAGAAGAGGAAGCAGGTTAGAAGAAGCAGGCCGCAGCAGTCAAGCGGCTAGAGAGGAGCGGGTAGGATGAGGCAGGTCACTGGCGAGTAGAAAGAGGCGGATAGAATCCGGAGACCGCGGGAGGGGATGAGTTCCTCTGATACCATGTAGAAGGAAAGAAAATAGGAGAGAGAAAATCACCCTTAATTGTATTATATCTCAAAAAATATGATTACATACATTTATATAGAGGTAGAAAGAGGGAGAGACTCCTACATATACAATGTGGGACTAAAGGAACTATACATGGGCCAATACACATGGGCCTCCCTAATGGGCTAATTTATCTTATCTTTAACAAAAAGTAAAGGGAGATGGTGCAAAATACTATTAAGTTTGCTTTGCAAAAGCAAAAAATTTAACCAGCTACAGAGACCTACTATCAGGAAGGAGGATTGAAGAAGGTTGTGAATCATAGGAGAACATATACCTCTAAGGCTGGACATTGAGTCGTCCAAAAAAAAACTAGTCAATTCTTATTTCTTGATAATTTTTAAGTGATAGAAGATGAAGTTACAAAAGAGGTCTCCTCTTATATACTTTGTGTTTCACAAATAGTAATACGAGTACAAAATAATAAAGTCACGTGACTATGCCCTTACCGCAATGCTTCGCAGAGTGGTCAACATGAGTAAACGCATACGAGTTGCCCTTTCAGTGCCTCGCTTGTACCCGTATTTGTATCAACACTTCGCATGGTGGCTCAAAAATAGAAATATGAAGGTCACCACCACAAACAAAAAAAATAATCTAAGGATTTTCCGGAATCAAGGTGACGGAACTAGCAGAGGAAAAAGTCGTTTGGCAAAAACTACTAGCGGGCGCAGAACATAGACGGTGCGATGAGGAGGGAACGGGCGGAGAAGTATCGGGGAATTGGCAGAGCAGACGAACGAATTTCAAGTGCTAGGGTGCAAGCGTGATTTCTTTCTACAATACCATGTTAAGGGAAAGGAAATGACTTGATTAATTACGAAGTAACCACCTCTCCTGCATATAGGGGAGGTGAGCATACAATAGAGAACACCAAAAACATACATGAAATACACATAAATCCTAGCATTCTTCATAGTCGTCAGATTGGAAACAACCTTTCACCTTCTCTTTATCTTCCTTCATTGGATGATATATCTATTCCCTACCCGCCAAGTATATCCTTGTAACATATCACACCAAGCTATCTCTCTTGACTTCAATTGGCAGGCCACCCACTTTCATCTTCAAAGAATCAATTCACCTAAGACGATCAATTGGCGGGCCACCAACTTCCATCTTCAAAGAATCAATTCACCAAAGACAGTCAATCCACGAATCCTAGATGTAGAGAAGATCTCCACGAAAGATAGGGATATTATTCCTTATGTTTAACTTTTCTCCTCTATAATACAAGCACGTGATGCTAAGCGCGGCCATCACAGATCTAATATCTACATCCAAAAGCATTTCACTGGTAGTATCAATGTCAACCACATTTGTGGCTCGTGTTCAGCGTTGTTGTCCTTTTGATTAGTAAAATGTCGACACCATAGCTATCATCATCCAATCCTCATTTTGGTAAAAATATTGAACGTCTCCTCACTTGAAGTTAATGAATCTAATTAGACTTGCGTATATGAGATTTTCTTGCGCAACCCTTGACAAATATTTAGGAGGTCATGAGTCTTATCTACCTGGCGCCATTTCTGGAACAAAAATGGGTTGCCTCAACAATTCGTGATTGCCACCTTAGTCCCTCCTGGTCAAGTCATTGGGAACGCAGGCTCAAATCCCACAAAGAGGCCTTAATAAAACAGACTTATATTACTTGTATTCGTCGAGATCAGAAACATGCGTGGAGGAAATGACAGCAGGTCACATCGACAAGCTCAGCAAGTCACCTTGCGAGCACTCATTGACTTTGCATGGCGGTGAGGTTCACCTTTTGACAACAAGATACCTCCCTCTTGTCTTTGTCTATAAATATGACCCTTGTAACAAGTGGGAGACAGTTCACACCCCACGAAGGTCACCCATTTAAATATTTGGCGACCTCACCGGACTTCCCCCAAACTCTTACAACACTTGGTTCAGAAGGGGAAATTCCTATACATTTGAGTATGCAGTGGGACCTCCACAATGTAACACGACCACCTCGTCAAGTAACAAAATAATCTTATGTTCACTTGTTTGCCTTCTACTTTTGTTGTCGCTCGTGAACAAGTAACTCTCGGTCATACTATACTCCTAATTTTGCGAGCCGAGATTTTGGCCCTTTGCGAGCCGAAATCTAGGCTCCAACATGATGATGCGGTAAGCGTTGACTTTAGTCGAAGGATGTAAAAGACGTAAGTGACCTCACAAGGCTAGTGGTGAAGACATCACATCACCTATTCCAGGTTTTGAGGGAACTCGCAGAGACCAGCAATCATCTCGGAGAGAACTCGCAACCAACTCGCTAAGTCCTGAAATCATCCCGCAGAGACATGATATCGTCTTGCAATCACCTCGCAGAGACATGAAGTCATTACCCAATAACCTCACAGAGGCCTAAAGTCATCTCATAGAGACCTGAAGTCATCTCGCAGTCAACTCACAGAAGATCTCGCCAAGGCCAGGTCGGAATGGGTGGTACTGGCAGACCACCGAAGAACTCTATTTATAAACTCGGCCAAGGGAGGGATCGACAACAACCTTGCATATTCAACAAACAAACAATGTTATCTATGATGAGTTCTCCATGAGGATGATCGTCATTGAAGGATTCACACAGCAATCTGGCCTTTATGGGGAAGCATATATTTTGCAAGTTCATACTCGTGATGTCTTCTCTTTGTCATCTTGTCTTTTGAGTTCATATTCGCGAGGTGTTCTCTTTATGACCATATATTCCGCAAGTTCATTCTCACGATGTATTATCTTCGTCAGCATATATTTTAAGTCTTTATTCCGCAAGTTCTCACTCATGAGGTTCTTATTCAGAAGCTTATGTTATGTGAGTACTTATTCAGGATTTCTTTATTTAAAAGGCTTAATTCAGAAGTTTTAAGATTTTTATGGTTATCTGGACTTCTCATTTTCATGAGTGTTTGTTATTATCCAACCTCCCGCCCTTGAAGTTTTCTTTGGTAAAATATTCAAGTACTTCAAGTACTCATTGCATAACATATGCAAGCTCTCATTTTGTAGGTCGATACACTTATTCAGCAAGACTAGTTAGGTTTCTCAGCGGAGACAATTTGGCTTTCAACACACTTGTCTGGCAAGTTCATATTCAATGAACTCTCATTCAAGGAATTCACATTTCGCAAGTTCTTGTTGTCTTAGTGCAAGATATACCCACATATAGTTCGCTTGCAAAGTATTTGAAATTTTTGTTACTTTATATACTCATCGCTCTCCTAGGCACTCATCATTATCTATTTATTGCTATCGGATTTAGCTTCCTAATCAAATGAATCATTTGATGGATTTTTAATGGTGGGCTCCTGCTTGGCACGTTTCTACCGAAACATGCGAGAATATGCTTGGTATTCAC
Organism: Platanthera guangdongensis; assembly: GCA_039583875.1. Lineage (NCBI taxonomy): Eukaryota > Viridiplantae > Streptophyta > Magnoliopsida > Asparagales > Orchidaceae > Platanthera > Platanthera guangdongensis. The sequence goes on from CM077159.1 coordinate 145,744,422, forward strand.
AAGGATCACAAAATATCAGGGTGGTGCTCATCATAACGATCTTGGGAACACATGGACTGAAAATGATCTGAAGAGCTACTATCCTTGACCGCTCACCTCAGAACATATGAGTTAATCGTCCAACATGTACACATTGATAGATGTCAATATATTTCTGACTTATCTTAGCATTACAGGTTTAATTGGTTGTTCTATGCAACTATGTTTGTTCTCTTATAAAGAATACATCCTGATTTGGGGTGATAGGTCGACTTGCTCCCGGCAACATGATTCTAAACTCAAGTATCTGCATTGTCGGCTGAGATCATCTCCATCCTTGTACATTGGTTGTTTATCCTCAAAAGGCATGACGATATCTCCCCAAATCGGGATGAAGCATCTCCATAGCTTCAATTATGACGAAAGACCCAATCCTCACTCCCTTCACAACCTTCTAATCAAGCAACGGTCGACGCCCTAGGGTGCATGTCTCTAAACCCAAGTCGTTGCATTGTCGGTTAAAATAAGATCACTCCTTGCACATTGGTTTCCTACCTCTCGTGTACTCGCACATTTCGAGCACTGAAGGTGCATTGGGAGTTTATCTAGTACCGTTGATGTGACTTTGAACTCGAATAAGTCCATCTCTCCAGGGCCCCGCAGACATGCGGCCGTCGGAAATATGTTGATCCTAAGTTTGGTCTAATATCATCAATGTGAATGGCCTGGGAATGTATCGACCTTATTCAGTCTCGAACTGACGTCGCGACAAACAACTCTCCTATCCACCTCCTCCAGTCGAACTCGCACAACAATTGGTTAGGGAGAGGGAGTTTCTATGCACTTCTGGGTACGCGGAGGGACCTCCAAAATGTAACGCGGCCACCTTGCCAAGCAACAAAATAACTTTTTTATTCAATTCTTTTTCTCTTGGTTTTGTGGTCGCTCGCAAACAAGTCACATTTAGTCATACTATAATTCGAACTTTGTGAGTCGAAACCTTTGCTCCTTGCAAGCTGAGATGTCGATGCTAGCAAGACTGCCACAAAGAGGTTAGCAATGCCATGCTCTTCATCATAATAATGTGGATTATCCTCATCGTCCTTGATTCCCAATATACTTCAAGTACACAGAAGCTATGATACCACTTGGTGCAACGAAAGTAATGGGTGTGCTGAGATCCTATTACCAAATAATAATAAAGGATCAAACCCTACAATTTCCAACCTTTTGATTTCAAAATACCATCCAAAAATAGCATTTATCTATTATTTTTCCTACTTGGTGGGTATACGGGAGAAGTCCAAAACCAGTTTTCAGTAGATAGAATCACTCGCTCACACGAGTACTCAACAGACATGAGTGCTCGGCAGAAAGTACTTGGCAGGCAGGAGTGTTAGGAAGACAAGAGTACTAGGAGCCATGGCACTCAAGGGTCGGGCATCAAGCCGTGGATTTCCAGCCTATTTGAACAATCATTTTCAGAATGAAAGAGTCCAAGACAGTGTGTATGAAAGCAGCAGATAGGAGCAGCCCCGGAGCAAAAACTACAAAGATTTTCTCTTTGTGATAAAAGTTCAAACATTTAACCAAAACATCCCAAATAAACCAAAAACTTATGAATCAAGCAGTAAAATCTGATGAAATTTCCATAACTAGTAAAGCATTTCTTCCCCATTCCAATTTACTAACCCAGCATCCCATAAAAGTAACAACAACAAAATCGATGAATCAATCAGTCAAATCTCATGAACCCAGCTCACATAAACTAAGAAAACCCAAGTTTGGAGTTCTCCTGCGCAAGATGCGCTTTAAACACTTACTGCGAAGTAAGAAGAGCGACGGATAAGGAATCAGCAAAAAAACATACCAGGCATCTGAGCTCTTGATGCAGAACAGAGGAAGAGAAGTAAGACGGAAAGCCTAAATAGGCATCCTATCTCCATCTCCGGCCAGAGGAGAGTCCGACGAACTCTAGCCGGAGCAGAAACGAAGGAGAAAGCGAGCAACTGTGAGACGGGATGTTAACCATTTAAAGTAACTCCGGCTATAAGCCTAAAAGCAATATTTGTGTGAACAGTGCAAAATGCACATCAAAATTGGCTATCTGCACATCTAAAAAAAATTAAACTATTAAATTGGTGTTGTTAGAGCAACTCCAATGGGGATCTCTATATTTAGAGATCTCTTGATGCATGTACTCCAGCATGTTCTTCAAATATGGAGAACCTACGAAGAACCAACTTCAACCATTTTCATCATTTGGAGAACATGAATCAGACCTTAATATTATATATTTATAAATATATAAATATATGTTATTTGATGTATATATTTATATTTAAAATTCGTTGAACCGTCGAGCTCAGACTTTGACGAACCGTCGCGCTGAGCTCGACGAATCAATGTTTGTTTGGCATGAAAATGATCATGACTACCGAGAAAAGAAAATTAGTTGGGAAAATAAAAGTGAATGAAGTTTTTTTATGTGAGATCAGAGATTGGGCCAAAGAGAGCCTTAGTTTGAAAAGTTTTGTTATTTATGTGTTTGTTTTCAGTTAGTTTCAACAAAAAGTATTAAAAAATGAAAATTTATGACACCATAAAAATAATCATAAAAATATATTTGATAGGTTCCTCCTCGAATTTTTGGGCCAAATCGGAAATACTTAAACCAAGGACGTGCGGATAAGCTAACCCATTTGGACAAGTCGTGTGCACCACCACGCCAGCTCCCGGAAACGTCCGAGAAGAAGCCAAGACCCGCGCACCCGCACTGGCAACACCCCCGTGTGTGCATGGCCAGACCGCGTAGGCGCACAAGACTCGTGCTCGCGGCCAGCCCGCACGGCCGCACCTCGCGCATGCGGCCACGCCACCACGTGTGCGCCCCTGCGCGGCCTTCCCCCCCCCCCCCCCCAATGCACCACCCCAAGGCCCGGAAACTGCCTAGAAGAAGCCAAGACCCACGCTCACGCACCAGCAGCACCCCCGGGCGTGTATGGCCAGGCCGCGTAGGCGCGCAAGGCCAGCCTGCACGGCCGCACCCCGCGCCCTCGCGCATGCGGCCACGCCACCACGTGCGCGCCCCCGCGCAGCCTTGCCCCACTCCCACCCCCACCCGGTGCGGCCGCGCCGCCATCCGTCGCTGCCTCTAGGTACCCTGCACAAGCCACCAGGGAGGCACTCCGTCATTTTGCTGAAATTGATAATTCAGGTGACCGAAAATTAGCGACGTCATTTGCTAGCACAAATTCCTCCCCCGGTGCAATTACCGATGTGTCCTTCCATAAAACTATAAATAGGCTCACGGGTCTTCCTTTGAGGACAAGCAACTCCAGGAGCAAGAGAAAAGCTCTGCGGTTTTCCGAGGCGATATCATGGACTTAAGTCGATCCTCCGCTTAGGAATTTGCTTTGCTCCTCTTCTTACACAAAGGCTTTGTGGACTTGGGGTAAATTTCCAGGTCGGAATGCTCTCATTGAGGTTCCGTGGACTTGGGTGAATTTCCAGGCCGGAACGCTTCCATCGAGATTCCGTGAACTTAACATTTTTTTCAATGTCTTAGCGCTTTCATCGAGACTCCGAGGACTTAGTTTCATTCCGTCATTTTTGTATTTTGCAATTGTAACGAAGAAGTGGTTTGTCACCATCCGATATCAAATCTCAATCCCTGTAAACTCAAAGGAACTAGCGGATTTTGGCTCGGCACAGATCTAGCCACGTGATTTTTCACTATTTCTGGGTTTCCCACGTCAAAAAAAGTCTCTTGTCGATATTGTTTACTTAAACTATTTGCGCGCCCAAACCAATGCCGAGCTAAAACGGTCTGATTTCTCCGGGCTGGGGAAAGACCAAGCGACCCGCAACAATATTCATTGTTATCTCTCTAAAGTATAATATATAAAATTTAAAGAAAAGTAATATTGATGGGGCTAGGTAATTTGTCGAGAAAACTGTTTGTAATTAGCCGATCACTCATGATCCCCACTAACTTTGTGGGGATCATGGAAATAACCATCACGCGCGCGATCGACGTACCTGATCCCCGCACGATTAGCACAGGGAGATCCCACTACGCATGCAAATCGCCCACGACCGGCCAAAACGGTCGGTCGTCGCTGCTCCCGGACGGCCAACACCCTCCGTCGGGGGCTCCCGACCAGCCAAGGTCGCGCCTCTCGACCATAAGCTCTCGGCTACAAGGCACAACCAGCGCCTTCCCGGCCTTCCCGACCGGCGGGCGCGAGGCAGAGACCCCAAGAGGCGACCACGCGTCCGTGTCGTCCCCCCCCCCCCCCCCCCGATCCGCTCCCTACGGCTACAAACCTGTGGTCGGCGCTGCAGGATCATGTCGGCCATCCCCCCCCCTCCGAAGCGCATTTAGAGCGGTCGCACCCGTCACGGCCGGCCGGCACTGCGGTCGCTGGGTGCGACCGGCTCCATGGCCGGCCGGCCACACCGCGACTGTGAGGTACAGTCGACGCTAAGTCCGGCCTCCCTCCTTACTCACTTGTGGCCGGTCGCAACTCCTCTTCCTCCTCCATCGGTCACCCACTGTCGAGGAGTCGTCATCCGTTGATGGCGACCCTTCTCCACCATCCGATCATTTCATCGCGATCGCCGTCATCCGTTATGTGGGTAACCACCCACATAACCACCATGGTTAGTGGGAAAATTTATTTAATTAATTGTGGTGTGCATATAAATATATTATAGAAAAAATACTTATTTAAAACTATGTTAAATATGGTATGCACTCAATAATTTGGGTGGTTACGGTGTGTGGATAATCACATAACTATTGTAACCACCACCTGAGGCCAATAATTTGGGTGGTTACGGTATGCACTCAAACACTTTTCTCCTCCCAGCTTACTTCTTCCTCAGGCCGGAGCTATGCTGAAATCCTACTATGAGCCACCTCCCGTCGAGCAACCTGATAATTCGTCTAAGTCCACAATGCTGGGAGAAGAAGGCATTTCGTCGGCCACTTCATGAAGTCTCCTACGTGTGTAGCACCCTGCAAGTCCCAACCAACGCATTTATGCACGCCTCGCAGCGGCGTTTAATAGCCGAGCAACGTCCAAGAAAGTCAGCCACAACCAGAAAGTAATGGAAACTGGGCTTCGTGTGAGGCGGCATGTCGCCCACCAAGCACATCTGTGTATTCTCTCACCTTCAAGTTGTAACGAGGAGCGGCCTGTCGCTCTCGATTCCTTTATCAATTTGTAAACTGTCGCTGATAGTGAAGTTTGACTGGCACTGAACCAGTCACGTTGTTTTTTACCCACTGGAGTGGTTTTTCCACGTTAAAATCCTCATGTGTACATATTTACTTTTTATGTGGTTGTTTGCGTGCATGACTACTTCACGGGCTAAGACGACCTAATTGTCTTGTGTATATTTGTTGCGAAAAACTCAACGCTTATAGTAGACCGGATTAAATTAGGTCGTCTTAGCTCGTGAAGTTGTCACAGCCATATAGTAAGTAAAGATGTACACATGACGATTTAAATGTGGAAAAATCCCTCAACTGAGTAAAAATCAACGTGACCGGTTCTATGGATCCTTGGTTGCCATTGTGTCCTATATTTTGTCATAATCTCACTAATGCTTAAGTACATCATGTATTTCCTTATAGTTTCATTCCAAATCTTTATTGGTCTACCCCTCCTTCATTTATCATGCCTAGTGACTAGACTCTCACAATGCCTAACATGCGCCTCTAATGGTCTCCTTTGTATGTGTCCCAACCATTTTTGTCGAGCTCTTTGCATCTTCTCTACAATTAATGCTACTCCTGTCTTATCTCTGATACATTCATTCCTCATTTTATCTAGTCTCGTGTGTCCAGACATTCACCAAAGCATTCTCATCTTCGTAACTCCTATTTTTTGCTCAAGCACACAATTCATTGCCCAACACTCAGAACCATAGAGCATCGCTGGTCTAACTACAGTACAACAAAACTTGCCCTTAAGTTTTAATGATACTTTATAATCACATAAGATCCCTAACTTGTCTCTCCACTTCAGTCAACCAGCTTGGATTCTATGTATCACATCTTTATCAATACCTCCATCTTTTTGAACTATCGAGCCAAGATATTTAAAACACTCACTACGGGAAATATCTTGATCACCCAACTTAATAATATATATAATTAATATAATAAAATATTATTCAATTGAGAGTCAGAATTTTGTTGAACATCGTTCAAATACTGAGGATAAGAATACATGCGATGAATGGAGTTCTAGTAGTGTCAGACGAATACTGTGTGCAAAAAACTCATGCTCCCAATTAGGGGGGATTGACACATTGCACCCAAAGTATTAGTTTTTGACAATTTGTGTAAGATCCCCCTCTCGGAACACAAGACACAGCAGAGTGGAGTCTTATGCTCAGAACAGCCACCTTGCGGTAATGTCAGCGCACAGGCTAACCTGCACAACAAGATGCATATCCTGCCGGTTATTCTAGTATATTGCATTCCAACCCATAAGAAAAATAAAACCAAGGCCATGATCCACAAATAAGCATAAAATGTCTACAATATAAATATGAATGAAAATAGGAATCAACAGTGCTCCTGAATATAATCAGAGTACTAAAATGTCCGAAGGCTACAACAAGCGCTCAAACTCACATCTGTCATGGTATCATAGTGTCAGACCCTATCCCCCTAGCCTAGGTGTCCTCCTACACGGGGTGCTACTACAAAAAATAGTGGTGTAATATCATTAGTCATAAAGACTAAGTGGATTCACATCCTCTCCCCCGACGACTCTTAGGCATCAGGGAAGAAAGAGGGGAAAAGGAGTACATTAGAACAATAGTATATATCAAAACAGGTGGCAAGAGCAGTGAGCTAAAACATGCAGATATTGTACCAACATTCTATAAGTAAATAGGTAATCAATATGTGTATTGTAACACAAAAAAATAGTAATGTAGTAACCAACAAGTAAAAGACTAAATTGAATTTAACTTATAAAGATACACAGAGATTTATAATTTAAGGTTCTAATAAACTAGAAAGTAACTCATCATATAAAATAATTCATACTAATTTATATGATGAATGTCATATGTGGTGTGATGCAATGCAATGCAATACAATGAATGTATGATGACTCACCCATGCTACTCACGTACTCAGACTTGTTATGTTGGCATAGACCTTAGTTCCCGCTTTTCGAGCATAGCTAACCTTTCAGGCACCTCCCGTCATGCCCAGACAGAGACAGTGAAATAGGCTTCTCCACTACTAGGTGGGTATACACACTACCAGACCTAGGCCTCACGTACGCCTCAAAGCTAAGAAATAAACATTGGATCCCCTTCATACTACAACATGAAAGGGGTCTTTAGGAAACAAACACCAAATAACCCAGTCCAACCGGCCTAAATGGCATGAAAGACGTCCTTGAGAAGTAAACACCAAGGAGCTCAACCCAACCGGCCTAAAGGGTACAAAAGGGGTCCTTGGGAAGTAAACACCAAGGATCCCAACCCAACCGGCCTAGAGTCTATCTGCTAGCTTCCGTCGGTGTGACGATCGGTAAACCCATTAAGCCTCCACAAGTAATCACATCACCCAGTATCATAATGCAACCATATTTCCACACCACCATATGTTTCAAATGAATAGATCTGTGTTATTAAGCATCCAAGGATTCTCACCCATGTCTTTTAATACAATAGTAATTTTATTTAATATATATACCAGTTCTTGGGGACTATATGGTATGTTTCCAATCTTCCCGTGCCCATACCCCAATGATTGGGGACTATATAGATTCTATTGTTGTTGTTGTATATATACCAGTGCTATTCTGCACTCAATGATTTCAAACCAAGTCCTTACCATAATGCCCTAGGATATAATCATATCCTTAAGCTCTGGTCAAGCCATCACAGCTACTCATAATGAGTTGTCGTAACTCTAGTGTAGTGAAATGTGTGTGTCATGGGAATACTCTTTATGATTATATAGGACTACTTGCAAGATTAGTGATATGTTAGAGCTCACTATTAAGGTCTGCCAAATTATATTCATTAGCCATTTCCAACCTCATACTAGAGTCTCAACATGCCTTAGACAACATCAAATGTTACATTACTCATCAATCATACTTTATAAATAACAATTAATTAATTAAATATGAGGTCAGTTACAAGTCTAAATCAACTGATATTAATATAAAAAACCATAAGCATGATTCCCAAAATTCCGACTCAATTAGATATCAAATAGTTCACATTCAGTGTAATAATTTATGACAAAATATTTAATCTAGAAATCACTTCAAAACGAAAAACTCTTAAATTTCTACCATGGTTCGCAATTATCATTTTGAACATTCCCATCAAATTTCAGCCCATTCGGGTAACATAATTATTTTCAGCACAATAAATTATATGATACAATTGACAATATCACACTAAATACATATCTAAAAATTATGAAACTTAACATACTAAAATTGGGTTTGAACCCGATATAATTACAGTTTTTTGGGAAAACACCAAAAATAGATAGAATTCGTTTATGGTGTGTTCCTCATGATACTAAAATTGGAAAGTTTAAAACTAGATGGACATGATGGAAAGGATGGACACCTTAGTCTCACATTATTTAACACCTCACATGAGAGTGAGTATATAATGTACTTCACTCCTTCATATTTGTTCAAATAAACATGAGGAGGAACTACGAACCATACATGCTCACGCGTGCAAGCACCGAATTCGGATTTTGGTTTTGGGATTTGAGAAATAATTGAATTTAATTGTATGGTTTGGACAAAATAGTTTTGGCATTTTGTACTTCTCTAAATTCCCTAAAACCTGACATGGGTCAACGCGTGTCGACTTTTAGACATGCGCCAAGTATCACTCGACACATGCGCCGACTTCTAGACATGCGTTGACTTCTTTGAGTCGACATCACCACGTGTTGAGTAGCACTTGACGCATGTGTCGACTTCTTTGCGCCAATATCAAAAGGGTCTCGACATGCGACGCCTTGAAATCAACTCGAGTTGCTTGAAGTTATTTTTGCAGCAAGTGACGCCCTAGAACAAAAGTTCTAGCATGATCTCTTGCTACGAAACACCATGAATCTCGTTGAAATCAAGCTCTCTTGAGCCCAATGTCTCTCATAATTCAATCTAAAGACCTAACACCAAGGGAGAGGGGAAGTAGCCCACCTGATTCGCGACCATGGATCAAGTTTGTCTCCTTAGCACATGATATCGGCGGTCGACTTTGTTCCAGCTTATTCCCATTTGTTTCTTCCTCAAAAAAATACCCCACTCTCTGGTTTGAGGGTTGAGGGTTGAGGACAAGGGTAAAAGGCTGAGTGATGAAGGCAGGAGAGAATAATTGGAAAACCCTTACGGATTCCACTAGTAATTAATAGGATTTAATTTCTCATTCCTTGGGGAGGTCATAACATGCCATGTTTCACCCTCCCATAAGTCAATATTTATTCAGCCACCCTAATTTAAAGCATGAATCAAATACAAAAATCTAGGAGAGCAAGCCACGCCTTTGCCTGTCCATTGCTCTGAATAGCTTCAAGTATTTTGTGTTGCGTCGAGTACTTATCGACGCAAGGTCGAGTTCCATTGGACGCATTTGCGCCGAGTACTTATCGACGCAACGTCGAGTTCCATTGGACACAGTTGCGCTGAGTACTTATCGACGCAACATCGAATTCCATTCGACACAGATTCGTCTAGTACTTATCGACGCAACGCGGAGTTCCATTCGACATAGTTGGGTCGAGTACTTATCGACGCAACGTCGAGTTCCATTCGACGCATTTGTGTCGAGTACTTATCGACAAAACGTCGAGTTCCATTCGACGTAGTTGCGTCGAGTTCCATTTGACACTCAACGTCGAGTTCCATTCACCGCAGTTGCGTTGAGTACTTATCGTGGCAACGTCGAGTTCCATTCCTCGCAGTTGCGTCGAGTACTTATTGACATAACGTCGAGTTCCATTTGACACTCTCGCCATCAGGACACCCTCATGACTTGGGGTTTTCTCTCCCAAATTTTCTTCATAGATTCTTGTGGACCGTGACTCAATCTTGACTGTTTCACAGCCTAATGACTTCTACCTAGTCTAGGCCGACTCGTAGTGACACAAGTCACTATGGGGGACTAGCTCGAATTGGGACATTATAATTCGCACCCCATAATCTATTTATTAGAGGCACTGCATTTTTTTTCCGACATTTTTTATATTTTTTTAAAAAACTCACTAAATGACAGGGGTATTTTAGGTATTTGAAATAATATATCCTCTCTTTCATTCTCCTGATCCCGTCTCCCTTGTTCGAGCGCTCTTGTTTCCATCTCCCTCGAGTTCCAGGTGAATCTTCTCCCTGACAACCTCTCTCCATAGAGGCCTCTCTCTTCGATAAACCTTCTTCGACATTCTCTCCTTCTAGCGACAATCATGCGTCGCTCACGGGATCTATTCCTCGATTGGATGATGCATCTCTAGGCAGTTATAACTCTCCAAAAACTCCATCCCTTATTTATTTGCTTTAATATAGTCATTTTTATGATATCTTCATTAGTGAGTATTCGTCATTTTTAGTTTTTATCTAGTTAAGTTGCATGATCTTTAGCACCGATGATGATTAGAAAGTATATTCTAGAAAATGATCTCCTAGGAGAACAAAAATGATCTCTTAGGAGAACAAATTAAAAATGATCTCCTAGAATTTCAAAATGATCTCCTAAAAGATCAACCAAAGTTAGATAATGTTAGTTTGAGTTGATCTCTTATGAGTCCAATCAAAAATTCCCTTTTAGGAGATCACCTCTGTTCTGTTCTAATGTTAGTTGCAATGTTAAGGCTAATTTTTTGTTCAATACCATCCATATTAATCATGAGTTTTTTAAATGAGTATGTTTGATTTTTTTTGTCCTATTTTATATAATAGTACAGTGGATTTAGAGAGCTAAAGATTCAAGAGAGTGTGCATTTTACATGGCATATGAAGTTTTGATGTTTACAATCAGAATGCATCATTCATGGTATTCATTGGTTCCGCTAGAGTGTCTTACACACATAATGAAATCAGTTTTTTGATTATTGTGATTACACGCATCTTGAGTTACTGTTGAAAGATTTGGATGATATGACCACATGTTGGTCGCGCGGGGTGGGTGAGATTTTTTGAAGTATAACCAGATGTGATGATTACAATGATTTGATTTTGATTGCTAATGATGATGACAATCAAAATTTGATAAGGGATATCAATGCTGAAATGGTGGTAGATATTTATGTTGACATTGTTGAAGCTTAATTTGACTACAATATGTTGAAAGAAAACACTACGGTACACAGCACAAGTAGAACATCATTAATTGAACTTGAAAATGATAATGATTCTATGAGCAACAAAGATGACACATGAAAATGACATCATGTTTAGTGATGACTTTGAAGTTGATGAATATGACAACGATGATGAGGAGTTTGATGAATATTTTGATGAATCAATTGAATGAGTTTGATTCATGGAGCCTAATGAAGGAAATAATAATTTACAACATCAAATGATATAACACCATAAGAACAAAAGTCAGTCCGCCTCTTGTCCAAACATAAGCAAATCATCACGTTATCAAATTTATCAAGGTGATGCAAATGTCTCAAATTTAATTTGAATTTGAAGTCGGGCTATGTTTCAATACTGTCAAAGCTTTTAGAGATGCGATGATGTCTTTTTCAAATATGTAAGGAAAGTCCATTAAATTTACACAGAATTTTATTGATAAAATACAAGTTACTTGTGAATGCGGTTGAGTTATGTATGCTTAATTGATATCAAAGAATGACAAAACCTTTTAGGAAAAAATCATAAAATGAGAACATAAATGTTATAAGACAACATGCTCTAAAACATGCATATCCAATTTTCTAGCAAAAATATAGCAACATCACATAATGAGTAACTTTGAGTGGTCAATTACTTCAATGCAAGAAAAGATGTAAATGGAGAATAAAACATCTCTCTATTTGAAAAATGCAGTGTAAAAACACGCTAACATGATGATTCATAGTACAGAGTTTGATCAGTATTCTTTTTTGTGGAGCTATTGTGAAGAAATTTGTCCAACTAATCCCGACATGATGGTAAAAATGCAATGCAAACATGTTTCTGAATCCCAAACATGTATTTTTAAAAGATTATATATATGTTAAGGGTGCATTGAAGGTAAATTTCCTTGTCGGTTGTCAACCTATTATAAGTCTAGATGGAACTCACCTAAAGACCTTAAATGGAGGAGATTTATTATGCATGGTTGGCATTGATGATAACAATGGTATGTATTGCATAGCATATGCAATAGTTTTTAGAGAAAATAGAAAGGCTTGGGGATGGTTTATTGGTCTACTAATGCAAGATTTGAACATTCTAAATAAATATGCATGGACCAACATTTCTGACAAATGAAGTGGGCTTATAAGAGCAGTTGAAGAGTTATTATCAAATATAGAACATAGATTTTATATACAACATATATAACAATTTCAAGCAAATATATAAAGATTTATAGTTGAAATCTTTGTTGTGGAAGACTACATATGCTACTAGACTTTTTGATTTTAATATTGAAATGAATAAGTTAAAACCATTCAATTTTGTGGATTATAATGGGGTTAATGCAAGACATCCAAAAAATTGGGTAAAGCCTCATTTCAGCATATGGAAAAGTGTGATATCTAACAATTTGTGTAAAAGTATCAAAAAATGTGATAGTAAAGGCATTATGCTTGAGATTATAAGAGCAATAATGATGAAGAGATTGCATACACAAACAAACAAATATTTTATATGAAGTGGAGATATTTGTACAAACATCCAAAAGATCATAAACAACAACAAAAAGGGAGGGGGGTTTCAAGAATACATTTTGGAATGGAACGATAAAGATAAATTTGAGGTGAAAGAGTGAACATGTTAAAAATGGACAACAATTTAGCAAATCAAAGATGTCGTTATAATAAGTGGGACCTCAGTGGAATTCTATGTGTGCATGCTACAAACATACACTTCTACCGAAGAAAGAATGCATGTTGAAGATTATGTGGATTATTGGTTTAGGAAAATTACAATTTTGAAATCTTATGATTATATGCTAAATCCTATAAAAGGTCACAGAGAGTGGCCTCAAGATAACTTAAATCTTTTGGTACCATGGAATTTCGAACAACAGAAATATGGAAGACCATTATTGCATGTTAGAAGGAAAGAAAAGGATGAGTTAGATGACCATAAATATGGTGTAAAAAACCATGGTACAAAATATGTATGATCCAAATGTGAAATAACCGAGCATAGCAAAAAATGTGATCAATCAACTAAGAATGCTGAAACGACATTGCCAACAACATCTACTTCAAAATCAAAGCTATCAGTTAAGGATGCTTTTATTTATGTCTTTAATTTCCTTTAGTGTTGAAGAAGAAGGGTGCATATTAACATACCAATAATCTTCTTTTTTCAAGTAGGTGAAGAAAAAGGATACATATTCACACGAAGAATTTACTGGGCCATCAGAATATTCATTTGCAGGTTTAGATGAATCATTATTGTAGTTTTAAAAAAATAAATTTTCTAATTAATTTCTTATATTTTATGCAGGTGTGGAAGATGGTGGTGAAGACATCAACTGATAGAATGATCAATTTATATTTCTTATAACATGTAGCATGTATATTTGGATCTCTTGTAACAAGTACATTTTTATGTTGAAGAATGAGTGTTATTTGGATTTACTAACAACACACACACAAATATATATAACATATATAACATTAGTCCAAGAGATCTGTATTCTGATCCAGTGCACTCTTAGAAATTGATACCTTTGCATTAAACTTTTGATCTCTTAAGAGATCGATTTTGATCTTCTAACAACCTATTTATATAACATGAAAGTTAATTGATCATAAGATGTTGGTGATATGTTCCAGGAACTAATTCTGAAAGCATATTAAATATTAAGTTAGAAGCAATAATATGAAGATATGAATCTGTAAGAGTACAACATATAATACATTCACTTTTTTGCCGACGACAAGCGTGGACAAGAGAGGGGGGCTTGGGCTTGTTTTGTAGAAAGAAACAGTCATGGCCCCATCAAGAAGACAAAGAAGTCGACCGAAAGTATTAACAATAGCCTTACTCTTGTGATGAAGAGCATGAAGTACACGCTGGGTTACAAGACTATTCTCAGATCTCTTAAAGGCTCAAAGGGAAAGTTGGAAATTATTGCATACAACAACCCTCCACTCCACAAGTCTGAGGTTGAGTATTATACTATGTTTGGTAAGATAGGGGTGCATCATTTTAATGGAAATAATGTTGATCTTGGAACCGCCTGCGATAAATACTTCTGAGTGTGCTGCCTCAGCATCATTGATCTAGGTGACTCTGATATAATCAAGTCAATCCCCGATGATCAGTGAGTAGATAGGGTGGGGAAAATTTTTTGTGCGTGTAACGGACGAAAAATTTGTGCGGGACCTTTTTTTTATACAAAAATTCAACTGTATTCTCATTCACTGTAAAAATGTATTGTATTTTAGTTGTAAAAATAATTCAAAAAAAGACTTTTTTACAGTTTTATTTTCACCTCAAATATAGTCATATGGGTACTTAAAATTACATTTCCCCCACGGTCCTCCCCATGTGTTACACGCAAAAAAAATTCCGGTGTTAGAACGGAGTGAGCCACGTAGTTTTTTTTAAAATATTTAATATATTAATTGTTATATTGTACTATTTGATAATGCATAGCGACACTCTTTTCTATTTTTCCACAATTTATGCTATAATCATATGAATCATTCTTCAACTTCCAATCTCTCATGTAGGATGGTATTATTTGTAAAAACAATACATATAATACACTCACATTCAAATCATGTGTACATCCATACACACATCCCAATGTTGCTTGTGATTTTTGATCAACTTGGCTATTGGGAAGTAGCGTACGTGTTATACTTCTAACACTACTCATTAAAAAGTGTATGGCTTTGGGACAATAATATTTGGTGAAGTTATTAGGCTCAGACATGTCCTCATACTACTGTGAAATGCAATCAGGACTATAAGGAAAGAATAGTTTGCACAATATATGTAAGAAATAGATTTCAAGTTAAAATTGTGTCTAGTCATGTCCATTTCTAACAACTTATTCTTTAAATTGGCTTTGGTCCTAGTAACATAAGATTTGGGTTGAAAATATATTTCCTCCCCATGATTGGGCAGCCCCATAATAAGTGTGCAACGTAAGAGGTAAATGAGATCTCCCTCGAACTAACATAAATTATACCATGACACCAAGTAATATAACAAAGAATGTTTTGCGGAGCCCATGGAGCCTACAATATAGACCACACATTTGTAGACTTAGGAACTTCTTTCTCATTATCTTCCGTACGATCAATTAAATTGGAAACTCGGCCAAGAAAATTTGAAAAAATAACATCTCGAACAAAGAAAATGGTCACATTGCTCCTGGTTTTATCCATCGGTCTAGCAAAGAATGAAAAAAAAAACTTCGTTGGAACTAAGAATGTCAAAATAAGAATATCTCGGGAATCAACTCCCCTGTGAGATCAACATAATCTACTAATATCAAAATGGTCTCCTAGGAGATCAAAATTGATCTTCTAAGAAATTAAAATATTCCCCCATGAGATCAAAATGATCTCTTAGAAGATCAAAAATGATCTTCTAAGATATAAAAATGATCTACTAAAAGATTAGTCATAGTTTTTTTTATATCTCATAGAATATAAAAATAATCTCATAGATGGTAAATTCAATATTTTAAGCAATCAAACATATTATCCTAAGAGAAAATCCACTAGGATATATATCCCTATTTCTATGCATTGATCACTTTGGAGATGAACATTACCTCATAGGAAATCAAAACGGTCTCCATGAAGACAATTTTGATTTCCCCTTAGATGTTCGTCTTTGTCCAACTTTGTTTTTGGCCTGGTCTTGTGATGAAACATTCATAGGCGCTGCAAAAGTAGAGCCAAAATAATATTTTTCTACAAACGCACAATTATTTATCGGAATGTTGCCAGATTTCTGTCAAAGTGCCGATCTTGCTAAGAGGAGGCTTAAAACAGAGATTTGGGGCGTGGAGATTAAAGTAGGTGGAAAATACTATAATATTTATTTCTCGTTAGTTATTATTTTTTTGTAGCTTTTGTTGATAATTTGTATATTTAAATCTTGCTGAAATAATTGAGATAACTCACTAGGCATAACGAAGGGTCGAGTCGCTTGTATTCAAGTGATAATAAGACACTGAGTTGTAGATTGCATGCATATTAATAATGTGAAAATGCAATACTAATTATCATGCAAAAATAAAATATTTAATAATTTATTTATGCCTGCTAAATTATCATGAGGTCTCACCAATATTTTTTCAATCAAATAGGGTCTTTTATAACTAGACTGATCTTGGGCAGTTGCGACCAATGTGGATAATTTGAGATGTGTTGATGCATGATATTATGAAAAAAATTATTACTAATGGAAATAATTATGCGCGTAGAATTATCGTGAGGTCATACCAGCATTATTATAAGATCAATCTATTATGGTCGTTTGCGACTAAACTGATCCCCGAGTAATAATTGACCAATTTGTGATGGATAAAGATAATTCAAGATGTGTTGTGGTAATATGATGACTACTTTCAACATTATTATAATATTGTGTGATGTACACTAGTATGTTGGCCCAATATCTGGCTCGAGAGATATAAAAGGGTAATATTCTCTAAAGACTGATTTGTAGTCTTGTCTGCAGTCATATAAACTGGAGGGATTAGGGCCCTCTAAAAGTTATTTTGTGATCTAGTCTTGGACGCATATTGTGTGAGCTGAACTGTCGTCGGATTCGCAATCCGCAGGACATGATGGGTATCAACTGAACTTGAAATGGCAACAAGCCTCTAATTAAGCCAACAAGTGTACTATAAGCGCTAACTAATAAATGTACTATTTTCTATAAAAAAATATATTTAGAAAAAAGGACAAAAAACACATGATGATATGCTTATTTTGTTTACTGCTTCTATGTACTATATTACGATGTATATAATGTGCATTACATACATAAATATGATGTTATTCATCCATAGGTGAGCAAACAAAGTTGTTCACCAGTCTACTAACGTTTTTGGTACCTATGTAGATGCGGGCGATAGAGCACAATGAGAAAAACTACTTCATATTGTGTAGCATGTAAAAAAGTAGAGACAAGGGATATTTGTATGAGTGATAAGTTGTACTTGTAATTATTAAAATATCAAAAAAATATGTTTATTTCTTGCTCTGTGTAATTCAAAAGATAGAATCCACATTACTGTTGTGTCCTCGTTAATTCGAGCTTACTAGGCCAGGGTGTGACAGCGGATGCGGCCAATTAGATCTGTGATGATGAGTTGGAGTCACTGGTATGCAAGCCTATAACTGTAACGCACCCTCAATAAATCGGGGTGTTACATGAAAAGTGCACTTATTATCTAGGAGGTCTGAGGTTCAAACCCCAGCCTCAACAAACCGCCATTGGAATTGATGGCTGCAAACAATCAGATTCATGAAGATGGGTTAGGGTCACTGGTTTGCAGACCTATAGCGTATCCACAGTAGACCAAGACGTTACATATGACGCGTAACAATTATTTGATATTAAATTACATTTTGTCAGACCATTGTAGTAGCATAAAATTTTATTCACATCTCAAACATCAGTTTTGTATGGCGAAAATCACCATAGATAAAACTTCATCAGAGTTGCAGGACATGAGGCTTGGTTACTCAATTAACTAGGGTATGCATATACTTGCCAAAAAAACATTTACTTCCAATTTTGAAAGTGTCATGTAATTCATGTAATCATTATTTATCTTGCAAGTAATTCATGTAATCATCATTATTTATCTGGCATGAAAAATACAGTTTTATGTATTAGTGCAGTGCAAACATTTACATTGGCGCATTGTAATCATCTCAGCATTGTTGTTATTACTTCATGATTGATATTTAATTAATTGATTATTTAGGCTGCGTTTGACGCGGCTTATCATAGATTATTTGCTTCGGTGAGTTTGGACAAAAATGTCATTATCATACCAAAGTTTTATGCCCCAAACTATTTTTTTGGGTAACGGTAGTAACATTTGTCATACCAAACATAAATTCTATGACAATGACTTTTTTGTCCAACCTCACCTGAGCAAATAAGTCGCGATAAGCCACACCAAACAGCCTTAGCTTATTCTATCCAAAATATTGGATTCAGATATGCAGGCTTGTGTATAAATACTCGTATCTCCACATATGGCTTGTGACAAGATCAGGTTGAATGACTTTAAGCAAATCTTGATCACTGACAGATCAAGAAAGAACTAATAGAGGAAGCAGACATAGGGAGCCAACAACCAAGCCATGAGACCTATTTGCAGCAGCAAAAAAGCAAATGTTAAAAATAAAGATATAGATATAGTAAATTAAAAAAGAGATCAATGTATGTGTGCATATATACATGTATCTCAAAGATTCATGTGATGTTGTTGAATCTTCCCAATAGGGATGTGAGGCACTTCTCCGCAATACTCTTGCGATGTTGTTCGTTAGACATGCATGTACGATATTTGACAGGTTATATTTTCTAAAGTTCTCCCATTCGCGCAAGTATTCAAGTATCGGCGGAATAATGAGCTCACCACTATACCATGAATAATATGCATTGTTCAAAGAATGGGAATTATTGTTGTAGAGAACCGATATCTTGAGCAACTAGACGTGAAGACAACATTTTTGCATGATAGCTTTTATTTATGCAATCTTAAATTTACACCTATATCATGTCCTGAAATAAGAGAGTTTTTGAGCCGCGCACGCAATCATTAGTCTTTTTCACTTTAGGCAACTTTGTGTAAGTTTATTATTATTATGGTTGCATATAAAATATCAACAAAGGGAATTGGATATTAAAAAAGAGATCAATTATTCACATTTACAAGCAAACATTTAAATAATAATTACATATTGATTAGCTTAGAACCACAAATGCAAAATTATGAGATAAATCAAATATAAAATAGTAAAAGATATAAAGAGATTATTAAAGGCAGCCAGTAGCATGCAAAAGAATCATCAACTTTCTACATTGACACAAAGTCATTAGACATGGTGGGGGAAAAGAAAAGATCAAAAGATTGATTCTTAAAGGTTAAGTTTGTTTAAATAATATATATACTCAAGCAATGCTATGCTATAAATTAATTATATATCTTAATTGTTTAGAGGTTGTGATTGCACAAGAGAGCCCTAATTGTTTTGCGGCGTAGCCCATGAAGCTTTATATCGCAATTGAGGATTGGGAGCGGTGGAAGATGAGAAAGCAACATTCTCCTATTTCAACTTGAGTAATTATATGTACAAACCAATTTCGGATATGTGCAAACCAAAACAATATACATGCAAATCACTTGTTAAGTGCAAACCAATTCATAACTAGTGATTGCATCCACGACAAAAGCCAAGATGAAGTCTGTGATGCATGCCACTCCGCAGCAAGAAACAATGGCTCGGCGCTGGCGACGCTCTCAAATGAAGCACAGACCTTGGGATTCCAGGGCTATGGTGCTTTTCTCTTCTTCAAAGTTCTCTCACCAAGGAAGAAGACAAAATAATCAAGAACAATACCGTCCTCTCCAAAAGTGGTTTGATCTTCTCTTTCTCCATGTCTACCTCTAATGCGTCCACTTCATCCAACCATGGAAACCCAGAAATAAATCCTACTTTGTACCCTTTAGTCCTCATGGGAGAGAAATTCTCGTCATAGCTAACCAACACCGAGTCGAGAGAGGAGGCCGCTGCGGCGAGGCGAAGAGAGAGAAGGGGGAGAGAAAGCGATGGGGGAGGTGGTGCAATGGTGGAACTTGTTGGATCTTACGGCGCCCTTAGATGGGGTGAATAAGGGTTAATTAATTCTTCTTACGATAAACAAGCTTTACTTGGTGAATCAAACAATGGTAGTAGAAATTATGAATGAAGACTAATTTTTCATAAGCAAACTTAAACACTTTGAAATATAGAAAAGCTAAAATATAACAATTTATTTTAAAAGTACTAAATGGATACAAGTTGTCTCTATAGAGCTAGAGACCAAGGCTTATGAAAAATATAGTATAATTTTATTTTCGCAGGTCCTTCTACCAAGAACCGACATGCTAAAGCGTATCTCTTCCTAGATCTTGCTACTAGCCACCCCTAGATCTACCTCGACCTAAACGCTGCACACAAGACAACAATTTCTCCCTAAGCCACACAAGGACTTGGACGCCACGCACAAGGCGACGATTTTCACTAAGCCCCACAAGGACTTAGACGACATGCACAAGGCGGCGATTTCCCTAAGCCACGCAAGGACATAAATGCCACGCACAAGGCGGCGATTTCTCCTCTCGATTACAATAGGTTTACAATAGGAATAAAATAAGACAAATTCAAAACTTCTGAATAAAAACTCCCTTCAAACAACGTGCTGATAATGACGACGAATCCTAACCAGGGTTTCTTTGAATGTTATGTACGTGCCGTCAAACTTTTGCGCTTCGGCCTTCTTGAGAATATAGAGTCAAATCTGGAATCTGAAGCTCTCTAGTTCGTCTTAACAGGAAGATGCACTCCAAGTAATAAAGTTCGTGATCTCCTCAGAAAATTGAATGACTTTTATACATTGGCGATATCGCCTGGCGACACTGGGTATTGCCACCTGTCGATATCGGTAACTGCTGCCACGTGTCCCACGAACGCATCATTTTCACATCGCAGATTCATCGATCGTCGAACGTGGACTGTCGCCTGGCGACACTGGGTATCACCAACTTGCGATAGAGATAACTACCGCCACATGTCCCACGTGCTGCTGATTTTCTCATAGCTTATTCGACGAACGCCGTTCGTCGAGCGCAGAATCATCGATCGTCGCTGTCGCCGGTGGGCGATACTCAATATCGCCTGGCTATATCATATAAGCTCCAATGCAGATTCGTCAAACGAAAATCGTCGAACGTCGATCATCGAGCGAAGATTCGTCGAACGGAGATCGTCAATCGTCGAGCTCCACTGTCACCTGTGGGCGATACTCAATATCGCCTGGCGATATCTTCTAAGCTCTAATGTAGATTCGTCGAACAGAAATCGTCAAGCAAATATTCGTCAAATGACGATCGTCGATCGTCGAGCGCCACTATTGCTTGTGGGCGATACTCAATATCGCCTGGCGATATCTTCACTACTCATCTGTGCTGACCCAAAACATCACCCAAATCCATTAGAGCTAGACCTATGATATCTACATATCATAAACACCTATAGATCAAATACAAACGAGATTTGTTATGAGTAAACCAAAAAGCGTGGAACGCATTCTCCAACAATCTCCTTTTAATAATAACAAATCCACTGAGAAAGAAATCATGAAGGAACTAAGAGGTGTTTGAAACAATGAGGACTATGTGTAATAAGACTAAGCATTTGTATGTGCACAAATATCTCTTTGATGAAACACTCCCCCTACAGGTGTACTCCCCCTAAATCTAAGCAGATTTTTTGATGTACGTAGTATGAATGATTTCTGAAGTAAATTCTCTCCCTTTGGTATTGTCAAAAGTGATAGCAGAGCGGGGCAGAAGCTAAAGAGGAAAAACACAAATAAAAAATTAAGAAGAGAGCATTTGAATCAATGTATATGAAAGAAGTAAATGAGTACACACAAACAGAAGGCAACGTTCATCCATCCATATCACATACACATACACCAATGAAGACTATGTTGGAAACAATTTCGATCCAATTCTCATAAGAAGAAATTTTAGAGAAGATAATGTTGTGTACATGTGATAGATTGAAGAAAAACACATATGAGAGGTCTTACAACTACATGAATACGTGAAATGTAAAAAAATAGCATAACATAGAGGTATGCATGATTAGCTATGTTTGTACCTAGAAATTAAGAGCACAGTGAAATTGAATATCCAGATATATAGTTGCACAAGACACTTTACAATTCTTTCCAAGGTGCTCAACCTTACAATGCTAATTAAGACTTATCAGAAGGGTAAGTAGTGCTTGGTGGAGGTTCCTTGTCAGCCTCTTTTATTGTAATTTTGAAATACATCAACAAATGTGTTGAATTGTCGTTTTTGAACTGTTTTTTAAACTTTTTTTGTTTGGCGTGACAAAGGAGTCCGAATTCACTTGTGAACATACAAGATTAACAAATAGAAGCGGTGCAAGGAATAAACTATGATAAAGTACAAGTCGCACATGCAATTCTAGTGGTTATGGTAGAACATCCACAATTCATATATGCAGTAAGGTGAATCCATATGAAGGTTTCACAAGTGTAAGTGAAAGAACATTATCAGAACTAAAATACTTCTCATATTTAGAGGCATGCAAAAATAATTTCACAAGTAGACAAACACTAGGACTTATGTATATATGTATAAAAGAAGATGTAATAGTCGAACAGTTGAACTATCCTGCTGGGAACTCAAAATAAAAGAATATACAGTAAACCATGCCTAATCCTAAGGAATTAAGAAAAATAGTGAAAAAGTGAAATGTCACTGTCGCCCGACGATACTGGGTATCGCTGATCGACGACAGTGTGAAAATATAAAAAGGGTCACATGAGGTCAAAGACATGAGATCTATCATTCTTTCCTGAAGACTGGTCGAGGAAGACGAAGGGGACGACAGCGAAAACTTGGATCAAGGTAAGGATCATGTTTTTTTTGTTAGATTCCTTAGATTTTGGAGATCTATTGTATGGTTTGCATTAAGAATGTCAGATCTGGCATCTAAAGGAGGGGAAATCCAGATCTGGATTCTGACATTGGATGAGATCAATTTTCGATATCGCCTGGCGACAACGGGTGTCGCCGTCTAGCGATACTGAAAAATATGCCTTAGATTTTGTAGATCTATTATATGGAGGTCGTTAAGAATCTCAGATCTGGTATCTAAAGGAGGGAAAAAACCAGATCTGGAGTCAGACATTGGATGAGATCAAATTCCGATATTGCCCGGCGACAACGGGTGTCGCCGTCTGGCGATACTGAAAAATTTGCTGTTTGTTTTGTTTTTTTTTAAAAAAATTTATCTACAACAATGGATTCCAGTTCAAAAGCACGCAGAAGTACAGACAGTGATTCATATTCCTCCTACCAAACGTTTGCAGGGATAGAAAATGCTAACATAGGGATTGGACGAGTGATCGAATTCGATCCCGTCCATCATGCACACATTCACGACTTGTTAGCAATGGTTGAAATAATGTCTATCATTATCCGGATACATTTTTGTCTGTATTAATTAGGGCTACAATTCTTTAAAAGATCCTCGGTTTACGGACTTAAATGGTGGAGTACGATCAAAAATACAAGGCCAGATAGTAGAGATAACCCATTATGATCTCAGGAAGGAATTTGGGTTAACAGAACATGAAAATAACATTGATGTAGTAGAGAGTTATAAAAAGATAGAGATTGAACACTCTTGAACTTGGTTTTGCATGGAAATTCCATCAAAACACTTATTCAATCTACGGCCTCTCTCACTGAGGATGCACAATTAGTGCAAGATATATTGAGGCACACTATTTTACTCAAGTCCGGTGATACACTGAAGATAACGATTCAATTGAGTTATGTCACATATATGATTTTGGAGCGGGAGCCGTTTGATATGGCGGACTTTATCCTATCGATAATACGCTATGCATATAGGCTAAAGAGTCCTACTTGGAAGAAATTAAACACACTACCACTTGCAGCAGTTATCCAACGCATTTTATATAACAAATACACTTGGATATATCCAGATTTGTATTTCAATGATTGTGTGCCTTTAATATTTGCTACGAGTGGAACATCTTCCATTGGCCGATCATCCCGAGGAGTGTCAACAAGGAGTAGTGAACCTGTATTCACTATCCGTAACCGTCAATCCAAAGAGGTGGATCATTGCGGGAAGGGTTGGACGACTTGCGAGAGTCATTTGAAGAACATAAGCGGGAAGTGAAGAAGAACTTTCAGGGGGTTCAGAAATTCTTCAAATTTCTGACTAAAAGCCTGAAATTGAAGCCACTCCAGCAGAAACGGCTGAATGGAAGAATCCGATTATGGAGCCTCCACGAACATCTATTCATCGGCCTCGCCGAATGAGAAGCAACGAACATAGTTCAGCTAACGATCAAGGAGACACAAGTGTAGGTGATAGTAGAAATTTCTGAAGATTTTGAGATGATATAGACTGTTGGCGCTATCGCCCGACGACAGTCACTGTCGTCGGCGACAGTGCGGTTATTTAAATTTTTATCTTATTTTCATGCTGTAATATTGTGATGTAGTGCAACTGTAATATTATTATTGACTCTTAACATTTGTGGTTTACTTGATACTTAACCATCACTTTCGTGTTAATTAAAGTGTGTTTTTCGTTTATTTATTATGTCAATTCATTAGCTTGTAATGTGCAGGATTACTAGTTCTAATCTTAACAATGAAAAATGAGAATCTGGAAGTGGTTTTGTGAAGATATCGGCAAGCTGTGAATCGGTGCCTATAAAACTGACTTTAATTGTATTTAGCTTTATGTGATCTCTAATGAAGTGATGACACACATCAATGTATTTGGACCTAGAATGATGAACCATATTATATGTTAAGTCAATTACACTTTTATTATCACATTTTAATTCAATTGTGTCATGTACAAATCCAAAGTTCTTTAAAGTTTGCTTCATCCAAAGAGCCTGTGCACAACAACTACCTAGTGCAATGTACTCGACCTCAGTGGTGGATAAGGCAACAAAATTCTATTACCTACTCGACCACAAAATTAGCGAAGGGCCTAGAAAGTGACAGGTGCCACCTGTCTCTTACGGTCTAATGAACAGCTAGCATAATCAGAATCAGAAAACCATGTAAAATAAAGGCATCGTTGTGAGGAGGATACCACAAACCTAACTTAGATGTGCCAATAAGATATCTAAATATACGTTTAACCGCTTTAAATGAGATTCTTTAGGATTAGCTTGAAATCTAGCACATAAATATACAACAAACATAATATCAGGTCTGGATGCAGTCAAATATAATAGTGATCCTATCATTCCTCTATATAATGTTTGATCAATAGAGATACCACTTTTCATCCATTTCCTAGTTTCAATAAGTACACTCATGATTGTAAATTTGCTTGTTTTAGATTTTCAAATCCAAACCTTTTTAACATATCATGAATATATTTAGATTGACAAATAAATATTCCATCATGCTTTTGAGTAATTTGAAAACCAAGAAAATAAGTGAGTTCGTCTACCATGCTGATTTCAAATTCATTTTTCATAATTTTTATAACACTATCACATAATTGTTCATTTATTTATCCAAAAATAATATCATCAACATATATTTGTAAAACTATAAGGTCATCATGAACATGTTTAATAAATAAAGTACAATCAGCACTACCCATTTGTAATCATTCTTTAGTAAATAAATAGTTAATCTATCATACCATGCTTGGGGTGCTTGTTTCAAACCATAAAGAGCTTTTTCTAATTTAAAAACATGATCAGGAAACTTAACATCAACAAGTCTAGAGGTTGTTCTATATAAACCTCTTCCTTGATATACCCGTTAAGAAAAGCAGTTTTAACATCCATTTGAAATAGTTTAAATCTTTTAAAACAAGCAAATGCAAGAAATATTTTAACTGCTTCTAACCGTGCTATGGGTGCAAAGGTTTCATCAAAATATATTCCTTCAACTTGTGAATAAACTTTTGCTAGAAGTCTCACTTTGTTCCTAGCGATCCTACATTCACTATCCATTTTATTCTTGAAGATCCATTTAACAACTACAACAAGATGATTTGGTGGTCTTTCTACTGATTTCAAAACCTTATTACATTCAAATTAATTAAGCTCTCCAGTCATAGCTAAAAACTAAGAATTATCATTCAAAACGATTTCACAACAATTTTATGTTCTATATTTGAAAATAAAGCACATATTTGAAAATAAATCACATAATGATGAACGAGTACTTACCCCTCTTGATGGTTCTCCAATAACTAAATCTTGTGGATGATCTTTTGAGAATCTTAGCTTGCTTGGAGGCACATATTCTTGCACTTCTTCTTCTTGTTCATCTTCTTTTTCTCCTTCTCTGTCTCCAAGGATTTCATCATCATCCGACTTTTGTAGGGGGAAGGGCTACTCATCTTGACCTGTATTATTAGTTCCTACACAAAAGAAAAACTCATCAAATTTAACATGAATAGTTTTTTCAACCGTTTTAGTCTGTTTGTTGTAAACTCTATAAGCCTTAATAGTTGAAGAATAGCCAATAAAAATGCTTTCATCGCACTTTTCATCAAATTTGTCTAAATTATCCTTAGTGTTCAAAATAAAACATTTACAATAAAAAACTTTAAAATAAGACACATTCAGTTTCTTTTGGAAGTATAATTCATAAGGTGTTAATTTCAAGAAGGATCGAAGCATTACACGATTAATAACATAACAAGCAGTACTAATGGCTTCTGCCCAAATGATCTAGGTAATTTGTATTCTGATAGCATAGTACGAGCTAGTTCTTGCAAAGTTCTATTTTTCATATCTACCACACCATTTTGTTGCGGTGTGCGAGAAACGGAAAATTCATGTTTAATACCTAACTCATTGCAAAAGGATACAATTTTCATTTTCATATTCACCTCCATGATCAGAACGAATGTATTTTATTTTTAAATCTAGTTCATTTTGAACACGAAGACATAATTTGGAAAATTCTAAAAATGCATCAGATTTGGATAATAGAAAATTATCCAACATAGACGAGAGTAATCATCAATTAAAATAAATGTATTTTCTAACACCTAGACTTAGTGTATTAACTGGACCAAACAAATCCATATGAACCAACTGTAAAGGCCTGGTAGTGGAAAAACATTTTTGCTCTTAAATGAAGATTTTGAAAATTTTCTTTTTGACATGGTGAACATAAAGAAAATAGATTTCCATGCAAAAAAGGTAAACCTTTAACTAGTTTATTTTGATACAATTTTACATTAGCTTGGAACTAGAATGTCCAAGATGCCTGTACCACAAATCTAATTCATCATTTTTAGAAATAAAACATTTTAAAGAAGAATGGGACAAGTCATTAAATCTAATCATGTAAACATTTTGAAATCTAGGAGAAGTAAGAACAGTATCGTTAGTTTTAGAATCAATAATTTTGCATAAGTTTGAAGATAAATCAAATAACACATTTAAGCCAACATCACATAATTGACTTATAGAAATTAAATTATGCTTCAAAACTTTGACATACAAAACATTTGAGATATTAAAGGACTTGTTACCTACTACTCTGATGCCGATGATCTTCCTTTTCCGTTATCACCAAATGTAACTACTACTCCTTTCTTCATTTCTAGGCTAAGGAACTTTGATTTGTTGCCCGTCATGTGCTTAGAACACCCTGAGTCCAAGTACCACATGTCTTCCTTGTCCTTAGCCTGCCAACACACCTAGAAAGAGGATGAGAGTAAAGATCCGGTTACCCAAGTGGTTCCTCCCATGGTATAGTGGAAACCTTAGGTACCCATATTTGTTTAACAGAATAATGTCCCGCCTTCTTACAAGTGTGCATTATGTGACCAAACTTATTACATTTGGCACACGTGATGAAAGAAGTCAACAGGTTTTTCAAAATAGATTTGAATTCTTTCTGGGTGCAACAGTGATAGTAGATTTATTATTTTTAATTTAAAAAAGAATTTCTGGACTTTTCCTTATCGCCGGAGACAGTGGATGTCGCTGGGGGATAGTGTTCTGGAGAGTACCCAAGTCCGAATTTTGCAGATCCATAGCACTGGCTTCCCAAAATCATATTCAGTGATTTTTGGCCCATTCCAAACTTGTTTGTGGCCATTTCTAGATCATGAACTTGTCCTCTCAACGCAGTATTTTCGACAACTATAGTGTCACATCAGTTTGCGAAGGACTTTTTACTGTCTTCTACTTGAGATTGAGAAAACTTTAGATATCTCTCTAATGCCACTTTCTCTCTTGTAAGAGATTCAACCCGAGTGTTAACCCTGAAATCGGTGATCCTTCCCAAGGCAGCCAGCTCGCTCGTCGCGGCCTGCCCCGGTTTCTTCCTGGAGGTCGCGATGCCTTAGTGTGGGCAGACAGAATTTTCTGTCCGCTCAGGCCGCACAGCTTGGGCGGTCTCAGCGGTCTGACCACCCAGGCCATGCGCCTTCCATTGGTCGGTAGGGCCGAGGACTGCTCCTGCAGTCCGCCCCGTGTCAGCTTACTCGCAGCTTGCCTCAACAGATGCCCCCTTTGCGGATTAAGATGCCTATCCGCCCAGGCCGCTTAACCGCCAAGCGAAGATGGCGACCTGCCCCCAGGACGCAGCCAGCTACCTCAACTTCCACCTCGCCAACACACGCGGCCTGCCTCGTCAGTCCGGCAGGTCGCTCAGCCCTTGTCACCATGCAGCATGAACAACCAGCTTCTTCAGTCCGCCTAAGGAGTACGGACACTCCAACTCTCCGGCTACCCGCAAAGAGCAGCAACAACATCCTGTTCATCGAGAGCTCGGCGGACTCGAAATGCAGTCAAGACTTCCAGTCCGCCTACGTTGGTGCACCCCAGCTCCAGCTCCACAACAGGACCCATCTTCAACAAAGGCGGACTCAGCTCGCCAGCCTCGCACGGACTCGGCGTACTCAACAGACTTGCCATGAAGCCCGCCACTCCTTTGCCTCCAGCATCCCACTCCTCACCAGTAGCATGGCCAACCTCCTCAGCCCGCATAGTCTTGCGCGAGCTGTCAGTTGTAGCGGACTCCGCGGATTCTCCTCGTAGTCCGACAGGCAGCAGAACTTCTTAAGGCAGTCCCAGACCGCACAGCCTCGTGCGGACTCTGCGTACTCAGCGGACACTCCTCAGCTCGCACCCTTAGCGCATGCCCAATTCAGCAGGCCCCATCTTCGGTAAAGGTGGACTCAGCTCGCCAGCCTCGCGCGGACTCGGTGGACTCAGCGGACTCGCCATGCAGCCCGCCACTCCTTTGCCTCCAGCATCCCTCTCGTCAGCAGCAGCGGACTCCGCGGACTCTCCTCGCAGTCCACCACTTAGTATTCCAGTTACCGTCTCACCGAGGGTAACGTCACTACAAGCCGTTACCTCCTCGGGCCTATAAATAGACCCACATGTCTCTCAATTGGGGGAGGTCTCAACATCGCCAAGGTGCTTACGCTCGAAGTCAGCCCACAACAAGCTCAAGCCAGTCACCCCCTGTGGACTCCGTTTTCCAATCCGCACTTTCCCGCTGCTCTTAGCCGCGCGCAGCCTGCCGTCTCAGTTCCCAGTCCGCGCGATCTCCATTTTTCCCTAGCTGCACGGCCTGCCGACCTGGCTCCTCAGTCTGCGCGGCCTCCTTTGGCACTCTTTCCTTAGCCGCCAGCTTCCTCTTTGTACCCCTTTATTGATTTCTTGTAAAGGTGTATTATAAGCTGTAACTCTCGATATTAATCAAAGGAAAGCTCGTCGCAAGAGTGGTATTCAAGATGCGGCGGGTGAAGTCTGATGTTGCCGCTGCTAGCGGCCCCTCTCTCTTCTTCTCAGCTCAGCTCAGCTCCCTCGGCATCCACCTGCAAGCATAACCGTCCAAGTACCCGTTTGCTCGACAGCTCCTGATCAACCTCCCCCGTTGATCATCAGCCTTCCCGGCTGCTCTCAGCAAACCTCTCCTCTATCCCCGCAACCCTCGAACAAGCATTTGCTCTACTCTCGAGCACTCAGAAGCTTCCTCTTTCCCCACAACCTTCATCCTCTTCCTCTCCTAGCTCGTGAGATCGAACACTCCTCCGTGTTAACTAGGCGGTGCCGTTTTTGCGCATCAACAGTTAACACGCGGCCTTCAGATCCGAATAGACGGTGAACAGTGACAGTTAGCCGTGTCAGGTCATCGTTCAGCCGAGAACTTTGCTCAATCAAGTCCCGAGATGATCATCTCTGGGAGGCCTTCGAGCAATTGCACTGTGAAAAAGCTCAGCAGTTCCAAGCCATCAACCAAATCCTTGCTGCAATCACCCACCAGTTGCAGATTTAACTTGCAGCAGCTCCAGCTGCTCCGATCAATCCAGCGCCAACATTGGAGCATCAAAAAGCTTACCCTCCAGCTTGCCCGCCAGTCTATCCTCCTTACACAACAACCTTCCCATAAGGGCCTGCAGCCCTTTACGACCTCAAGATGATGAGTTTGCAGCTCGTCAAAACTTCTTCCGGGAAGCAGCCCAAGGAAGTCCTGCTAGATTTCTCAACTTTCAGGGAAGTCATCCTTACCCTTCAGCTCCTACCTTTGCTCATACAACAACTTTTCCTTTTATATCCTCCTGCTTCTTTTGCACCTACAGCTTATGCTCCCTTTTATCCTTATGCTACAGGAGAACAGGAAGAGCCTTCGCCCTTTTCAGAGAATGTTCATCACGAACTAACTCCAGTAAACTTCAGAGAGCCCCGGTTACCAATATACACTAAAGAGACTGATCCAGTAAAGTATTTCCAAGCCTTCGAATCGACCGTTGCTCTCAAACTCTTTCTGATGCAACTAAGTGCAAGCTCCTTGTGACAACCTTTGATGGGCAAGTGAGGGACTGGTTCTATGGTCTTTGCCTCACTCCATCACTTCCTTTGCTGATCTGTGAAGGGAGTTCTTGCTCAGATTCTCTACCTCACTAAGAGAAAGGGCGGTCCTGAAGTCCTCTTTAGATCAAGCAACGTGGGAATGAACTTGGTCTCAGTTCGTTGATCGATTCCAAAGAGAAATCTTGGACATCGAGATTGATGACCAAGAAATGTATCGAGTGGCTCTTATCCACGATCTTTGTGAAGGGTCGCTCAAGTTTGAAGCCAATGTCCGTGTACCGAGAACATACCAAGAGTTGATTGCTCTAGCCAACTCATACATCTGAGGCGAAAAGAGCAACCCAGGCTTCGTCTCCAGGCTTCTATCAAAGAACGACTCTCCTTCTCACAAGCAGCCTCCGAGATCACCCCGCAAAGATTTCCCAACTCACTTAAGAAGGGAAAGGATATTTCAATGCCATCGATATCCTTTCCCGAGCCGTGATCGTGATCAAGATCAACTGCTGCTACCACCAGCTCCATCTTTTCAAACAGCTGCAGTTTATCAGCAGTAAGCAATGACTTGCATGAGTCCGAACTAGACGAAGCCATGCTACAAGTGAGCCAAATCATGAAGGATAGGGCTAATTACAAGAAGCCTTACCGACCAGCTGATCAAAGATCAAGAGACTCTGATCCATATTGCGAATTCCACAAAGAGTCAGGCCACCTGACTGAGAACTGCCGAGCACTCCGCCAACTGGTATAAAGGATGCTCCAGCAGGGTAAGATGTGTGACATGTTTCCAAAGAAGATCGCCCTGATCCAACAACCTCAAAGGGCAAAGAAGTTGCAGACATTCCATGCAGCTCAAGAGGGGTGCCTAGTCGAAGAGCCCCCTCTCCTCATTGTTAGCAAAGCCATTGAAACCTTCGATGCCGATGATGAGGGCGTGCTTGGAATACTATTCTAAGCCGGCAAAGGACTTCATAGTTCTTCAACGTTTTTTCATAACCGTGGCTGGTTTCTCTTACTCTTACTCTTTCAAACATTTCTTTACTAAGCACTTTTAAGTGCTCCTTCATGCTTTTCAATAAAGTTTACCTCAGGGATCCCTGATACGCCGGTTCCCTTCTCTGTAATGCTTACTCTCTATTTTTTCTGTTTGACAAAGAGATCAATACACCAATGAGATTATCGCCAAGTCTGATTGCTCCCTCCATAAATTGTTCTCGTGTGACACGGCCTCTCATGACCACATACATGGGAGTATACACGATGTGCATTGGGAGCCGTAAATCTATGAGTTAGGCTTCAGACTCGATCCTAGTTGGCAATCTGACACATAGTGTGTGCTAAGGGAAGCCACATGTGTT
>CM077159.1:145777097-145807276 GCA_039583875.1 Platanthera guangdongensis
TTCAACTCCCCTGTGAGATAACATAATCTACTAATATCAAAATGGTCTCCTAGGAGATCAAAATTGATCTTCTAAGAAATTAAAATATTCCCCCATGAGATCAAAATGATCTCTTAGAAGATAAAAATGATCTCATAGATGGTAAATTCAATATTTTAAGCAATCAAACATATTATCCTAAGAGAAAATCCACTAGGATATATATCCCTATTTCTATGCATTGATCACTTTGGAGATGAACATTACCTCATAGGAAATCAAAACGGTCTCCATGAAGACAGTTTTGATTTCCCCTTAGATGTTCGTCTTTGTCCAACTTAGTTTTTGGCCTGATCTTGTGATGAAACATTCATAGGCGCTTCAAAAGCAGAGCCAAAATAATATTTTTCTACAAACGCACAATTATTTAACGGAATGTTGCCAGATTTCTGTCAAAGTGCCGATCTTGCTAAGAGGAGGCTTAAAACACAGATTTGGGGGCATGGAGATTAAAGTAGGTGGAAAATACTATAATATTTATTTCTCGTTAGTTATTGTTTTTTGTAGCTTTTGTTGATAATTTGTATATTGAATCTTGTTGAAATAATTGAGATAACTCACTAGGCATAACAAAGGGTTGAGTCGCTTGTATTCAAGTGATAATGAGACAATGAGTTGTAGATTGCATGCATATTAATAATGTGAAAAATGCAATACTAATTATCATGCAAAAAAAATATTTAATAATTTATTTATGCGTGCTAAATTATCATGAGATCTCACCAACATTATTTCAATCACGTAGGGTCTTTTACGACTAGACTGATCTTGGGAAGTTGCAACCAATGTGAATAATTTGAGATGCGTTGATGCATGATTTTATGAAAAAAATTATTATTAATGGAAATAATTACCCTCGTAGAATTATCGTGAGGTCAGACCGACATTATTATAAGATCAGTCTATTATGGTCGTTTGCGACTAAACTGATCCCCAAGTAATAATTGACCAATTTGCGATGGAAAAAGATAATTCAAGATGCGTTGTGGTAATATGATGACTACTTTCAACATTTTTATAATGTTGTGTGTTGATGTACACTAGCATGTTGGCCCAGTATTTGACTCGAGGGATATAAAGGGGTAATGCTCTCTAAAGACTGATTTGTAGTCTTGCCTGCAGTCATATAAACTAGAGGGATTAGGGCCCTCTAAAGGCTATTTTGTGGTCTAGTCTTGGACGCATATTGTGTGAGCTGAACCACTGTCAGCGGATTCGCTATCCGCAGGACATGATGGGTCTCAACTGAACTTGAAATGACAACGTGCCTCTGATTAGGCCAACAAGAGTACTATAAGCGCTCACTAATAAATGCACTATTTTCTATAAAGAAAATATATTTAGAGAAAGGGACAAAAAATACTTGTTGATCTGCTTATTTTGTTTACTGCTTCTATGTACTATATTACGATGTATATAATGTGCATTGCATACATAAATATTGTGTTATTCTTCCATAGGTGAGCAAGCAAAGATGTTCACCAGTCTACTGACGTTTTTAAGTACCTATGTAGATGCGGCGATAGAGCACAATGAGAAAAACTACTTCATATTGTGTTGCATGTAAAAAAGTAGAGACAAGGGATATATGTATGAGTGTAATTATTAAAATATCAAGAAAATATGTTTATTTCTTGCTCTGTGTAATTCAAAAGATAGAATTCACATTACTGTTCCCTCCTCGTTAATTCGAGCTTACTGGGTCAGGGTGTGACAACGGATGCAACCAATTAGATCTGCGAAGATGAGTTGGAGTCACTAGTATGCAAGCCTGTAACGTACCCTCAATAGATCGTGGTTGTTGAAGCCAGGAAAATTCTCAACCTCAGAATTCAGACCAAAGCCGCCTAAGGTTACTGATTCAGGGGTAAGATCAGACGACTAGGATGACTAGGATGAAGAACGAAAGCAAACATGACCCCAGATGTTGCGGCAGGAAGGTCCCACCACGTACCCGGATGCTCGAAAGGAGCAGCCCCTTCTCAACCAAAAATAGTCGAACAAGTACGAGGGAGACTAGCTGATGACTAAGTCGCAAGGTCGCGACCTGACCTCTAAGGAAAAGGAATCCAAAGGATCAACTAGTATCCGAAAAGGAGAGCTCGCGAGTATCCTGCAGAGGATTTTCCATCCCCCACCTCATACCCCTGGGGTCCTATTTATAGGGAAATCCAAGGAGGGGGGGGGGGGGGGTCATATTTAACCCCACCCCCTGGCGACTAGGCGACTTCCAAGGGGATTTCGCACGGGCTGGGCCAGTATCTCACCTAGTCACCTACCTGGCGAGTATGCGAGGGGAGCTCTCCATACTCGCCCAGGTCTTCCACGGTCTTGCGCACTACCTCTGACTTCTATCTTGACTTGTTGACCTTGAATTTTGCTGACCTGTCTGTGGTAGGCCCCATCCTCGACGAATACGGGTTGTACACAATCCCCGCTCTTTTCGAGCGACGTAGGAGCTCGGAAAGAATCAACCAACACTTATTCGGCGAGCTGCTATGCCGAGTATCAGAGTTGCTCGCCCTTGACGACTGCCTGCCGATCTCTATAAATAGGGGGGGCTGGTTTTTGAGGCAGATATCCAGAGCTCGCACATTATGTCAAAAGCCAATGAGAAACTTCTCCAGGACAGCCTCGCCGCTCTGACCGGCTTTCTCGGCATTACCAAGTCGAAGAGGCCGCAGGAGGAAGACGTCGCCGCAGACTCCCCCCCCCACCCCGACAGAAAGAAGAAGACTAAGAAGTCCAAGAAGATACCCTCCCCCAAGGCGGTAGACCCGCTTCCACCACCTAAGCAAGTCGCGGCTTCGATCAGCAATCCCGCGCGCTCCGCTAGCACCTTGAAACTTCTCAGCGACCTCGGGCTAGATGACATCCCTAACATGGCCGCCCCTGACTCGAGCCTCCTCAGCTAGCTAAAAATTCCGGAAGTCGCCAATGCACTGGCGCCACAGCAAATTGAAGTCGTCTCCCTACCAAGTCACCATTTTGTCAAGCCATTCTTCTAA
Organism: Platanthera guangdongensis; assembly: GCA_039583875.1. Taxonomy (NCBI): domain Eukaryota; kingdom Viridiplantae; phylum Streptophyta; class Magnoliopsida; order Asparagales; family Orchidaceae; genus Platanthera; species Platanthera guangdongensis. The sequence continues at coordinate 145,780,145 of CM077159.1, forward strand.
AGCGGTTGGTCGTCATTCGCTTCTCCCTGACACGTTTTATTTACTCGCAGACTCTCCACCAGATGTTGCCGATGCGGCTCTGAATGTCGCCCCTCTGAACTCCGCTCCACTGCTCGCCCTCGTAGCCGAGAAACCCCCCAGCACCGCGCACATGGTCCAGATTAATCTCGGCACCAAGAGAGTGCCCGAAGCTTCGGCTTCTCCGGCGAAGAAGAATCCTCCGGTGAGCAAGGAACTACCGACGAAGGACCCTCCAGGGGGTAAGGAACTTCTGGCGAAGAAGGTCGCTCCGGCGAGCAAGGACCTTCCGGCGAGCAAGGTCACACCCGCTCCTGTGCAAGATTCTGCGCCACCAGCGGCAAGTTCCCTATTGCCGCCGCCGCCTCTGAACGCTCAGTATCAAGCTGACATGCCGCGACCTCCCCCGCCTCCTCCACTGAAGACCCCACATCAGCCGGCAAGTTCGTCACAGCCTCCGTCGAAGTCTTTGGCCCGGAAATAGGATAAGCCGCGACCGAGCTACTTCCCGCCGAGAGTCGGGGACCACGATCATGGAGGTCGCGGGCAGGGTAAATCTATCGTGCATGCTGGTGGCCCATCTTCTAGCCGGAGAGATGCCCCAGGTTGCGGACCTTCTCCTCGCTGATCAAGGTCTCCTCGTCGTGGTAACCTCCGTCACCGTTACTTCGTTTGATGAGTTTGGAGTTCATTTCTGATCTGATGACTTTCTATCTGTTTTAACAGATCGCCTGGCGACTCCAGGGGCGGCCTTTATCGACGTCATCGGGTTATCCAGGAGCAAGTATCGTCACGCTGCTGCTCACGCCTATCTGGAGCTGGAGAGCAAGTTCGATCAGCTTGCGATCTACGAGCCACATCGTCGGATCTCATCCCTAGAGGTGCGGGCGGCAAGGATTGAAGAGCTTCGGACGACCTTGGAGAGCTACGAAGCCCGCTTCCATATGGTGAAGGAGAACGATCGCCAGCTGGCGATAAACAACCATCGCCTTCAACTCGTTCTCGATGAGCTAGCCGACATTCAGGCGAGTATGGGCTCCATGGGGCGACTGACGAGGATGGAGGAGCAGCTGCGCCTTGGTGTTGACACGATGGCGGTGGTGACAGAGCAGTACCGGCAAGCGCAAGAGATGGGCTGGGCCGGGCGACATCCTCATCCTCCAGAACGGCCACCCAGAACTTAGGATTTTTCTTTTTCTTTATTTGAACTCGTCGTAGGCGACTATTTATAATAAATGATATTATATTGTAATAAGCGAGTTTGCATCTCGCCCTTAATTTTTCTCCTTTGCTGTTTTGCTCGCTGTTATTCTGCGATATGCCGAGTTTATCATGCAGGTTCTGATAACATTGTGATATTCTCCACTGCGTTGTGCGAGATAGGGCTGATGCCGAGATTTGCTTACTCAACTAAACCGAGGCTTAGGTAGCTACTCGTCGGAACGGAAATATACCCCCCATTGCCTTCACCTATAAATAGAGGGGGTAGGTAGGACATAAGTACGCTGCTGCGATTTTCCAACCCCAGCTCGCGAGTATCGTTTCTGCTCGCGCGTTTCTGTCTTTCTTCTCTTCTCGTCTTACTTCTTCTTCAACTTGATAGCTCGCAAAAATGGTTGGGGATGACGCTAGTGCTCGCCGACAGGCACACACCGCCAACTTTGCCGACGCGGCCTTCAAAAAATCTATAACCACAGAGCGAGACTTGGAGACGTTCAGGGAGCGGCTTCTGCCGGACGGCTATTCGGTGAAACTCCCTGCTCGCTGCGAGCGACTCAACACCCACATCGAGGGTGCAATGATCTTATCGCTCCGCCACTTCGAATCCGGCCTGCAACTCCCATTCTGGCCAGAATATCGTGAGATCCTATGATATTTTGGGATCGTTCCAGCGTAAATCAACCTCAATGGAGTGGCGATCATTATGGGGTTCCTTTGCTACCTATGGGAAGAGAGGGTCGCCTTCGACCTCTCAGTTTTCCTCAAGATATTCTCCTTTGCCGCAATCGCCGAGGGGGTCGTCTATTTCAGCAGCCATGTATGCACTCTGGTGTGGACGGCGAATAAGGTCCACCGGTGGAGCGAGCCGTTGGTCGTCGTCCATGGCGACATCGCGGGCATTCTGGGAATATCGAACCAACCTGCCGATGTCACCTTCCTCCCGCCGATCTTGGAAGGTGCTCGCGAGCAACTATTCGAGTCCTTCTGAGGTTGCCGGTTCGACGTCATCCACTGGCGGCTCAATGTCAACACGCTCCTAGAGATCCATCCAAACGAGGGTAAGATTTGAGTAAGAAATGCATATGTTTGCATGCTCGCTTTCATTTATTGGAGCTCGGTACTGATATGTTGCACGATGTTTGTAGTGGCTTGCGAGCTTCTAGAGAAGTCGCTTCCTCCGGCGAAGGAAGTCGCCACATCCTTCCCGGAAGCCAACCCCCCACCCGACGACGGCGAGTAGAAGAAACTCGCTAAAGGGAAGGCGAAGGTCAAGTCGCCGAGCCCTGTGAGTAAGAGGGCAAAGGTATCGTCGCCCCGGTCCGGCAATCAAGAGTCACCGTTGGATGCTCCCCCCCACTTCCACCCAAATTTTAACCTTGGGCGAGGAGCAGTGGATGCTTATGGCCGTCCGCTGGTGACTTGATTGGAAGACGACCATTTGGTGACGCTGAGCACACCTCCCCTCTTGGCTGGCAGATTGGGAGGACAAGGGGGAGGCATTTACCGTCCTCCATGCTCTATACGGGCGGGCTGACGCCGAGTCTATGCTGGAGCTCAGCTCGGAGGAAATCGCCCAGCAAACTGCATGCTCGCTCGCGCGGGCTATCGAGCTTGGGCATTATTCGACCAGGAAGCTGTTGGAGACGACCGAGGCCTTGAAGGTCGTCACCAAGAAGGCCATCGACCTCGACATGCAGTCGGTCCGCTGGAGAGACTATGAGGTAAGTCGCTTCCCGCACGCAGCGTTGATGGTTTTGGACTTGGATTTATTTTGCTGACTCACTGTTCTTTATCGCAGGCTGCCGAGATCGAGGCCGCAGAGAAGCTCTCTGAGTGTGAGGAGAAACTTGCCAACTCTCTTGCGGAGTTGTAGGCAGCCTAGGTCCGCGCCGCCGAGATGGAGACGCGCTTGACATCCTTCGAGGGCCGCATGAGCTCTTCTGTTCCCTGCCCTGATGTGTCGAGGCTGGAGGACGACCCGCATTGGGCAGTTAAGAGGTCCTGCGTCCTTTGGAAAGAGAGGTCGTTGGTTCGCCGCGAGATAGCGCGAGTGGCGGGGAACATCGTGCTCGCCCGACTGAGGATCAACGACCAACTCATCGAGGGGGAGAAGCAGATCACCGTCGACGAGCTCATTCCCGAACGGCTCGCCGAGGAATCGACCTCGCCAGATTGCCTCCCTTCTTCGACATCGGGCTCCAGCAGCAGCGACAGTAGCAGCGACAGCGGTGAAAGCATTAATGGGGAGGAAAGCGAGGCAGGCGGCGAGGAAGAGGAGGATGCCGACATTGGAGACGACGAATATCAGCCCGATACTGGCGACGATGAGTCCTAGTTGCTCGTCGTTTTTTGTCATGCTCACATGTAACATATTGTTGACAAATTTTTGTAACTTGTAAATTCTTGACATATATATTTATACAAGTTTAAGTTACCGCACTTTATAATTCTTTGCTCGCATGTTTGTTGGTTGATGATGCTCACAAGGCTCATAGGCTCGGGGAGGATGAGTGCTTGTGACGCTTTTACCCGCGCGTTGGCATCAGTCATAGTCGCGCAATTATTACTCACACGACCATAGTCGCTCCAGCAATTCGCATCCCGATGCTCGCTTGTATCCGTGCGTATACTCGCCATAGCATACTTGCACGCTTGCCAAGGCATACTCGCATACTCGCCAAGACGTACTCGCACCTGCATAATTGTTTATCTTGCTGGAGCTAAACCTGACTGGCTTGGAAACCAGAGCCGACACCCATCAGGAGCCGAGCTCGATTGGTGGTGGGAAGTAGTCGACACCCAGCATGATCCAAACTTAAATGGGGGTGGGAATCAGTCGAAACCCAGCAGGAGCCAAGCTCAACTGGGGGTGAGAATCGGTCGACTCGGGGAGGTCAGCAGTCGGTCTGCAGGAGGGGAGCTCGTACAAATTTCACGGACTACGACATCACTCCAACGAGAAACTTGGTCTCACTCGAGGAGGTCGTTGGCCAATATGCAGGAGAGGAGCTCGTACATGGACTTGGACTTACGATGACACTGCCACTCGAGGACTTTGAACATTGTTGGAGCTGACAGCTCTCAGGAGCCTTGCTCAACTAGAGTGGTGTAAGTCAACTCGGGGAGGCAAGTAGTCGGTCTACAGGAGAGGAGCTCGTACAGATTTCACGGACTACGTCATCACTCCAACGAGGAACTTGGTCTCACTCGAGGAGGTCGTTGGCCAATATGCAGAAGAGGAGCTCGTATAGGGACTTGGACTTACGATGACACTACCACTCAAGGACTTTGAACATTGTTGGAGTCGACAGATCTCGGGAGCCTTGCTAAACTAGAGTGATGTAAGTCGACTCGGGGAGGCAAGTAGTCGGTCTGTAGAAGAGGAGCTCGTACAGAGTTCGTGGACTACGACATCACTCCAACGAGGAACTTGGTCTCACTCGAGCAGTTCGTTGGCCAATATGCAGGAGAGGAGCTCGTGCAGGGACTTGGACTTACGATGACACTGCTACTCGAGGACTTTGAACATTGTTGGAGTCGACAGCTCTCAGGAGCCTTGCTCAACTAGAGTGGTGTAAGTCGACTCGGGGAGGCAAGTAGTCGGTCTGTAGGATAGGAGCTCGTACAAAGTTCGTGAAATACGACATCACTCCAACGAGGAACTTGGTCTCACTTGAGGAGGCCATTGGCCAATATGCAGGAGAGGAGCTCGCACAGGGACTTGGACTTATGATGACACTGCCACTCGAGGACTTTGAACATTGTTGTAGTTTTTCCCTGCTGCTCAAGAGATTGCCAATGAGTCAAATGCATCAATATCTTTGAGGACGAAGAAATTAGAAAGAGAATGATGATCCTGCCACCGTCGAGTTGGGAGGTCGGCTCTAGGCTTATTCCTTATAGTTCCTCCAGTCGGAGGAGAGATGCAATCGGGGGTAGCTAGGCCGACATGCAAGGGGGAGCTGATCTCAACCATCAATGCAGGGGTTCGGTCTTACAAGGATGCTTACATCCCGAGGCATCGTCCCATCGTCTGTCCTGGTCTATCTAGGAGAAACAGATTGAAGGCTCGTTTCCCAACCCAACATTGGAGATCATTTTCAGCTCTGACACTTAGCTACAAGTGCAAGTGTATGAGCGAGGGGTAACGTTCTCCCGAGGGTCCCTCAAGACGCACTCACAACCAATATCTTTCCTTGGGCCTACCCCTGCCCTTTGGCTAGTTATCCTGCCTTTGAAAAATAATCGAAGAGCTATTGCCCAAATGAGAGCTTGGTAAGGTCGATCCTTCCTCGAATCCGAGAGATTGGGGTTCAAACGTGTTCTTGATAGTTCCTCCAGTCGGAGGAGAGATGCAGTGGGGGGTACTTAGGCCGACATATAAGGCGGGAGCAGATCTCGGTCGTCAGTACAGAGGCTCGGTCTTACAAGAGCGCTTCCCGAGGCATCGTCCCATCATCCGCACTGGGCTATTTAGGAGGAACAGGTCGACAACAGGTTTCTCGAATCGAACACAAAGTTGAACCCTAAAGCCTCAGAAATCTTGAGATGAAATAGCAAAAAGAGAAACCATAGGGCTGCCACTATCTGCATATATATGTGAAAACATGATTTGCAAGGAAAATACAGCGTTACTGCTAGGGATAGAACCTCTTCAGGTCATCCCCGCTCCAAGTTCCTCCCAGCTGCTTTCCAACTTGATCCTGAAGATAATGGCCTCCGGTGGTCAAGGCTTCTTGGACGATGAAGGGACCTACCCAATTAGGATGCAGCTTGCCAACGGTTGCTCCCCTTCCTGCGGCGTCCACCTTTTTCATGACCAGATCCCCTGCGAGGAAATGTTTAAGGCGGACGTTTTTGTCGAAGTGCTTTGTCATGCGCCGCTTGATCTCCTCCTGGCGGATAGCGGCTAAGTCACGAAGCTCTTCAATAAAATCCAGCGAGAGCCTTTGAGCGTCTTCATTCTCCAAGCGCCATTCTTCGTCGCCGTCTCCAGCTGCTATTACTCTCAGGATCCAAACCTCAAACTCCACTAGGATGAGTGCCTCAGACCTATGAGACAACTTGAAGGGAGTTTCCCCCGTAGCTGAGTTTGGAGTTGTCCTCAGAGCCCAAAGGACTGAGGGGAGCTGCTCTATCCAATTACCCTTTAAGTTGGTGACTTTCTTCTTTAGGAGGTTAATGATCAACTTATTAGCGGCCTCAACTTATCCGTTGCTGCAAGGATGATGCACAGGGGCGAATTGAAGATCCGTCCCTAGCTGCTTGTAGAAGTCATCTAATTCCAAGCTGGCGAATTGTGGACCATTGTCGGTGATGATGGTGACAAATCCCGAACCTGCATGCGATCTCTCCCCAAATGAAATTCTTTACAATATGAGAAGTGATCCATTTGGAGAAGTAATCGATCATGACGAGGACAAACTTCCCCTATCCGCTGGCCTTAGGGAGTGGGCCGATCAAGTCCATTCCCCAGATGGCGAAGGGCCATGGAGTAGTTATCGATCGAAGGTGTTGAGATGGTTGTAGTTGAAGAGGCGCGAAGAGCTTACATTGCAGACATTTCTTAGAGAAGGCTTCTGTATCCTTTCGAATGGTGAGCCGGAAGTATCCATGCCTTAGAATTCTCTGTTCTAGAGTGCGAGTTCCTGAGTGGCTGCCACACTCTCCCGAATGAATTTCCTCCAGAACACGAGAGAATTCAACCTCTGACAGACACCGGGCCAGAGGGCCTGAGATAGTCTTACGATAGAGCTTTGCTTCCTGTAGTAAGTAATATGCAGCCTTGTAGCGAAACTTCCTCTGATCCCCCTCGCTGGCAGGAACCTGACCTGTTGCCAAGAAAGAAATAAATGAATCCCTCCAGGATGCCCTCTGCTCGATCTCCATCATCTCCCCCTCTTCGATGTACTGTCGGAACAGTTCGGTCATGATCCCCCCCAGCCCGGGGACCGTACTTGGCGAGGTAGTCGACCTCTGAATTCTCTTCTCAGGGTACATGTTCAACGAAGAAAGATTGAAATCCCCTGATAAGACCTTTCACCTTGACTAAATATTTCTGCAGGACCGGATCATTCACTTCAAACTCGCCTCTGATCTGGGATGCGACTACCATCGAGTCGGTGAAGGCTCTGATATCCTGAATTGCTAACTCCTTGGCGAGACGCAAGCCAGCCACCATAGCTTCGTACTCCACCTGATTATTTGTAACAGGTAAGAGGATCTCGACTGCTTTCTCGATCCTGGTTCCATAGGGGCTTACTAACACGACTCCGGCTCCCACGGAATACCTGCCCAAATCCCCATCCACAAACATCTTCCAAGAGACTGGGCTAGAAGAGCCTTTATCTCCTTCCACCTCGGCTGAGAAGTCGGCCAGGAAATCTTCCACTGCCCGCGCCTTAATCTCTACCCTTAGAGAGTAAGAAATGTCAAACTCGTTAAGCTCCACCACCCATTTTGCCAACCTGTCTAAATGCTCCACTCCATGCAAGATACTACACAGAGGGTGATCAGAGACAACCCTAATGGAATGAGCCTGAAAATAAAGATGGAGCCTCCGAGCCGAAACTACCAGAGCAAACACCAACTTCTCCAGAATAGGATATCTCATTTCCACCTGTTACAACACTCTACTCACATAGTAGACAGGGAGTTGCTTCTTGCCTTCTTCTCGGACCAACACCGAGCTAACCACTTCCGCTCCTACTCCCAGATAGAGTAGGAGATCTTCATTTCCATGCGGGCCTTAGAGGAGAGGAGCTTGAGTTAGCTGTTGCTTGAGATTTCTGAAGGACTCCTCACACTCCGCGGTCCATTCAAACTTCTGATTCCCCCAAAGAGTTTTAAAGAACGAAGAACACTTTTCTCCCACCTTGGATAGGAAATGGCTAAGGCCCGCTAACCTTCCTATCAACCTTTGGAATTCCTTGGGATCTCTCGGGGACGCCATCTCCAGAATGACCTTCACTTTGTCTGGATTAGATTCCAACCCCCTGGGAGTGAGAAGGTGACCTAAGAACTTCCCTCTTCCTGCACCGAAGACGCACTTGGCCGGGTTGAGTCACATCTTGTACTTCCTCAGGGTGGCGAAGGTATCCTCCAGTTCCAATATGTGCTCCGCAACACTTTTGCTCTTGATAAGGAGATCGTGCACATAAACTTCCAAGTTCCACCCCTTCTGCTCCTTGAAGATTTGATCCATCATTCTCTGGTAAGCCGCCCCTGCGTTCTTGAGCCCGAAGGGCATCATTTTGTAGCTATAACAACCATCGCTGGTTATGAAGGAGACGTCGCGGCAGTCGGGGGGATGCATCCGGGCTTGGTGATACCCTGAAAAAGCATCAAGAAAACTCATCACGGGAAACCCGACGGTGGAATCAACCAACACGTCGATTTGAGGCAAGGGGTAACAATCCTTCGGGCAAGCTTTATTCAGCATAGAAAAATCAATACAAAGACGTCAGCCCCCTCCAGGCTTCTTCACCATTATAACATTGTAGACCCAGCCTGGATACTGGATCTCCGAAACAAAACACGCCTTCAGCAGCTTCCCCACTTCCTCCCTGATTGGTCAAACCAGTATGGCAACACTCCTCCTCTGCTTTTGACAAATGGGAGTCACCATGGGATCCAGGTTGAGGCGATGACAGGCAACGTCGACGTCAACCCCTGTCATCTCAGCGGCGCTCCAAGTGAAAATGTCGACGTTCTCCTGCATGCAATGAGCCATCTCTATCTTCCCCCAAGTAGTAGGGATCCTCCAACCTTCAGCAGACCAGGCTTTCCTCCTCGAGAGATCACTTCCACCTCTTCCACCTCCTCAGCAGCACACAAACCCTTCTCCTTCTCCAGCAGCTCCACCAACTTCTCCGCGTCCCCCATTTAGCTGACGGTACTGATGACATTCAGGTAGCACTCCCTAGAGGCCCTAGGATCTCCGTTGATCCTGATTTGGACATCTCCCCGGCAGTACTTCAATCATTGATGGTATGATGATGGAACGGTCTTGAAATAATTGTCGAGGGGCCGCCCGAACATGGCATTGTATCCACTTGGCACATCGACGATGATGAAGTGCCATCAGATCGAAATCCCGCCGAGAGTAACCAGAAGCTCCACTGCCCCTTCCACCTCTTTCTTCTCTCCTGAGAAGACAAAGTGGGGTCCATCTGCAGCCTGGACCCGAGACGCTTCCACCTGAAGCCCCACAAAAGTTCTCTTGAGGATGACGTTCACCGAGCTCCCGTTATCTGCGAGGATTTGGTCGACAGTGTAACACCCCAAAGGCAATTTGGGCCATTTTGGGTTCAGGCATGGGTGACACGTCCTGGGACACGGGCGTGTCCCCGGGCGTGTCATGCCTGGGTTGAGAGATGGTTGTGTGGTCGACGAAATTTTGGTCGACAATCGTCGAGTGCCGAGTACACGGCCTGTGACACGGGCGTGTCACAGGGCGTGTCAGCCAACACGGCCTCGGACACGGGCGTGTCCAAAGCCGTGTCCCGCAGTGTCGACATGATCGTCGAGCGGCGTTCGACGATCGTCGAGCAGGGAGGAACACGGCTTGGGACACGGGTGTGTCCCAAGGATGTGTCCTGCGCAGGTTGGCCGAGTGCTGGTTGTGCAGGTAACACGGCCAGCAACACGGCCGTGTCGTAGGGCGTGTCCAGTGACACGGCATGTGACACGGGCGTGTCACATGGTCGTGTTCTGTTTGGATTTGAGGCGGTTGCCTACCGCTTAAGTGACACGGCCTGTGACACGAGCGTGTCACAGAGCGTGTCAGGCCGTGTTTAGGTTTTTCTGGCCAAATCTGAGTCGTTTGTTTCCCTTTTCCTGGATCCAGTGGCTGGGCTCTGTCCAGGTGTTGAGAAGGCCGAAAAAAGGGGGTTTAAAACCCTTTCTTCTCATCTTCTTCCTTTTTATCTTATTCTAAGAAAGAGAAAGGGAGAAATGCCTAGGGAAAGGGAAGGGAGGAGACTACCAGCTGCTGGAGGAGCTGTGGAGTGCGGAGCGAAGATCCGAGAGCTGATTTGTGAAGGCAAAGCCAAGGCGGCGATTTCCATCCGGCTACTTCATGGCGCCGAAGCGATCTTCAAGGGTAACGATCTCCTTCTTGGACATCGAAGTCCTTTCTTTATGCATATGCGTGGAATCCTCCACCAAAAGGTGGATCCGCGAAGTGATTCCTTTGTTGGGTATGCATCTAGAGCCGGAATTGTGAAGTATGGCATATACATGCTGTGTGAAGCCCATCTGGACCGTTAGTCTGGATTGGTGATGATCATGGGTAAACCGAAGAAGACTCCGTGGATTTGCAAAAATGATATGTGCTTTGTGTATGGGATGATTGAATGCTATGTGTGGATGGTATACTCATGCGTGGGCTAGCCATGGATATGATTTTGGATGCTTTGCGAAGCTCCTTGTGGTTTGCTCTGCGAGAGCGGGAAGCTGCGGCTACCCAGGAAGGGAAGGCCGACCCGCGTCACGGTGCGCCAGTGACGATGTGAGCACGGGCAAGACTAACCTGTACCTGGGCATGATGGAGAGATCGATTGGTGGCAGTGTTCGGGAGCGTGCGATAGCCCGACTTGCTACACCAAAATAAAAGCGGGTCGATCTGTTGGATGAATGCTCACGTTTGCCATGCAGTACGTACCTCTGCTTAGTTTGGGCGGGATGAAACCAGCATGCGTATTGGGGTGACTAGGGCCGACCAGCCAACACGTTAATTACCGTGCGATTGGTGGTGTTACCACGGGTTTCCGGTACACCGTAAGGTGCCCTGAGAGCACGAAGCGTCGGGCTGCGGTCGACGTTTGTGATTTGATATGTATGCTTGTGATTGTTATCTCTTGTACTTGCAAATGCATACAAGGAAGGAACCGCTACCCCGGGCATGGGGTAGGGTCATTATAATTGGTCAGCTATAGCTGACTGTTACTTTGTTTGCCGCTCTTTGGTGGATGTCTACTTGCAGGTGCTGCGGCTTGAAATGAAATGCATGGATTGAAAGCTTGTTGAAGGCCAAGTGTGTCGTGGTTGGATTTCATGTGTGGCCGACCTGCATGCCGATGTACGAACTTGTATATGTGTAAAAAGAGAAACTTGTAAGGTCTTAAGGCCATGTGTGTGTGGGTTGTATACATTCCTGATTTTGGTTATATAAATGTGAAATTTATATATTAGTGGACATTCCTGGAGTTGAGTTCATGCAACTTAATTAATGCTGCGCTAGAATGGATTGAGTTAAGGACACGAAGATAATTTGACCACCACAAGTAATTCCGTCACTTGTCTGTGACCTATGGCGTGGGGCCCCGGCCGGACCCACCGTTATATGCCATGTGACGAGTGGGGACATTACAAAGTGGTATCAGAGCTAGGTTTAGATTGTTTGGGAGGAGAGAACAGAATTGAACTCACGAATGTCCACTAGGAATGTATTTCATGCACATGTCGATTTTATGAGGGCCTTCGAGATGAGTTAAGGTTGGCACTTTCGAGTTCGGTGAGCCAAGACTTCCAAGCGTTGGTAGATACAGCCCGTGCCTTGGAAAAAGATATGAAGCGAGTACAAGAAACGAGGAGACTGGCGATGGAGAGGCCAGAATTCAAAGTTCCGTCGTTGGAATAATTGGATTTTCCAAAACGAGAGAAGAAGAGATTCAAGCCTGTGGAACAAACCTCGTCGAATGTTGCATCAGAGGCAACGTATGGACAAAGGCGTGTTGAGACACGTACCTGTTTTAAATGCGGAAAACAGGGGCATATAGCCTCTAACTGTCGAAGCGGCCCTCCTAGAAGTGAGAAAACGATGGGTGCGTCTTCTGAAGATAAGGGTAAAGCAGTGGCCGAATCATCTGCATCTCGGACGCAGCCTCGATTGCATAAGATGGAAGTGCAAGAGCCGCAAAGTTCCCTTGGTGAAGTTCAACCTCGATTTTTCAATTTGACATTGACCGAGGAGGCTAAACACTATCTGCAAAATAACACGGATGAACGAAAATAAGTGTGATTTGTATGAGCTTCTGTATATCGCTGTGACATAATATATGCATGTGTGCATACTGTTCTTTGTATTTGAGACATAGTTAGCAATGGCGGGTTAGATGGATATCTGAATGTGTTGATATTTGGTTTGATTGTGCGATGGCTTGGGGTGAGACATGCTGCGGCCTCTGAGCTCAAACCCGGCTCGCCTTTTTGAGTGCTCGGTTGCGGTGGGTGTATTTTGTGATTTTGTGGCTGATTGGCGTGAGCCAAATTTCGAGGATGAAATTTTTTTGATGGAGGGGAGGATTGTAACACCCCAAAGGCAATTTGGGCCATTTTGGGTTCAGGCATGGGTGACACGGCCTGGGACACGGGCGTGTCCCCGGACGTGTCATGCCTGGGTTGAGAGATGGTCGTGTGGTCGACGAAATTTTGGCCGACAATCGTCGAGTGCCGAGTACACGGCCTGTGACACGAGCGTGTCACAGGGCATGTCAGCCAACACGGCCTCGGACACGGGCGTGTCCAAAGCCGTGTCCCACAGTATCGACACGATCGTCGAGTGGCGTTCGACGATCGTCGAGCGGGGAGGAACACGACATGGGACACGAGCGTGTCCCAAGGCCGTGTTGTGCTCGGGTTGGCCGAGTGCTGGTTGTGCAGGTGACACGGCCAGCAACACGGCCGTGTCGTAGGGCGTGTCCAGTGATACGACATGTGACACGGGCGTGTCACATGGCCGTGTTCTGTTTGGATTTGAGGCGGTTGTCTACCACTTAAGTGACACGGCCTGTGACACGGGCGTGTCACAGGGCGTGTCAGGCCATGTTTAGGTTTTTCTGGCCAAATCTGAGCCGTTTGTTTCCCTTTTCCTGGATCCAGTGGCTGGGCTCTGTCCAGGTGTTGAGAAGGCCGGAAAAAGGGGGTTTAAAACCCTTTCTTCTCATCTTCTTCCTTTTCATCTTATTCTAAGAAAGAGAAAGGGAGAAAGGCCTAGGGAAAGGGAAGGGAGGAGACTACCAGCTGCTATAGGAGCTGTGGAGTGCGGAGCGAAGATCCGAGAGCTGATTCGTGAAGGCAAAGCCGAGGCGGTGATTTCCATCCGGCTACTTCATGGCGCCGAAGCGATTTTCAAGGGTAACGATCTCCTTCTTGGACATCGAAGTCCTTTCTTTATGCATATGTGTGGAATCCTGCACCAAAAGGTGGATCCGCGAAGTGATTCCTTTGTTGGGTCTGCATCTAGAGCCAGAATTGTGAAGTACGACATAGGCATGCTGTGTGAAGCCCATCTGGACCGTTAGTCTGGATTGGTGATGATCATGGGTAAACCGGAGAAGACTCCGTGGATTTGCAAAGATGATATGTGCTTTGTGTATGGGATGATTGAATGCTATATGTGGATGGTATGCTCATGCGTGGGCTAGCCATGGATATGATCTTGGATGCTTTGCGAAGCTCCTTGTGGTTTGCTCTGCGAGAGCGGGAAGCTGCGGCTACCCAGGAAGGGAAGGCCGACCCGCATCACGGTGCGCCAGTGACGATGTGAGCACGGGCAAGGCTAACCTGTACCTGGGCATGATGGAGAGATCGATTGGTGGCAGTGTTCGGGAGCGTGCGATAGCCCGACTTGCTACACCAAAATAAAAGCGGGTCGATCTGTTAGATGAATGCTCACGTTTGCCATGCGGTACGTACCTCTGCTTGGTTTGGGCGGGATGCAACCAGCATGCGTGTTTGGGTGACTAGGGCCGGCCAGCCAACACGTTAATTACCGTGCGATTGGTGGTGTTACCACGGGTTTTCGGTACATCGTAAGGTTCCCTGAGAGCACGAAGCGTCGGGCTGCGGTCGTCGTTTGTGATTTGATATGTATGCTTGTGATTGTTAGCTCTTGTACTTGCAAATGCATACAGGGAAGGAACCGCTACCCCGGGCATGGGGTAGGGTCGTTATAATTGGTCAGCTATAGCTGACCGTTACTTTGTTTGTCGCTCTTTGGTGGATGTCTACTTGCAGGTGCTGCAGCTTGAAATGAAATGCATGGATTGAAAGCTCACCACAAGTAATTCTGTCACTTGTCTGTGACCTATGGAGTGGGGCCCCGACCGGACCCACCGTTATATGCCATGTGACGAGTGAGGGCGTTACAGACAGTGAAGTCTTCAATGATAGCCTGAATAACTAGGGCGTCGTGGAAGGGGTTCTCATTCCCCAACATGTCCTCCTCTGAGAAGGTGATCTCTTCTAATGTCGGCAGGTTCTGCAACGTCGAGGCGACGCTCTTCTTGTAGATCTGATGGAGACTTCCCTTGTGGGAAGCTCCAAGCCCAACTCCTCCGTTTACTACTCCGACGTGCCCACCTCCTGGGCCATGTATTACCTCCCCGTGACCTCCCAGGTCGACACGATCCTCATTCCTCCTCCTTGCCGGAGCTTGGAATGTTACTTGTCCGACCGGGACCTCCTGCCTCTGCTGCTCCCTCTCTGCCACTCCTGCCTCCAACCTCCTCCTCGCTTCCCAGAACTCCGGGCAGGCCAACGTCCCATGCCCCTCTACTTGATGGATGTCGCAGTAGGGTGGAATCTCCGTCTCCTAACGCATCGCCCGTTGCTCCCTTCGGCGATGCTTGTTGTCTTGACGGGCGATGTCCATTGCCTCCCTTCTTCCTCCTCCTCGGCCTCCCCCTGCCGGTTCTTATTCCTTCTCTCCTCTTGAAAATGTGGTCTCACTGGTGGCCTACACTGGGGGCGATCCTCGGGATACTGAAACCGCCTATCTTCCTCTCTTCTTGCATGGGCCTCCGCTGGCCTCCTCTCCTCTTGCCTTCGAGCCCTCTCCCGCCTCCTCTCTTCCACCCTCCTGGGCTCTTCTCTCGTCCTCCTCTCCTCTCTTCTCCCCAACTCTTCCTTCCTCCTGTCGACCTGCCTCTCTAGCATCCTCCTAACGTTTCCTCCCGAAGGTCCTGTTCTCCCCCTTTCCATCGGATCATCCCCGTCCAGCCGTGCCAGGAAATCTTTGTTCTCCTCCTCTCCTCGAACAAAGGTATTCTCCCTCTCTATCATCTCCTCAAAAGACCTTGGGGGATTAGACCCCATCTCCATGCTGAATAGACCCTGCTTCAACCCGAACTTCAGGGCCACCATCAAAGTGAAGCTATCCACCTCCTCGACCTCCAAGATCTCTTCCTGAAAACGATCAATGTAATGGCCTAAGCTCTCATGCTGCCCTTGAGTAATCTTGAAGAGGGCTGTTGCCTCCTTCTTCCTCTTCTTGGATGTCGCGAACCTTGCCATGAGGCCCCGACGCAAATCGGAGAAATAATAGACGGAACCTACTGACAGCTGGTGAAACCAATCTCTAGCATTGCCTTTGAGGGTGATGGAGAAGAACCGGCACTTGAACGCGTCGAACATGTTGCGGATGGAGACGACGTCATCAAACCACTGAAGATGCCTGACAGGGTCATCCCTGCCAGAGTAGTAGGTGAGAACGGGCTCTTTGAACCCTTCAGGAATGGGGGCGGCGAGGATCTCGTCACAGAAGGGGCTCCTCCCTCCATGGCGGTGGCGAGTTTCATCCTCGCTGGAAAAATCATACTCGCTCCACTGGCGAGTATCACGGTATCTCGCCGGCGACATCGGATCTCGAAAACGGACCCCTTGGCTGCCCGCCGGATGATGTCGCGACTGCATCGGTCGCTCTTCTCTTGCCCAAGCGGGCTCCTTCCCAACTCGCCTCGGCGGCGCTTCCTCATCCAGTGGTGTCTGACGACGAGGGGATATCGTCGTGACATCGGGGCGATGAGAAAACCCGGCAAGGATGGTCTTCTCAATCCTCTTCGTGAACTCCTCGAACGTAGCAACTGTCACGAACTCGCCTCCTCGCGCGAGATCACCAACTCCCACCAAGTTACCGGCCAACTCTCCTTGTTCGCCACCATTGGTCATCTTACTAAACCACCAAACTTTCCTCTTTGGCTGCGATCCACGCTCACCGCACCAAGTGTTGAAGCCAGAAAAATTTCCAACCTCAGATTCAGACCAAAGCCGCCTAAGGTTACCGGTTCAGGGTAAAGATCAGACGACTATGATTACTAGAATTAAGAACAAAGGCAAACAAGACCCCAGATATTGCGGCAGGAAGGTCCCACCACGTACCTGGATGCTCGAAAGGAGCAGCCCATTCTCAACCAAAAAAAGCCGAACTAGGTACAAGGGAGACTAGCTAATGACTAAGTCGCAAGGTCGCGACCTGGCCTCTAAGGAAAAGGAATCCAAAGACTCGGCTAGTATCCGAAAAGGAGAGCTCGCGAGTATCTTGCAGAGGATTTTCCGTCCCTCACCTCGTACCCCTGGGGTCCTATTTATAGGGAAATCCAAGGAGGGGGGTTCATATTTATACCCCACCCCCTGGCGACTAGGCGACTTCCAAGGGGATCTCGCATGGGCTGGGCGAGTATCTCGCCGAGTCGCCTACCTGGCGAGTATGCGAGGGGAGCTCGCCATACTCGCCCAGGTCTTCCGCGGTCTTGCGCGCTGCCTCTAACTTCTATCTTGACTTGTCGACCTTGACTTTTGCTGACCTGGCTGCGATAGGACCCATCATCGACGAGTACGGGTTGTACATGGGTGTTACATAAAAAGTGCACTTATTATCTAGGAGGTCTGAGGTTCAAACCACACCCTCAACAAACCGCCATTGGAATTAACGACTGCAAACAATCAGATCCATGGAGATGAGTTGGGGTCACTGGTCTGCAAACCTGTAGCGTATCCACAATAGACCGAGGCATTACATATGGCGCGTAACAATTGTTTGATATTAAATTACATTTTGTCAGACCATTGTAGTAGCATAAAATTTTATTAACATCTCAAACATCAGTTTCTTATGGCGAAAATCACCATAGATAAAACTTCATCAGAGCTCCAGGACATGTGGCTTGGTTACTGATCAATTGACAAGGGTATGCATATACTTGCCAAAAAACATTTACTTCCATACATCGTGAACTTCCCTGCCCGTTGGATGGTTGAAGGTGAATTTTGACGGCTCGGTCCATACAAACTTCAATGTCGGCCTGGGATCTGTCATGCATAACCATCTTGGGGATCTCTATGTTGCTAAAGGCATCAAATGCTATAGCCGTTCGGTCAACATGATCGAGTTCAAAAGTGCTTGCATGGGCTTGGAACTTGCACGACGTTTCTTCAATGAAGCCATTGGAATCATCCTGAAGGGAGATTCATTGGACGCTTGTACAAAGCTGAACCACATCCTTATGGGGACATTTGTGGGAAATGCTCAAATTTCCTTGTCAAAGAGGCTCTTGGAGGCTCCGAGGGTGGTCATCTCCCTAGTCGACCAAGAAGCAAATGAGGCCGCGGACCATGTCGCAAAGATTGCCACCGATTGTGATTTTGATTGGGAAAGAGGTATGCCTCAATCTCAAGAGTTTTTATCTATTACTCAACGTGACTATGCTATGTAAACCGTTCTTTTTTACTTTATTATATATTAGGCCCATGCCCCCCCTTCAAAGAAAACATTTACTTCCAATTTTAAAAGTGTCATGTAACTCATGTAATCATTATTTATCTGGTAAGTAATTCATGCAATCATCATTATTTATCTGGCAGGAAAAATACAGTTTTATTTATTAGTGTAGTGCAAACATTTACATTGGTGCATTCCAATCATCTCAGCATTGTTGTTATTACTTGATTGATATTTAATTAATTGATTATTGAACTTATTCTATCCAAAATATTGCATTCAGATATGCAGGCTTGTGTATAAATACTCTTATCTCCAGATATGGCTTGTGACAAGATCAGGTTGAATGACTTTAAGCAAATCTTGATCACTGACAGATCAAGAAAGAACTAAAAGAGGAAGCAGCCATAGGGAGCCAAGTAGCCAACAACCAAGCAAGAGACCTATTTGCAGCAGCAAAAAAGCAAACGTTAAAAATAAAGATATAGATATAGTAAATTAAAAAAGAGATCAATGTATGTGTGCATATATACATGTATCTCAAAGATTTATGTGATGTTGTTGAATCTTCCCAATAGGGATGTGCGGCACTTCTCCGCAATACTCTTGCGATGTTGTTCGTTAGACATGCATGTACGATATTTGACCGGCTATATTTTCTAAAGTTCTCCCATTCGCGCAAGTACTCAAGTATCGGCGGAATTAATGAGCTCACCACTATACCATGAATAATATGCATAGTTCAAAGAATGGGAATTATTGTTGTAGAGAACAGATATCTTGAGTAACTAGACGTGAAGACAACATTTTTGCATGATAGCTTTTATTTTGCAATCTTAAATTTACACCTACATCGATCATGTCCTCAAATAAGAGAGTTTTTGAGCCGCCCACGCAATCATTAGTCTTTTTCACTTTAGGCAACATTGTGTAAGTTTATTATTATTATGGTTGCATATAAAATATCAACAAAGAGAATTGTAAATTAAAAAAGAGATCAGTTATTCACATTCACAAGCAAACATTTAAATAATAATTACATATTGATTAGCTTAGAACCACAAATGCAAAATTATGAGATAAATCAAATATAAAATAGTAAAAGATATAAAGAGATTATTAAAGGCAGCCAGTAGCATGCAAAAGAATCATCAACTTTCTACATTGACACAAAGTCATTAGACATGGTGGGGGAAAAGAAAAGATCAAAAAGATTGATTCTTAAAGGTTAAGTTTGTTTAAATAATATATATACTCAAGCAATGCTATGCTATAAATTAATTATATATCTTAATTGTTTAGAGGTTGTGATTGCACAAGAGAGCCCTAATTGTTTTGCGGCGTAGCCCATGAAGCTTTATATCGCAATTGAGGATTGGGAGCGGTGGAAGATGAGAAAGCAACATTCTCCTATTTCAACTTGAGTAATTATATGTGCAAACCAATTTCGGATATGTGCAAACCATTGTTATGTGCAAACCAAAACAATATACATGCAAATCAACTTGTTAAGTGCAAACCAATTCATAACTAGTGATTGCATCCACGACAAAAGCTAAGATGAAGTCTGTGATGCATGCCACTCCGTAGCGAGAAACAATGGCTCGGCGCTGGCGACGCTCTCAAATGAAGCACAGACCTTGGGATTCCAGGGCTATGCTGCTTTTCTCTTCTTCAAAGTTCTCTCACCAAGGAAGAAGACAAAATAATCAAGAACAACACCCTCCTCTCCAATAGTGGTTTGATCTTCTCGGTCTGCATGTCCACCTCTAATGCGTCCGCTTCATAGGGCCATGAAAAATCGAAAATAAACCCTACTTCGTACCCTTTAGCCCTTATGGGAGAGAAATTCTCGTCGTAGCTGACCAGCACCGAGTCAATAGAGGAGGCCGCCGCGGCAAGGCGAAGGGAGAGAAGGGGGAGAGAAAGCGATGGGGGAGGTGGTGCAGTGGTGGAACTCTCTGCCCGAAAATGTAAAAATTGTTGACATCATATTCGTCGAAAGAGATAGAGGGAATCACTCACATGGGAGCAAAAAGAAACGGTGGTTTTTTTTGTTTGTGTTGGGTTGCACCTAGCTGTTTAGAGGATATAAGGAATATTCTGTTTAAAAAGTTTTTATTTTTTTTGTGATTTGCATGTAGCCAAATTTGAATTGCACATAACATCACTCTTCTCCTTTTGCTTTTGTACAACGATTGTGCAAGAGGAAGATGCACATTCAGGGCATGCATAACAGGGAAGTTGTCTGCGGCGGTGGCCAGTGGGTCGCACTATATCAAGGATGTGTAGGAATGTCTCGTCATCTCTATAGTGGTTTCAGGTTCAGAGTGATCACTAGAGTGGTAGCTTGTGTTGCATTCTGATGAGTTGTGTTAGGTGATCACTAGAAGGGATGGCCACGAGCCACAGTACCCGGCCTCCGGTCCTCACGGCGGGCTTCGCCCGCCCCTCGCGACAATACACGACCAGCAGCTGCGGGCTTCGCCTGCCCCTCACGACGGGCTTCGCCCGCCCCTCACGACGGGCTTCGCCCGCCCCTCACGACGGGCTTCGCCGCCCGCTCCCGGCGGATTGTTTTAATTATTTTAAATTTAATAATCTATATTTAAAATTTAAATTTAGAAATAAATAATTTATATTTTAATTTTAAATTTATAAGAAATTAATAATCTATTTATTATTAAATTTTTTAAAATTAAAAAATAAAGAAACTGCGTGCGGCACGGGCTCCGACCCGTGCCGCACGCAGTTGCTTCCTCCCGGCCGGCGGCGGAGCCGCCGGCGGCTGGAGCGGCACCCACCGGCGGTCTCGCCGGCCTCCGACGAGTCCGCCGTGCTGGGGACAGGCAGTGCAAAACCGGCGCTTCTATAACTAATGCAGGAAATACAAGCAACAGCAATATGAACTTAAACACAGACACTCGGCAATCCCACCGAGGCACAACCACGCAGTGTATATATAATAGAATAAATGCATACACATATGAAAATAAGAGGAGAGAAAATGGACCGTCCGATGAAAACCGCGAATGCGCCGGACGCGCACGATCCGTGTGAGTGTAGAAAACTAGACTGCAATCCGACTAACGGACGCACAAGGTTCGTCAGAACCTTCAACGTCGATCTCCGACGTTCAACTGCCACCACCGGAGAGAAACCTCCAAGTTCGGACCCGGACCTCGCCACGAACGTGTAGCCCGTCCTCAACGCAAACTTCTCCTCTCCAAAGCCTCCTCAAAACAGCCTCCACAAAACAGCCCCCGACCTTCTTCCTTCCACGGCTATAGCCGAACACCGCCTCACCTCAAACCGCACGACCACCGGCGGCGCTCCTCCTCCACGGACTGGGAGCGACGACTCTTCTCCTCCTCGAGCGGCAGTGCGGGGCACTCCTCCTCCACGAGCGGCAGCACACAGGAGAGAGAGAGCACGGGAGAGAGAGAGAGAGAGAGCACGGGAGAGAGCACGAGAGAGAGAGAGAAAATCTGGAGGGTTGCAGGCGGTTTCCAAAGGGGGAGAAAAAAGAGGTGCAGGAAGTTATTTCAGGAGAGAGGAAATGGAGGAGTGCGGTTCTTCTAATGGATGATGTGGCCCGGTTCACTTGAACCGGGTAGGAGCCAAAACACCAACACGCCGGTGGGTGCCGGGCAGGCCGCCGGCGGCTCCCCCGCCGGCCGGGAGGAAGTTTGTGTGCGACAGTTTTTTTTTGGGGGGGGGGGGATGCTGGTGTTGAAGTATTAGACCGGGCGGCCTTGCGGTCTTGTATGGCGGTTTGTAGACCGGGCGGTCTATCGGTCTCATATTGCAGCTTGTTCTTATTCTGCTGGAGTTGCCGAGCGGTTACCCTATCTGTCTAACCGCGCGGCCTGTGCGGTCTCTATAAATTCTAGCCGCTCAGCCCTGTACATGTTTAGTCCCACATTGTTTGTTTGTACTCTCTCATATCTCCTTCATTCTATAAAAGGGAGGTCATACCTTTGTAAATGATATCTTTTTTGGATAATAAAATTTCAATTTTTCAAATTTCTGTCCATTTCTTAGCTACTTATTCGCTACTTTTACATGGTATCAAAGCACTCGGTCCTTTCCACCTGAGTACGCTCTCTCTGATCTCGCGGCCTCTTCTTTCTTCTCCGCGGCCTGTTTTCGCGGATTGATTTATCTTTTGCCCGCTGCTCTTGTTCGCGCGGCTTGTCCCTTCCCGCGACCTGTTGTCGCGGCCTGTCTCTTTCCGCGGCCTGTCTTCACGGCTTGGTTCCTTTACTTTCTCTTCTCTTCTGTTCGCTTGGACTCTTTCAGTTCACGCGACCTCTTTCCCGCACTTTGGTCTGCTTCCTGGCTGTTGGTATTCTGCCCCCGTGCCGCTGCAGCTTCTTCTCTTCAGCCCGCTGTGGTTTCATCCTTGTTCGCTGCGGTTTCTTTCTCGTGTCCCGGCCTCCTCCTTAGGTCGTGCGGCTTGCTCTCCGTTTTTCTCTCCCGCGGTCTATCTTCTTCTCGCGCGGTTTCCTGCCTTCTCTATAGCTACTTCCGGTCTTTCCACTCCCGTTATCTCTACATCCACCACTCCTGCCGCTCCTGCTCCTCCTACTCCTTTGGGCAACCTTGACATGCTTTCTAAGCTTGTAGGCTCCAACTATCCCGATTGGAGTGTTTCTTTCACCTTTCTTCTTCGCTCACAGCGCAAGCGTCATCACCTCACCGATGACCCTCCTCCTCATAACTCTCCTGAATTTGATGACTGGGATGTGAGTGATGCCTTTGTCCGCACTTGTCTGGCCAACAGCCTCTCTGATGAGTGCCTTCCCGTCATTCGCCATGATGAGACGGTCAAGGCCGCCTGGCTTCACCTAGCTGCTCTCTATTCGAAGGGGGGCCAGACGTCCTTCATTTATACTCTTTATGCGGACCTCTTCGCCCGCCCTTCCATGTCTCCTGCTGCGGCTTATCAGCAGGTTCAGGCTTTTGGCGCAGAGATCCTCCAGAATCGCCCCTTCTCCGCGGACTTGGCCCAACAGCACAAACACTTCCAGGAACTCCTGGTTGTTTGTTATCTTCTCCGTCTTCCTGATTCCTATGATATGATCCGCTAGCAGATCCTGGGTGAGGCGGAATCTCCTACTTTAGATGCCACCGCGACTTGCATTGCCGCTGTTACTTCGCTGCTCCAGCGGCCTCTGTTGGCCTCCCCCCTTCCCAGGACTCCTTTGCTCACCAAGCTCAGAAGGGGGGCCCTAGTGGCCGCGGCCACTCCGGCGGATGGGGTTCGTCCAGATTCCTCTGCTCTCACTGTGGTCGTATCAGCCATTCTGTTGACCGCTGCTGTCAGAAACATCCTCATCTTCGCCCTTCCGGTGATGATCCTTCTTCGGCCTCCGCCTCCTCTCGGCCATCTGCCTCTGTGGCCACGACTTCAGGTAGTGCCCACGTCGTTAGCCAAGGTAAATGGCTGATTGACTCCGGTGCTACAAATCATATGACTGGCAACCCTCATTGCTTCTCCCGTCTTGAGACGCATGACCGCTTGCCCCCGGTTCGTGTGGCGGATGGTTCACCGTCCCCGGTTCATGGGACGAGCATGGTTCAACTCACCCCATCGCTTTGCTTGGAGGACACTCTCTATGTCCCGAAGTTCCCGAGCAATTTATTATCTGTTACTACTTTATGCCGACAACTTCAGTGCTCCGTCTTATTCACTCCAACTGCTTGTTCTTTTCAGGACCCGAGGACCCAGCGAACGATTGCTACTGGGACTGAGAGCGGCGGACTCTATTTCCTCGACAACATTTCCGCTCTGTCCGCCTCCTCCTCCTCTACAGATCTGCTTCAATGACATCTTCGCCTTGGACATCCTCCTCCTCGAATTCTTCGACAGCTTCTGCCCCACTTACCTCCTACCAGTTCTCCGCTCAACTGTGATGCGTGTCAGCTTGGCAAACATCATCGCTCCTCCTTCCCCCCGAAGCAAGGCCGTGGCTTCTCTCGCCCGTTTGATCTCATTCATTCTGATGTCTGGGGTCCTGCTCCTACCCTCATCGTTGGTCGGGGTAGTTCCTACTTTATCACTTTTATAGATGATTTTTCTCGATGTACCTGGGTGTATCTATTAAAAGATCGCTCTGAACTCTTTTCTGTCTGGCAATCCTTTTATTTTATGATTAAGACTCAATTTGACATTTCTATTAAAGTTTTACGCTCTGATAATGCTAAGGAATATCTTAGCCATGAATTCTCCTCTTTCTTTCGGCAACATGGTGTTCTTCATCAAACTACCTGTGTTTACACCTCCCAGCAGAATGGGGTGGCGGAGCGTAAAAACAGTCACCTCCTTGATGTCGCTCGCACTCTCATGACGCAAATGCATGTACCTCGATCCTACTGGGGCTACACTGTGCTACTCGCCTGCTATCTCATCAATCGTCTTCCTTCCACGGTTCTCCACGGCCAGACCCCCTTCTCCATTCTCTACCCCCGCAAGAAACCTTTTCCTCTCCCTCGTCGTGTTTTTGGGTGTACGGCTTTTGTTCACACCCCATCCGCTACCCGCGACAAGCTTTCCCCCCATTCCACCAAGTGTGTCTTTTTGGGGTACTCTACCACTCAAAAAGGCTATTGCTGTTTTGACCCCATCTTGCGGAAACAATTTGTCTCCGCAGACGTGACATTTTTCGAGAATGCTTCCTACTTCTTTCCTAACTCCTCTCTTCCTCCTAATGTCTCTGCTTCTCCACCGCCTCTCTCCGTTCCTTCCACGCCTCTCGACGTCTCCACCTTTCCCCCCTCTCCTCCTCCGTCTCCTTCCCTGTCCGTCTCACCACCTACCCATCCTTCCTCTTCTCCGCAGCCGTCTCTCTCTAGTCCCGGGCCAGCCTTCTCCGCCACGGACGCTCCGGTCGCTGAGGCTCCCGTCGATCTGGATCTTCCCATTGCTCTTCGCAAAGGGGTGCATGCGTGTACTCAACACCCGCTTGCGGCAGTTGTTTCCTATGATCGGCTTTCCCCTTCTCGCAGGTGTTTTGCCTTGGCTATCTCCGCTGCTTCGACTCCCCCCACCTACCAGGAGGCTCTTGCTATCCCTCATTAGAAGTCTGCCATGGATGAGGAGATGGCTACTCTTACTGAACGGGGTACCTGGACCCTTGTTCCTCCTCCAGTGGTACTGATGTGGTTGGCTGTCGCTGGGTCTTTGTTGTGAAATTTCGCCCCGATGGCATTGTGGATCGCTACAAGGCCCGGCTGGTGGCCAAAGGCTTCACTCAGACTTACGACATTGATTACTTTGACACCTTCTCTCCGGTTGCTCGCCTCAGCACCATCCGGGTTCTTCTCTCTGTGGCTGTTAACCAGGATTGGGATATTTCCCAGCTTGATGTCAAAAATGTCTTTCTCTATGGCGATCTTCAGGAGGATGTCTACATGGAACAACCTCCTGGGTATGTTGCTCAGGGGGAGTCACGCATATGCCGTTTGAAGAAGGCCATTTATGGCCTAAAGCAGATCCCTCGGGCGTGGTTCGACAAGTTCAGTGGTATTGTGCCTGTCATCGGCTTTACAAGGAGTTCGGTCGATCACTCTTTATTCATTCGCAAAACGGCCTCGGGACTGGTAGTTTTGGCAGTGTATGTGGATGATATTCTTCTTACCGGCGATGACCAAGCTGGGGTGGACTTGACAAAGAAACACCTCCGTCAACACCTAGTCACGAAGGATATGGGCTCCCCGAAATACTTTTTGGGAATAGAAATCTCTTGGAAGCGTGACTCATTGGTTCTCTCCCAACGGAAGTATGCCCTTGATCTTCTAAAAGAGGCAGGATTGATAGGTGCCAAACCAGCCCGGTTTCCCATGGCTATTGGACAAGACAAAACGTGGACGGATGACTCACCTCTTCTATCTGATGTCACAAGGTACAGACGGTTGGTGGGCAAACTCATCTATCTCACAGTGATCAGACCCGACATCTCCTATGCTGTAGGCAAGGTCAGTCAGTTTATGCAAGCTCCCAGAGAGTGTCATCTTCAGTCTGCCTTGAAGATTTTAGAGTATGTCAAAGCAGCACCGGGCAAAGGGCTAATCTTTCAGAAGAATGGTCATCTGAGGGTTGAAGCCTACTCAGATTCAAGCTATGCGGATGATAAAGGCGATCGTAAGTCCACATCAGGTTTTTGTACGTTTGTTGGAGGAAACCTTGTGAGTTGGAAGAGCAAGAAACAGTCTGTTGTCTCCAGATCCAGTGCAGAAGCCGAATACCGGAGTATGACATCAACCACGTGTGAGTTAAAGTGGTTGCGGACTCTCATGCTTGACCTAGGAGAGGTCTATGACTATCCTCTTCTTATGTTCTGTGACAACAAGACTGCTATATACATATCCAAAAATCTGGTCTTCCATGAGAGAACAAAGCATATCGAGGTTGACTGCCACTTCATTCGGGAGGAGATTTTGAAGAAACAAATTTGTACTCCGTTTGTCACCTCTGATAAAGAATTGGCGGATATCTTCACAAAACCGGTCTCTACTTCCTTCTTCCACATTTGTGACAAGCTGGGCATGATTGATATCTATGCTCCAGCTTGAGGGGGAGTGTTGAAGTATTAGACCGGACGATCTTGCGGTCTTGTCTGGTGGTTTATAGACCGGGCGGTCTATCGGTCTCATATTGCGGCTTGTTCTTATTCTATTGGAGTTGCCGAGCGGTTACCCCATCTGTCTAACCGCGCGACCTGTGCGGTCTCTGTAAATTCTAGCCGCGCAGCCCTGTACATGTTTAGTCTCACATTGTTTGTTTGTACTCTCTCATATCTCCTCCATTCTATAAAAGGGAGGTCATACCTTTGTAAATGATATCTTTTTTGAATAATAAAATTTCAATTATTCAAATTTCTGTCCATTTCTTAGCTACTTATTCGCTACTTTTACAGCTGGATCAGGTTTTAGGAGAGAGAGAGAGGGAGGTTTTTTTGGTTTTTTTTATTTGCAAACCAAATTTGTTATTTGCAGCCCCAGATCCAACGGTTCTTGATCAAAACACTCAAATCCGACGGCCACATATTTTCCATCTATTTTCGAACTCACGCTATTGGCAGACCACCATGTATCTTTTTAGAATAGTATATATATATATACATATATTATACGGGCAAACATTATGTGCGAGCTGTACGGGCAAGTGAATTTGGAGTCAAGATGGTCTCAAAAACGAAAAGTGATTAACATGAAAGTTGGGGGAGGGGGGGGGGGGGGGGGGGGGGGGGGGGGGGGGGGGGGGGGGCGAGATCTGCAACTTTAATGTTGATCACGTTTTGATTTTGGAGCCGATTTAGATCTCGTTTTGGGCCCCGAAATCGGGGGCGGCGGACGGTTTACTATAGCAGTTCCGCCGCCCCGATTTC